>ML677397.1:5167894-5508717 GCA_007922305.1 Dermatemys mawii | reverse complement strand
AATCAATTTGGGACTGAATAGAGATTTTGAATGGCTAGCTAACTACAAAAGCAGCTTCTCTTCTCTCGCTATTCACACCTCCAGTTCAGCTGCTAGAGGAACACCTCACCCTCCCTGATTAGAGATAACAAGCTGGTTCAGGCTCATTGGACTAACCTTGTTATTTCCCACCTGGTTCTTGCCAACCTATTTATACCTGCCCCTGGATACTTCCACTGCATGCATCCGACGAAGTGGGTATTAACCCACGAAAGCTTATGCTCTAAAATTTTAGTTAGTCTTTAAGGTGCCACAGGACTCTTTGTCACTTATGGAATTCCAGACTAACACGGCTACCCCTCTGATTCTTGAAAACATATCCATATCTTTTCTTGGCTGGCTGGCCAGTTCTTTCTTCAGCGACTCCACCAGGGCTAGTGGAACTCTATATTTTGATAGCCCCACGGGCTGCACATGAGGTTCCCCCTCCCCGATAACTTCAGCTTGCCCTTTAGGTGTGCAACTCCTGGAAGTAGGTCCTTATATCCTGTTATGATGCTGGACAGGGCCCAGGGTGACCATTCTCCCTGTTCTCTCACATTGAGGATATTCTGGTATTGGTCTGTGATTAAATCTATGGATTTCACTTCCCTGCTGCCCAGCAGCGGGTGGTACTTTTGTGGGAGAACATATTTGCTAACTGATAACGTCTCTTATCTATAGCCTGCATTTTGCTAATTGGCCTAAAATGGTTTTATTTAAGATTAGCAGCCGTGTTAGTCTGTATCCGTAAACAAAACAATGAATACTTGTGGCACCTTAGAGACTAACCAATTTATTTCAGCATAAGCTTTCGTGGGCTATCACATTTCTCCACTCGAACACTGCTGCTTATCACTGTTGCTAGGATTACTTTGCGTCTGGCTCCACAATCTAGCTGGAATAAACTTTGTCATTGATCCAAATATGGCAGTTGAATGGCTAGCAGCTTCCTCCTGCAGTGCACTGAGAGCGTTTGGAGCTGCTAAAATCATACTGCAGACATCATTCTCTCTTTCCTCAATCACCATATGCACTGTTGCTTTTTCCTTCTTGGGAGCAGCTGTAGCATCGGGACATAAAATGGTTCCTGTTCCCCACACTCCTTGCACCACTGCCCATAGGCCAGGCACTTGTAACTTCTGCCATTTGTGCTGCTCTCTCTAGTATATACACTGACGTCTGCAATCTCAGTCGGTCTGCCTTCAACATGCTTCTTTTAGTGAGAGCCTGCGTTCTTGTTCTGCTGTCATTGTTTGGATCCTCTCTCTGCACAGTTCAGATGCCTGCAAATAGCAAGGGTATTTCTCTTGGGTTAGAGCCGTTTCTCTTCACAATCCCTCTTGTAGCTTGAATCATGTGACCCACATGCCCCCCCCCCCGACTCCCCGCATGCCCCCGGTCAAGGAATCTTAATGTCTCCAATATGACATGTGGGTGCCAGAGTTCTCAGTTCTGTAACTGTTAGTATCCATTCCTCCCCCTGCTTCTTGGTTTCCAGCAAAAAACAAAAACACTCCTCTCTTGACAGTCTCTCTGCCTAGGGTCACAGTACTCAAACACACTTTATTAGCTGTTCATGTTTTGGGCATTATTTCTGGTAACAGTGTCTCTCTTTCACTTCTTCTCCTCCCCCCACACCCCAACGAGAAAGCCTTTTTAAACTCTATCTTCATTTTCTCATCTTTCACCCCATGGTCAGCTTCCTGTAAAGACTCAGCTCTTGCTTCCATGCTTATGCAAGGTTTTTGGGATAGGAATCTAGCATTGCCTGTGGTCTTAGGCCCTCCACGCCGCCTGTTTGCTCTGTTTCTGGATGATGCTTTGTTTGTCTCGTTCTTGCTCACTGAGTCTCACTAGACTAACTGTTTCCACTCTGTTTCATGCAGTGTGTGCTGGGTAATGGCACGAGAGGACTTCAGGTAAATTGGCTCTTCATTCAAATAACTATTTACAGAGATGCTGGAACTGCAGCTAACATTCCAGCCATGTGCTCACAGACAGGCTTCATGGTGCCTCCTCCAAATGCATTCCTCCTTCAGCCTGGGCTCCTTCTTTGAAGTTCCATGCAGCTTGCTATAAACTGCATCTTCATCAGGCCCAGTTTGTGCTTATGTTACACCAATTACTTCTTTCAGCTTAGACTCACACGGAGTTACCAGCTCATTTACATGGACATCAGGTGACTGCAATAAGTTAGCTGTGAATCTGGCCCACCGAATGCAACTGAATCTAATCCGGAAGAATTTCCATGCGGAGGGGCTAGAAGATAGTTGCTTTTATTGCTGAAAGGAAGGTGTACATTAGAATAGCCTGCACAATACTTTCACTGACACTTGTTTACACCTCGTTGAGGCTCCTCTGGACCATCTTACTGACCAGTTCTTGAGGGAGTCTAGGTATACAGAGGTCTGAAGGAGTCACACTCAAAGGGATACTAAAAGTTATACCACTTTGCACATCATCTGTGAGTTCTTCCTGAACGCAACTCCAGATTTACATGGGCGCCAATGAGAGCAGTTTGGCTCATTAACAATGTTGCTAGGTGCTTAGAAAACATTAGATATGCCTTCCGTTGCTTGCAGAACAATTCCCAGCACACCCTTGATGAGTCAGTTCCCGCTCCTTAAATCAGCACCAACATGAGATAAGCCCCCATTCCTTCCTTGTAGCAGGACATGTCTGTACAGAGATGACTAAAGTCACATCCAGCTCTCATCAGGGACAGTCTGTCCTTTTCTTTATTTTATCCCAAACAAAGGAAATGACAGCTCGATTGTCATATTGTAGTTGCTTGGCAAATTTTGAGGGCACCCCAAAAATGTCAGGGGGGGACTTCTTTTGCACAAGAAATTGCTACCACTCCCGCATCTAAATTATCTATTGAAAGTGATGGATAGCTTGTTTCTCTTTCCACAAAAAAAGAAAAATTCTGTTAAAATATATCATGATATTGCAAAGGATCCAGTTACAAACAGCTTTATCAAGGTCACATGGCCAGATGTTCAGCTGGGGTATATGGGCCAAGCTCCACTGATTGCAATGGAGCTAGCTGGAATGTGTACATGGCCTAAATGTCTCCTGCTGCTGGAGACATTGGGAATAAGGAAGATGGTGATATTGATCCTGTCCCATTACGGTTGCTGGATTTCTAAGATACCAGCAAACCGAATGGCTGCATGTGTAATAATCTAGTCTGGTAGATGTTGGTGTGGTAGTATGGGCATCTCTCATTCTGTCATCATTGCTTTAGAGTGAAATTCAGAGGACTTGCACAATTTTAGCTCCACTTTAGCACAAGATCTATGTGCCACTTAAGTCTCACTTAAGTACAATGAGCCTTGTGCTAACCCTCTGCACAAGGGTGAACTTTACTCTTATCCCATACCTCTTCCTCTGAGTGTCCATGTGAGGAGAGGTGGGAACCGAACTCAAGTTAACCCCTTGGTCATTGGGAACTAGATACCATCACTGCATCTCAGCAAATGCCCCTTGGGGTCGGGGAAGACAGGAATCTATGTGGATGCAGAGAAACCACCTCCAGGAGAAAGATTAAAGGAAACAACCACCACTGTTTGAAACTCCAGCGCAAAGTAAAGCCATTCGAATCTATGTTTGGTCAACTCTAAGTTTGTTTGCTCAGTGCCTGAACTGGGCCTACGCATTCCTGCCATCTCACCAGCCAGGCAGGGCGAGGCTATGGCAGTGATCAGAGGGGGAAGCTGTAGTGAAACCCAAGCAGACAGCCACAAGTGGTGTTGGTGGCACTTTTCCTTCCGGGCCACTCCTGAACCAATGCCGCAGGGCAGTGCTGTGCCTTTGGAGGGGCCTCTTTTCACGGGCATCAGAAATCTGGGGTTCAGCTAGTTTAGGAGCATGCAAAATGCTCCTGAAGACAGACAGCCTAGCGGTGAAAGCATGGGAGTGGGATTCGCGAGACCTGGAGTCAGTTCCTGACTCTGGCCCAGATTTCCAGCAGAGGTCGCTTAATCCATCCGTGCGGCAGCTCCTTGTCTGTGAAATGTGGGCAGTGGCACTCCCCTACCTCACAGGGGTGTTGAGAGAATGGATTGATTCATGTCCACGAGGTGCTTACGTACGGTGAATGGAACCACAAAACTATGGTATTTATTTGGCCCTCCATTACCATAGTATCTGAACACCACACAATCTTTAGAGTATTTCCCCGCACAACATCACTGTGATGTACAGAAATCCCATTATCCCCATTTTACAGATGGGAAACTGAGGCTATGTGGTTTGCCCAAGGTCCCTCAGGAAGCTTGTGGCACAGCCAGGACATAAGTGGAGCAATAGACAAGACATGGCCCAGTTCAGTTGGGAGCAATTACTACTTTTTACCTCGCCTAAATCTCCCTCCCTGTTACGATTGCATGCAGTATTGTTCTTCGCTACTTGTGTGGCGCTGCTAAGCAGCTCTGTGTAGCAGCCTAGAGGAGACTGGAATAAATGACTCCTATCGAGCTAGCAATCATGGTTACTAACCTTTCTGGATAAAAGGAGTTGTACAAATATAATCTCCTTATCAAAAAGGAACTGTAGAAATGATTGTTCCTTATCAAGGTCACCTTGTAGCTTTGTTCACTGTTAGGACTGGGAATTGGCTATAAGGCACTTATAAATGTTTCCCTGCTGCCCACATGAATGAATGTTTCTGGGTTTTAATTCCCCTTCGTTCTGTTAGCACTCCTAAGCATGCCAACAGCAGGGCCAAGATGTGCCAACAGCAGGTTGCTTTCAAACATTTGCCATTAATAAAAGCACAATAACACCTTATAAATCACATTGGGCCATGTTTTGCTTTTAGAGGAAGTCATTTAATAAAAGGCTCATTCACCTCGATGGAGCCACCAAACAGGAATTATTGCTGCACTAATATGATCCTCCCTCCTCACTCCCACCTTCTTTCCCTGAACTTTATGAAGGTGTTTGGTGCTTTGCTGAATGCGTGGTTTTAAGAACATCACCATGGTCTCCTGGAGATGGACTCGCGGGAGTCCCTCTGAGAACTCCAGCCCAGGAATTCCCTGAAACTCTCCCATGCTGAGGGATCATTTATGAAGTTTGTACAAGTAGCAGACAGGGAGAGGGTCTAGTACGACTGAGGGGTGAGGGAAAGAGTCAAGTAGAAGGAAGTGTAGATATCCCTGGTGTCAGACAGCCGGAGGTGCAGGTAAGTGATTTTGGGTAGATGGGAGAGGACTTAATAGGGGATTTAGTAGAAGTCACCCTAACATCAAGCAGACAGAGGACTTCTGCTGTCTGTTGATCATTATAGGAGAATCATCATGCATGGTTTTCCCCAGCTGCATTTATTCCAGGACATTCTGGAGGGGTGTATCTCCTCTCCTACCCTCAGAATGGCTCTGAATTTCCCCTGCCGCAATGTGCTCCCCTTTGGCCTAGGGCGGCCCCTTTCATGCATTCATTCGGGGCGGTCAGCACTTAACACTGGGAATCTAGTAGTCACCAGAGCGACTCAGAATGTTTCAAACATTTTTTCCCCATAGCTTTGGTCTTCTCCCAGGGAAATTGCTGGGGGGTAGTTGTGGGCAATTTCTCCGCTTACAGTAGGGCACGATGGCTGGGCTCCATCCTCACTCCTTTTGCACACGAGGCTGTTAGGGGTGTGTCTACACAGCCTACGGCAGCTCTGAAGCCAGCACCCTTCCCCTGGCTTCAGCGCTTGAGCTCCAGCCCGATCCACAATGTCTACACAGATATTTGTAAGTGCGGTAGTGCAAGTCGCACAGGCCCTAGTCTGTTGACCCAGGCTCGCTGCGTAAACATACCTCTCCCCCACCCAGGCCCCCTCACTAACCCTCTCCTAGGGTATCTCCAGGATGTTGGAGACACTTAGGTTTAGGTCTGTCTCTTCTGACACTGCAGCTGAGGGCCTTTGCAGCTTGGACGAGACTGGGGGCAAGGATGATCGAGAAAGCCCTAAATAAGCTTGAGACCTGCCTGCTTTCCCAAGCGGCCTCTCATACTGTTCTGCCACAGCTGTGCTCCAAGGATTCACCACCTCAGAGCACCCCATCGTAGCAAGGCCTAGCATGGTGCTGCCTTGCCTTCAAAGGGGGTCCAGACAGCCTGCTGTTCTCCACTCCACCCAGCCCTCAATTGCTGGGCTTCCTCCTTTTAAACCCCAGACCCTGCACAGGTATCGCGCTGTGGCAGGACTAACTGAACAGAGCTGACTGGCACCAATCCTATTGGCCCTTAAAGTGGCGTGTCGCCCTGTTACAGCACGCTACAAAGTTCCAGGGACCGTTCAGAGTCTGGGTGGTTTATTCTTCGTGGTTTACATTAGTGGTAGGTTCATTTACTCTAGCTGTATTGTGTGGGGGGCCTGGTACCCTGATGGGTGGTTACTGCTGCACTGAATAAGTGTTAGGGCCCCTAGAACCGTAGAAGGGCCTCTTTGTTGGCCTTTAAATCAAAACAAATCCCCACGTTCTTAAAATAAAATGATGGCCCAAAGAGATAAGAAGTGAGCTACACAGCCTCCTGCCCCATGAGCCCCAGCCACGGCACAGAGTCAACTTATCTAGTCCTCCATCACCATAATATCTGAGCTCCCCAAAATTATTAGCATGTTTACTCTCATGACACCCTTGTAACGCAAGGCAGGGCTATTGTGCCCTTTTTACAGATGGGAAACTGAAGGAACAGAGAGGATAAGTGACTTACCCAAGTGTCACAGTCTGTGGCAGAGCAAGGAATCACACCCAAGTTTCTCCTCTATCCTACCCATGTGCTCTAACCAGCAGACCACCCTTCCTCTCTGGCCTTGCAACATCTGGTATACAGAAGAGGTGCCAGATGGTATGGGTGGGCTTTTGATACATGTTCAACCCTCTGGGCATCTTTGGAAAAAAAATTAAAAAGCCACCACTCTGTGTGCAGACGTCCCACTTCAACAAGACTGAGGCTCACACCTATCTCGAGTCAAGCCAGTTGTATGGGAACTGGATGGCTCAGGCTATTAGTAATTGGGGTTCTGGTGCCTTTGACCTAATTGGTAGCCAGCCCAGACCAGCAGTCAAGGAAAGGTCAGCTCTGTGAAGGGAGCTTCCAGGGGAATGGTGTCTGCATTGCAAAGCTATTGAGGCCAACTACCAACCCCACAAGGCTGTGGAAACAGAACTTTCCTATCCAGAGCCGGATGAGGCAGTACTGTTGTGTACTATGTGGATAAACAGATCTTTAGGCTTTTGGGCTGTCAGTGTAATGCACATCATGAGCAATAACTTTGCTAAGTGATTGAATATGCCGTGCGGTTGGTGCCAGGGAGGAAGTCATACGTTGCTTTCTGTCCAAATCAACTAATTTTTCGCTTCCAATTCATTCCTTATGTCTTTCCATTTAAGTGAATGGAAGGAAGATGGCTTGATCTGTGCATACTGAACACTTTACAAAATTAAATTCTGATCCTGGGTCAGGGACTAAATAGGATTTTGCTCATTTTCCTTTGTTCTAAACGGAAATCAAAGGAATTGAGGGTGGGGAAGAGAACAGTATCAAATGTATGTTGAGGGAGAGAAACCTTCCTAAGCAATGTTAAAAGGCCTCTTGGTATTTCGTTTTGGTCAGAGGGTTTAGTTCTGATTGTGATGTGGCTTCAGATCAACTTGTTGAGCCTGGGTTCCTGTTTTTTGGGTTTTCTTGGCCAAGAGACAAAAACAAACAGACGTAGATTGAATTAATGTGCCTAATTCACAACACGTGGAGTGAAATGTTGCTTCCAAGAGTAACGAAGCTGCACAGGACGAGTCGGGGCTCTTAGTGAGTCATGCCTAGCATCAGATACATAAAATATAAGCGGTCATGTGGGGTCAGCAAAGCCAAACAAAAATGGCAGCATGCAACAGAGGATGATACCAAGGACAAGAAATATGTTGATCTGTGATGTGGTAAGCTCATTTCCCACCCTGATGATCGAAGACAGCTGATTTGCTCGATGCCCCTTAGTTTATTCTGCTGTAATCACTGTTTACTGTTTGACGCCTGCCAGGTGACCACTGAATTAGCTTGCTGGCTCCATCACTGGATTGTTAGACCATCTATTCTTTTAAAAATGGCAACCACTTTTGCAGACAAAGCAGCTGAAATTAAGTCTCTAGCTCTTCAGAAGATAAAGAGTGAGGAGCAAATCGGTGACAATTTTTTTCGTTGAAGTGTGATGTGCCTTTAAGGGAGGTGGAACTCTCTTGCTCCACCCAGTGGGAGGAGCTAGGTCCTGGGCAGAGAACAGCAGGCATTGGAAGGAAGGGAGACTTACTCCCATCCCAAGAGAAGGCACGAATTAAGTGTCTCTCTCCTTCAACGTTGTCACATAGAAATGCCCCGGTGCGTCCCAACAGCATTCAGATACTGACAAGTTACCTGCACATGGTTTGCTTTTCAGCTGAGCTGACCTCAGACTGCAAAACCAAGATCTGAATCAGAATTTCAAACTCCCAAAGCCCACAGTAGATCAAATCTGGGAACTTGTCTCAGGTCCCTCTCCAAGGTGTGTGTGTGACTGGGGCACTTGGACGGTTTCCTTTGGCTGACTGCAGGCTTTGCTATCTATCACACCCTTCTTGCCACAATCTGTGCTCTCCAGAGGCACCTCTGCCTAAGATTCGAGCCTAGCCAAGAAAGTCTTTTTTTCTCCCCAAGCCAGTTTTGACTGACACTGATAATGGCCCCGGACATGCACCCGCAGGAAGTTTGGACAGTGCCAGATAAGCATCAGATCTAGATCAAGAAAGGAAGGACCTAGTGGCATGTTTTACATTACTAGGAGGCGGGAGGGGAATAGCTTGAAAAGCCTCTAAGTGCTGCTGATCTGCAAAAGTGAGAGAGGGGCAGGGGAGATACTGGTCAGCTATGGGGTGATGCCCACTGGGCTTCCTAAAGAATCAGACTCCCTAGCCAAGAAGCTGATGCTAGAGCTGCCCAGTTATGCAACATGAAGATGGTCACATTTGTCCAGCAATTCTAACCCAGAGAGTGGGCCTACATAGACGTGGGGCAAATATGCTTTCAACTCCTTTCCGATAGTGTTGACTGTACCAGTGCTGTATGCTGGGAAGAGCTGGAGCGCCACGCTGAGGTCTCCATCACAAACTTTGCCTTTGTGAAAAAAGGCTCCATCCTCAAAGAAGTGGCAGCAGAAAGGGGAAGATTATACTCCTCTTCTGAGATCCATGTCAGCATCTCTAATGAAGGGTGGAAAAGGAGTTGTGTAAATCAGGCAGCTGTTAAAGATTAAAACCTTTAATGAAGTAAATCCTTTGGAAATTGCAGCCACAGGGTGATCAGGGAGCACTTTCCATCTGAGTACCACAAGACACTGCTTTTGGATTTGGCGTAATTCACATCAGGTGCAGCCAGGACACCAGCCGAGCCTGATGAAATCATGGAGGGTAATTTAATTGAGCGGGATTATTTTTACATCTTTTTCTTGTAAAAGAATTTAGCGCTGGTGAAAGGTGCCAGCTCAGCATCCCTGGAAACTGAAGGTCTCTCTGGTGAAGTGTTCTGGAGTTTTCTACGTGATAAGAATATCATTATAACAATAACAGCTAGCAATTATACGGGCAATTCTATGCTACAGAGCTACATCCCTTAAAGTATGGATACTGACTAGTGATTGCGGAGATTAGCAAGAAGCATTTTCCACACTCTTGGCACAGGATAACTAAAGTCCCTGGTTGCACTGTTTCCATGTGGGTGTCCAGTGGATTAAGTCCCATCAAATCTAAATTTTAATCCCAGCTCTGCCACAAATCTGCTATTTGATCTTGGGAAAATCCTCTGATCTCTAGCTGTCTTGGTTTATTTTTCTCTAACGCGGAGCTAAAACTTCTCCTTCCATGGGTTGTTATAAGGATAAACTCCATTTATGACAGTGGGGTACTCAGAACTGTGGTGATAAGAGCCATATCAGCCTGTCGAGTGGGATTTTATGCACATAGATAGAGATCTCCTGAGCTCCAGTTCTCCAGTTTTTATGTTGCATTTACACATGCCAAATCTCTGCATGCACGCTGAGCAGGATTTAGCATGACCAGACAGCAAGTGTGAAAAATCAGGGCAGGGGGTGGGGGGTAGTAGGAACCTATATAAGAAAAAGACCCAAAAATCGGGACTGTCCCTATAAAATCGGGACATCTGGTCACTCTAGCAGGATTGCCTCCACATGTAACCGTAGCAATGGAGAACAGCTGCAGGGGTGGCGAGAAATACAGTGGACACTATGCCCAGACTTTTAACACATTGTCCAAATGGTCTGAAATGAAATGGCCAAAGCCAGCCTTCCACCACTGCAGACTCCCAGCTGTTCTCTGCCTGTCTGCCACCACGTCTCAACAGAGCGGGGCCCATAATGGCAATAGACTTATTAACAAGTAGAGCACAGTATTGACACAACACTGTGCACGCTTCCCTTTCTGCAGCAGCCCCTTTGATCTCCGCTACCTTGACCTCACCTCTCAATGGACCCCAAATTGTCTTCAGCATTAATACCGCAACAGGAGACTTCTGATAGCAATGGGTCTGGGTATCCTTTATCCCACTCTGGCAATGCAGAGGAGCCTTAAAGTGGGTGTGTGATTTAGGAGACCAAGAACAGAGCAGCTCAATCCTAATTAGTTTGACAAGGGTCGGGGGCAAGTTAGAATGCCAGCTGGAAAATCAGCCATAAGTGACTCTGTGCATTAACTAGCTGGTAAATCTAGCTCAGAAGTGATGGGCTTGATCAGCAAACACTGGATGAGGTTTTCAAGCCTGTGTTATATAGGTCATTATGTTGGACCCTCCTGTCCTAAAAGCTATTACATGTACCCCAGCTATAGTAGGTAAGAAACTTATCTACTCATATACACTGTGTTCCTGAGTCAAAGCATTTAAGCAGCTTCTTAAATTCACCCATGTTAATTCAACTAGTTCGGTATTAATTCAACTAGTTTGGTATTCTCCCTCTGACCCAGTGGCATTTGCCTTTGCAGATGTGATTGCTGCTGACTAAAGAAACAATGACCGGGGATGAGTTGAGGCCAGCAGTCTGGTCTCCATGCTGCCAAATGCTGACAGAATGGAATCTGGAAGGGAGACAGCTCTGATTGGAAGATCAAACTCTCCACGATGGCCACGTCTCCCGTTCAGCAATAGCTGACCTACAAAACCACTTTCCTTTGTCCTCTCTGACTCTGTGCTCAGACACTGTTCTTAAGGGAGCTGGGAGCTAGCTCCGCTTCCGTGCACTCTGGGTGTGGCCAGACACTGGGACAGAGGGCAGAAAGGTGGGGTCTAGAAACAGAGAGGGCTCGCGGAGAGCAGAGGGCTAGGAATCAGGGTCTGGTGCTGGCTGTGCCGCTGATGCATTGGGTGAGCCTTGGGACATTGCTGGAATCAGCGTTTGCGAAGTGGGGTGCCAACAGTTAAGTGCCTAGGACAAGGTTTTCAAAAGTGACTAGCATGGGCGATGGATAATGGAGGCTGGGGGAGGCTAAGCCTCCCCACACATCTGCTAATGCTTCCTGCCACAGCCCTCGGGCCAGGCCTCAGAGCTCCCAGCTGCGGCTCAGGGCTCCTCTGAACCTCTCTGGGTGCTGGGGGCTGTCCCAGGCTTGGGCTTGCTCTTGGCATTGGCTGGGGTTTGGGGCTGTGCCAGCCCGCTGGCAGGTGAGAGCAGGAGATGGGGGGCATAGTGAGGGCAGGGCCTCAGGTAGAAGCAGCAGGACAGGGGGTAGCTTCTCTGGACAGGGGGTGCATGTGCTGCCCATGGTGTCTACTGATTTTGGGAGCCCAGCTTAGGACATCTTAAAGGGGCCTGGTTTCCAGAGGGTGGCTGGGTGCTCAGCCCATTATGGAAACCAGGCCTTTTGAAGGTATCTCAAGTTGGGCTCCCAAGAAATGGAAGAAACCAAACGTAGTCACTTCTGAAAATCTCGACTGCAGTAGGTAATATACGCAGCTGGGCCGACTGAGTTCTTAAGGGAGCTGTTCACCCCCGCCCCTCCAGTTCAGCCAGGAAAAAGATGTCCCGTCGGTTGTTTTTTTTCTAAAGTTCGACACACCCTTGCAATAAACTTTTTTAAACTGCTGAAATGTCAGGAGAAGACATTTGTGAATGGGAACTGAGTTTGCAAAGCACACAAAATGGTTGCAGAGGTTTGATCCCGGGTTGGGTGAAGGCTGAGATGCGATACACAGAAACTAACACACAGCGGGAAAGACACAGGTTGAGGAGATGCTGATGACTTATCTAAGCTGCTGTATCCAGTTCATGATGGAATAGCAGCTGTGCTGTGGAATATGCCAGGGGATAATGATGGAGTGGGATTTAATGATTGCGAACTATACAATGAAGATCAACAGTTCCCACCCGAGCTAAAGAGACAATAGACAGCCATCGGGTCAGAGCTGAATCCCCTTGTTGTCTGCAAGGACCGTCTGCAGTAAAGTATTTGACGGGTATCACTGGGTCAGACTTGCCTGAGCAAAGGCTGCTGTTCACCCTTCTGCTGAGTGACAGCAGAGATATGACCAAGAGGAAAGCTCCCTCAATACTGCTGCAGGAAGGCAGGGGATGTGCAAGGGGTGCCCCTTTGCAATAGAGTAGGTGGCTGGGGGCAGAACTCTGAGCTGCTGCACCAGACTTTCATTCACAGCATTGGGGTCAGATCCCTCTCATGCTGCCAAGGCATTTGCAGGTCTCTGCTATGCTAGCCCGTGGGGTATATTCATAGCTCTTTAGCTTTATAAGTAGAATCCAGCTCCCATTCTCATGCCCTATCACACCACACTGCCCCCTTCTCCCTCTTGCTCCATAGACATGCCCCTATCATTTTTAACAGGAGAAGTTTCTGATGGCAGAAAGCCGGTAATACTAAGGAACTTGCCTCTGATTCACACTCTCTCATTTTCCTTTTCCCTGCTACCAAATGCTCAACCTACACACCACAATCTCCTCTGTTTCAATGGGAGGCGGAGAGCTTGATAGTGTAACATAAGCAAGGGTTAAGTATTTCATCAGCCTCCCCCCACCCTCAATTGTGTCTCTGAAGAAACAAACAGAGAAGAATCCCACCCTTCCCCCCAGACTCTTTTTCTTGGCTCAGTCCAGAGAACATGCAAATAATAATAATTTGTACTTTGCTTTTTTTCAGTGCCATGTTTCAGCAGCCTCAGGGATTTAATAAATGAAACAACAAAATGAACAAGTAAAGCAATAAACCCAAATAAACAAATAACTGATAAATCCAGAGCGGAAAGGAGATAAAACCTGACTGCATTCCCCCTCATGGCATGAGGCACAAAGGCTGAAAATGACTGTAAACCAAACAGTGTAATGGGAGAGACAAACAAAGGGGCTTCAGGGCTTCCTTGATGGATGCCAGAAATGTGCTACAAAGGATAGCTGAGGGGGGAGAGATACAAACATTTGTGCTGTCTGTGAAACGAGTTTGAATCCATCTCCTGGCCCTGATTCTTCTTTCACACTGGTGTAAAAATGGTGCAAGCTCCCCTACAGTTCCCCTGGTAGGGGACACATCTTGCTTCAGAGGCACACTCCCTTATCAATGTGCAACTTGTCTGACATCCTTCCATGGCGGCAGTTCATACGCTCATCCAGTGCTGCCATCCCAGTGCCAATTTTGGGCCAACCACGGCGAAGCGGGGCCAACAACTACATCATCGCAGAGTGGCAGCAACTCTGGGCTAGAGAGGTGTGCTGACAGATTTCAAAAATGCTAATTTGCATCCACCTGGGACGCAGACCCTGGACTAGGCTTAACAAGCTGCTGACTGGGAGTGCGTTGGGGTCACCCTGAAGTATAGACAAGGCCGGTGAGGGCCAGAATGTAACCCAAGTGTGGCTGACGGGCTTCAGTTACACACAGACACTCAGGGTGGGGCTTGCATGCTGTGAAAATGTTTGTGAGCAGCCCAGGTGGGAGCTACTTCAGCCAGGCACTGTAAGGCACCCAAGGTAGCAGCTCATTAGTCTGGATTGTGCTGTGGTATATCACATCCTTGTGAGGAAGGGAGACATTGTTAACCACCTTCTGCAGAGAGGGAGCAGGATGAGCCCAGAAGCATGGGCAGGACCAGTTCTCCTGAGCCCAGGCTACTGCTCCAGCAACCTGACCCTCCTTCCTTCCAGCAGCCCATGGATGTCAATGAGCCTGAGCATGACATGAAGAAAGGCTGCAGGAGTGAGCTTTCTGTCCCTGGCTGATTTACAGAGGATACTATTAATCTTTCCTTTGAGCAAGAGAGCTATGTTCTGGTTACCTGGGATGTGTAATCATGAATGCATGAATGTTTACCAATGGGGGGACGGATGTCGCCTGGGGGAACATCTCCCTGTTGTACATGTTTGTGCAACGGAGATAGTACGACCCAGACAATGAGCGTTGTTCCCCTTCCTGTAATTTGAAGCAAAATGACATTGGTATCAGCATGTACGTATGATATGCTGCAGACCCTCATTAGGAATTTGGCTTTCACAGCTGCTGCTATTTCTTTGTTATTTCCTGTTGCTCCGTGCCTATTTGCCATGCACCTTCCACCCTTGTGTGTGTGGGGGGGAGGGTAATTCCTTTTTGCTGCTAATTGATCATCACTCATCCATGAGTCATCCTTTACTTCTTTTGCATTCTGCATTGTTTTATTCCAGGCATCCTCTGAAGCAACAGCCAGCATACAGTTCTTGTCATAAATTCGCCTGGCTTGAATGCAGGCATTTCCCATCACAGTCAGCATCATAACTAAGTCCAATCATATTCCAGTAAGGGTGTCCTCTGTGGTACTGTAAGACTGTCCTCTGCTGACCAACAGAGAGACAATAGGGGATCAGACTGAAAGCTCAACAGGTCAGTGAGGGTGTTTCAACTGACTTCAGAGGACTTTGGATCAGGGTCTGAGAGAGACAATGGAAGAGCAGCTGTAGTTGGTCAGACTAATGTCCCATCTAGCCTAGGATCCCATCTTCTGATAGTGACCAGTACCTGATACTTCAGAGGTAATGGACAAAACAGGGCAACTATCAGGTGATCCATTCCACATCATCCACTCCCAGCTACAGGCAGTCAGAGGTTTAGGGACACCTGGACATGAGCTTGTATCCCTAACCATCTTGGCTAATAGATATTGATGGACCTATCCACCATGAACTTATCTAGTTCTTTTTTGAACTCAGTTATACTTTTGGTCTTCACAACATCCCCGTGCAATGAGTTCCACAGGCTGAGCCTGTATTGTGTGAAGTAGTATTTCTTTATGGTTGTTTTAAACCTACTACCTATTAATTTAATCAACTGACCCATGGTGGGTCTTTATTTAAGGTGCTTTTCACTGTAGATTCATTGGGCTCATATACACTACCACTTATATTGGTATAACTTATGGCGCTCAGGGTTGTGAATAAGCCAACCCTCTCAGCAATGTAAATTACACTAACCTAAGCGCCAGTGTGGACAGCGCTATATTGGCAGGAGACCTCTCTCCCATTAACAAAGAGTGTCTTCATTAGACGTGCAGACTAGCCCTACTAGTGTAGACTAGCCCTAATATACTAAAGTCAGAAGTCAGCAAAGTACTAAAATGAGTGCCTCGTTTAAATTGCACGAGAAATCCCACTGTTTTGCTGGATTAGGGCTACTACACGGTATACAAAAATGGAAGATAACAAATGCTATATCTCTCCTTGTTATTTTATTCCTTCGGGACCTCCTCTGTTCCTCTATTCTCCTCCCCAGGCTGACTATCATATTATAAATGCACAGTTGGAAAAATAAACCTTCAACAAAGAAAAGAACCCCCCGGCAACACTCATTGAGATGTGTGTCCTGCTCTCTAGGCAACCACATCATCCCATTATTGTAATGTCTATGTACTCCCTTATTTTGTTTTTCTCATATTCCCTTGTTGTGCCATATCTCATGTAGACTGTAAGCTCCTTGAGCCAAGGACCGGATCTTTTATATGCTCTGTAAAGTTGTCTGAGCTGCTCAAAAATATTCCATTGAAATCAGGCTTTCTGGCCAGACTACATCTTCCATAATGCACCAGGGACTTTTATGATGAAGAACCTCCATGCACCAAGAAGGGATAAAATGAAGCATCATGGGAGATACAGGCTGGTGAGAGAGTCTGGCCCACACAGGAGAATGGAAGTACCTGAACTACAACTCCCATGAGGCACCACGGTGCCCTTTTGAATAGAAACATTTTGGTTTTCAGTGGAAATATTTCTCTAAAACGACAAAAATTCCGCAGAAAAATCCCCTTTTCTGATCAGTGCTATCTAGCACAATTTAGGTCTGAAACCATTACTGATCCGACGAAGTGGGTATTAGCCCACGAAAGCTTATGCTCTAAAAAAATTTTAGTTAGTCTTTCAGGTGCCACAGGACTCTTTGTCACTTCTGCAATTTCAGACTAACACGGCTACCCCTCTGATTCTTGACATTACTGATCATTATTCCTAATCTTTACCTGGATAATTCTAAACACACACTTGTCAGGCCCTAAAGCTTCTATTTTTAAAGGTAATTTAGGTATTTCTCCATTCAGTATTTCAATACCTAACTGATTTAGGCACCTAAGTCGAAGTCACTTCTGAAAATAAGATTTAGGGTCTTTCTCCACTGCAGTGATGGGTTCTGACTGCTGCTCAAGAAGACATACCTGAGCTAGTTTTAATTGCCCAGATCCCTGGGTGATTAGTTGCAGGGCTAGCCAGCTCTGAAACACATGGCCACAGCTTCACTGCTTTGGTACCCGAGCTGGCTAGATTAAAGCTAGTTTGGGGATGTCTGCTCAAACACACCCCATGATTGCAGTGCGGACATGCCCTTAGGCTCCTGATCCAGTTAGGTGTTGCAACCCTGAGTGAAGCAGTGCCCAACTGCCTTAACAAATCTGTGCCTAAGTTTTGCTGAATAGGGATGGGTTGAAAAGTGTGTTTAAAGCTAAGCAGGCCTTAAGGTTGCTTTGCTGAATTGGTGTCAAAGCGTCAGATGGTCCACAACTTGAGAATCTTTAGTCCATTATGTCAGTATGAGATATGCCTACACGGCTCCATCTTTATGGGCTATGCACTTGGAACTGTTAACATGGTGAATTCAAAGATCCTATCTAATGATTCTCCTCTGAGAACGGCAAAGCCCATGCGTCGCTCCCACACATACACCCAACTCTGCCCCCCACAATTGTCGTTTGCTTTTTCAAATCATACTTTTAAACTTTACGTACATCTCTGCCCGCGAAATGACAACATCTGCCGAGTGCGTATAAACCAATTAGCCCAGAGTGTTTGTACAGCCTTTGCAATCTAGGCTTCCATGTTTACTCACATTGGGCTTGTTTAAAGCTGATTTGACAGTAAAATGAATGAGTGTATTTTTGTTATGACTCAGGCAAATTTGACATTTCCCCAGGACCCTGCCCTGCTGCTTTGCAGGGGCAGAGTGCCTGATCCAAAGCTCAAGGGAGTCTTTCCACTTGGGTTTGGACCAGGCCTTTTGTCAGCGTCAGACCATTTCCAGGAGACTAAATAAAGGGGAATAACAAGAAGAGGTCAGGTGAGCAGAGTAGGTTCATTATCACTGTAGTTTCACATGCAGAGATGAGTGTCAGAGTCTCAACTGGTATAAATTGGTAGAGCTCCCCATTCATTTCATTGACCATTTATACCACTTGAAGATGGGTCAGTGGCATCAGGAATGAATCAGGCTCCTGGTTTCTCTTCCTGATTCTGCTACTGGCCCACAAAATGGCCTTGGCCAAGTCACTTTGCCTCAGCTACCTCCATCTGCAAAATGAGGATGAGAATGCATTGCCTCTTCACCAGGCTTCTGTGTGGCTTCATTCAAATGTGTAATGCACTTTGAGATCCTTGGATGAGTATGACTTATTCCTACTCAGGCTGCGAGTTAGTCTTGGTGGTGCAGATAAGGGAGGGGATTCTAGCTGGTGATAGCAACCCCCTTTTCAGGAATTAGAAAAAGGTTTGTGGAGTCGGTTTTCAATCACGCTATTGTCAACCAGGCTGGGAAACTTGTCAGCAACTTAATGCTCATCCTCGCCAACCAGACTTCTTTTTACGTACATTGGGCCTGCTGCACTATTGCCCTTCGCTTTGTGTTGTCATTTACCCCAGCACAAGAACCACCTCAGAATGACAGCGTTTTACACCTGCCTCACACAGGAGGACATGACAATGCAAGGAGCAAAGTCGGGCGAATCAGGCTTGTTATTCTCTGGGCTCACCTCTCGCTTAGGATCAAGCAGCTCCTGTAGGTGAGGCTGGTGAATCACAGTAATAGAGAGAAAGGAAACAGCTGCTTGTGATATTTTGGGGAATCTGTCACCTGCTATGTCAATTTGGGTGCCCTAATGCTGTGCAGTCACAGCTCAGAGCTCTGATACCAGTAGCCAGCCTACAAGCATAAAGGCCTTCTCCTGGCTCCCACCTGCCTTGTTACTCCTTGCAAGGTGACCCCAATAGCTGTTCTGGTCCTGAACCTCCTCAAGTCCATCCTCCAAGCTCTTAACTTCCAGACACTTGGACTTTTCCCTTTTGGTTCATCACCAGTCCACTTGGGGCTACACCCTCCAATCCCTTGGCACCCCAGGGACCTGCATAAGGTTTGAATAAACAGTAAGGAAAAGCAAACCCACAGCAGTCACAGAAAATAAAAAGAGGCGCAACCACAGATTTCACACTTCTATATTAGCTAAATTCCCTTTTCTAATACAAGCTACAGCTTCCCAACATGTGCTTGGTCCTAGAGGCGATCCAGTGTTTCACAGAGAGCACCCCACTTAGATGCTGGCCCTTCATTTCAGGACAGCCTTCACTTCAAACCTCTTCCCTTTCAAGAGGGTTTGCCATTTTTTTCTCTCTTTCTCCCTATGCTAATTCATGGTTACACAGAGCCGGGGAAACTCCCTCCTTCCTTAGTGTTCCAAGACTGGGCATTTTCTTTTCAGTTTTCAGTGGCTTTCCATTCATTTTAATGGTCCGTCATTGTCTTTCCTGGGGGTTGTACAGTACTTGGAATTAGTTCCACTTGCTTCCCCACACTGCTGGGAGGTGATGGTGCTGTTCAGTGTACAATGTCCTACACACATACACATGCCTACACTGATAGCCGTAACCTGTACGCAGATCTCCTAGGGAACCATCAAGTTCTGAACATTACACGCTTTTATGAAAGAGACCTTACCTGACATATATTGATACACTATAAGAGTGTACACAACCAGTTGATTCATTTACTTATTCTTTGGGGTTCACCTACTGTTCCCCTCTTGGGGTGTCTGGACTCTGATGGTCATACTGCTTTCTCCCGGGCTGAGATTTTGTTTCCATAGATAGTGGCCTGGTAGTTCCTTACACCGAAACCTCTTCCAGACAGCAGCACTCACATTTCTCCAAACCAGCAGAGATGTTTTTCTCCTGCTGCTTCTTTTTGTAGCCTCTTTTGCTCTCCTCAACCCTCTTTGACCCCATATCCTACTACTCTGGATCACTTCATGGATGGGAGACCTCCAGAAGGCATCTCCTCCAAGGTCAGTGTAATGATGTAGGTCTTTCAGGTTTCCTCCTGCACTTTTACTTGCATCTTTCCTGCCTGAGTTGGAAAGTCCTCAAGATTCTCCAAATGAATTGTGGGAGCTGGAAGGCAGGGATTGGGTTTCTACTGTGCAGTTCTGGATGGTACCTGGGTTCTCTTCTATCGGAATCAGACAGGAAGTTTTGGGAAGGGTGCATGGTGAGAAGATGTTCCCATTCAAGCAGATTGGCAGGACTTGCCTTTGCCTTGTATGGGGTTGTTTCAGAAGCACTGTGGCATTTGGAGGCCTCTCCATAAGGGATGGGTGAATCTGATGGGTAACACTGGAACCCAAAGCCAAGCTCAATCCCCCTTCTTTTCTGCTTCTTCAGTTGCAGGTTTCCTCCAGAAATAGAAATTCCAAAAATAGCATGAGAAAGAAGCTCTTCTGGCAGGTGTTTTGGAGCTAGCAGGGCTGGGAATTTTACAAGAGAATCAGAGAGTTCTAGTGAAGTTTCCAGGCAAATTTGCAGATCCAAAAGAACCAGGTTACTTGGAAAATTCAAACAAAAGGTTGTGCATTGATCTGAAAATCTGGATACTCACTCAGCTTTGATCTTTTTAGATCTGTGCCCTTAAATCTTCCCCTCATAATTCTAGCAAGGGACAGGAAGAAGTTTTGCAATAACAGACCAAGTCTCCTGATAATGCTGCTGTCAACCAACACAGGCGGGCCAAATAAACAGCACCAGGCAGAGAGAGAGCTGCTTTCACTCAAGAGGCCAGCTGTTTCCAAAGCAGAGAAGCCTCTGAGCTGTTTAGTTCTTAAACAGACCCTGCTGCATTTATATGAGTTTTCTAAGATGTCATATTTACCTACCAAGGGCTTTCTCTGTTTCCTTCCCCTTCAATGGCAACTTTCTCCAGCCACTACTTCTGGATGCCCCACTTCTTTAGGAGACATTGGAGTCTTCTGCTGGTCAACATGGGAGTGACTGATGGGAGAATCACTGGGGTGCACCCTCCTTGAGTGAGGCAGATATGAGGAGGTGGTAATAATGCAGATGCTAGCAGGAAGAAGACGATGATGGCAATGAAGGTCATGTTGGTTCTGGTCATGAGGGTGGGAGGCCTGGCCGATGATGTTGATGTGATGGGGTGTGGAAGAGGTGGGAGGTATCATAACAAAAGTGACATTAATTTGGGGATTGATGGAAGGAGTTTGGCTAAATGGTTAGAAAAAGGGTCTAAAGCCCCAATGTTTGTTGAAGTCAATGGAAATCCCATGGCTGACTTTGGATCAGTTCTTAGGCTTTGAGACTCCTGAGTTCCATTCCTAGCTCTCCCATGCATTTGCTGTGTCAGCTTATCTTCTCCATGGTTCACTTCACCCCCTGTATAATTGGTAATATCACATCGCTCTAGCTGCCTACACAGAAGAAACATGAGAGCAGGCCAACATTTTCTGACCATTGGTGTTTTGATTAAAAACCAACGGGAGATGAATTTTTTCATGACAATTTTTGTGAAAAAGTCATTCCGTTTTCCGACCAGCTCTAAGAAACGTACATTTTTCTCTTTCAGGTCTACTAACCCTAGGTGTTACTTGGGTGGCTGTCATCATGATTCCCTCTGTGCTTGTGTAGAAACTGAGATACAAAGATGTGGAGTGATCGTTCTGAGGCCACACCCTGAATCGATGGCAGAGCCCGCTAGGATGGAACCTAGGAGTTGCTTGGACTAGGGAATCACACTGCATCCTTCAGTTAAATGGAGCCAGTGTTTTCCCAAAATTGGGCCTATTTTCATTGCAATTTATTTGTATTTCTTAAAGTTAAATCCCTCACCCAAACTGTTCTCTGATATGCCTGTGCTGGAGGGACAGGGCTGGCTCAACAGCAGTGTCTCCCCGCATTCCCTGGATTCTAACACAGTTCAAAAATGCCAAATCTCAAAGCTCCAGTGATTCCCGAGGGCAGCTTTGGTACCAGGTGCAAGATCAAGTGCGGCCACATAAATGCAAACAGGAAAACCACTCAGAGGGCACCTTTCAAGTGGAACTGAGCTGTCAGTTGTCTGCAGCTGGTATAACGACACCTCCAGGCCTGTAAGGAACCACAAAAGCCATTCCAGCCACTCATTTCCCAGAGACGGTGACCTAAATGAGTGAGATGAAATCAAAAGGCTCCCCAGCCAGTAGAACAGGGCCCTGTACTGGGATGCAATCCCAATGCCCAGCTCACGGCCTGCTGTTGATTTCAGCAGTGCTTCCATGCCAAGTAAACATATCCCTGCCATGTGGACATTGCTCCTTGACATTGACACAGGTTTGCCTCTCTCTCACTGTGTTGATCTGTGTTCCCAGCCATTGGTTCCTGAGCTTGTGAGATAACAGAGGCGTTGTACATCTCTTCAATGTAATAGTTTTAACAGGTCAATGGATCTATCTATCCATGCATCAATCCCCATACACACCCATTTATCTATGCCCACACACCCTCATTTACCTACCTACCTGCGATTTGACAAGGCCGCCATAGTATCTAAGCACTCATGAAAGGGATACAAAGACAGAGCAGAGAAAGTTTGATATTACATTAGAAATGTTTGCTTTGGTGCCATCCAAACTGAACAACCATCAGCAGTGCATTGGGGGAGGTTTATGAAAGACATTGTGAGATTCCAAGTGACCGAGGAATTACAGGAGTAGGGGTCAAACTCCCACAGTCCCTTGTGAGACTCCTGTAATTCCTGGGGTCCGTGTCACAATGCCTCTATGCTGGTACCATTTCCAAACTGCTTAGCAACATGGAAGCTCGGAGCCACGCTCAGCCTGAGTTCCCTGGTTTACGCTTAAACTTTTGAGGAGATACTGGAGCTCTGCTAGCAAATAAGCACCAAATCCGGTACCTGCCTATGTGCCTGGGTACTGCACAGATAGAACTTGCAGTCTAATTCAGATTGACATGTGCGATGCAGGTGGCAATTAGTCAAGCAGTAGATGGAGATGGGAAAGGAGAGTGGTGTAGGAGGCCCCCCTGAAAGAAGGAGGTTTTAAGGAGAGGTTTGAAGTAAGGGAGGGAGGGATGTGATGGAGAAGAGGTGAGAAAGGAATTCAAGCATAGCAGGTGAGGCAGAGGGAGGCGTGAGGACTGGGCGGGTACCGAATGGGCATGATGGAGGAGATGACCCTGCCCGCGTCTTTCTCAGCCTTTTGGAGGAAAGGTCTGGAGAAAGTGAAATAATAAGTAAAAATACCACAGGTAGGGGAAATGCTGCTGGAGTGAGGGAGGGCTTCTTGGCTCTTCTAGCCTGGGGCTGGATTCAAAGTCCTTCACACCAGGGGCATGGTTCTGCTGAACTCATTGGGCTTTTCTCTGTGGCGGACTGTGAGCTCATTGATCTACACTGCTGGTCAACAGGAATTGCCTCAGCCACTGCTGGGGTGGAACATGGCTGCAGGCTCACAGCAGCCCTGTGCGACATTGCACTTAGTGTGAGCAGTGAAGAGTAACTTCTCCAGCTGAAGCTCCAGGGGCAGTTGTAGGGTCCAGAGATCTAAGGGCCCCTTCCTAACCCTGTAACTTTCATCCCACTTACATTCTAGTGCTTCCTCTCCTTTTCCGGCTGCCTGTAGTTTAGGAACTATGACACCCAGGAGGAGACTCTCTCATTGACAAAGAAGGTAGCATTTCATTGTTCCAAGCACATGATCGGGGAGTTCCCATGTAGCACGAACATGTGGGGTAGGGTGGTGTACAACTCCCACTGAAAGGGAGATCATTTTGTCATGTCCTTTATTCAGCAGTGGTAGCTGAATGATTGAACGTGGAGGCCATGTCAAGTAATGGAGCCCTTATCCCCATGTACTGGTGTGGGGCACTGCTTTATCACCTTTCATTCAGGGATCTCAAAGCACTTTCATTTGCTTCCGGGTGGCCTAAGGACACGCCTGCACACAGCTCTAATCTGCAGCCAGATCCACCAGGACAAAGACTGAATAGACGCTGGAGACCGGGCGCCTGTCTCAGCACTAGCAGGGATCTTATCAGGTGAGGCACGTTTGTGGGGCAGAGTGGCATGATAGAAGCTTGCATGGCTGCAGTATACGCTGCATCTCTTCCGTGGACAGATGGAGGATGCCAGTCACCAGGGCCGCCAGCCTAGCACCATGCACACAAAGGCACACTTAGGTCCAGACCCTCAGCCAGAGTAAATCAATGTAGATCCACTGAAGTCAAAGCATCTGTGTCATTTTACACCATCTAAAGATCTGACCCTGAGCTTCTTTTCTTTTCATTCTGAAAATCCCCTTTGGGGCCCAGTTCTGCTCTTGGGCCCTGTCTTACAACAGAACGACCATCAATGTGTCTAGGCGAGTGTCAGCAAGGAGAGAATCAGGACCGGTTCTTTTGCTCTGGGCAGCGACGCTACCACACGGCTGCCAGAGCTAGATGAACACCCTGGATCTTGGCTGGCTGGGTCCCACTTCAAGCTTTCATGGTAGAAAGATGAAGTGCTACTTCCCGTCCCCGTGGGGGCCTGAGCCAATGCCTGGCTGGGGTTATCTCCCCAGTCACGGGAATGTTTGTTTAGTAAATCAAAGCGCTTCCTTTTCATTGCCACTCTCTTCAAAGGGGGCTGTGCGCTGACGGGGCAGCACGTGTTGGACCAACACTTCACCCTCTTGATCCTGCAGCTTTCTCTTTGCGGGTCAGCAGGATGTCCTGTGTTGGGCTCGATCTTGTGCCAGCTGAGGCCAGTCAGAGTTTGGGCCCATCCCTTTGAAGCTATCTGAGGAAGGCAAAGCCAATCCCAGGCTTAGGTCAGTCATGCTTCAGGACCACTTGTGTGCACCTCAGGTACTGAAGGCTGGCACTAGGAACAAAAAGGGGCCATGGGGAGCGGGAGCAAAAGACTGCTAGTTTACAACTAGTTTATTCGGGGCCTGAGGAATAACACAGGCACCCTGCCCATCCTTGCCTTGTGACGTGCAGCCACTAGGATGGGCAGGACTCTCGTGTTCAGGGCTTGTGGCTGGGCTGTCTCATGAGCCATGTTGCCCTCAGCGACCCTGCTCCTCTAACCCCGCTGTACCGCCCTCTCATCCCCACTGAGACGCCGGTTTGTTCACGTGAATTTGTTCCTAGCAAAATGCACCATTGTCTAGAGTCATAGAGAGGGGTTTTCCCTGAAGGCATCATATGTGCTTCTGCCATAGAGTTCTGCTAACGTTTGTCATTCCTCCTGGCTGCTTATTCCAAACCTGAGCCCCCACTCCCCTCCGCAGCATACAGAGCTCTGCCTCTGCCCTTCCCTCGTGCTCGACAGCAGCCCTCACTTCTAGACCTGAACACCACCTACCACAGCACTGCTAATGCACCTCCACCCTGACCTGCAATGTCTTCCACAGAGCCTGCCATGGAACCTCTCTTCTGTCCCATAGCAGCCCTGCTATTCTAGCTCTCGGCCACCTCTGCGATACATGCCAGTCCATCCAGCCCAAGGCCTCGCCTCACCACGTTGCTGCTGATGTACCTCAATTCTGCTGCGCTGAAAACAGCTTCTCCATGGCAGACATTTTCCAGGCATGCCCAACTGTGCGTTGCTTTTGTAATGGAAGGAAAACATTTATGAGGACTCAGACTCAAGCCATTGCCAGCTGAGTTCTTTTGATTGATTTTAAAGGGCATTTTGTTTAAAATAAGACAAAGAGATAAATCAATGACATTCATAGCTCTTCCACTGAAAAGGGAGCCACTGTACTTCCCCTCCTAGGCCATAAGGCCCTTTTCGTGCTGCCAATCCCCTCCAGTGGCCTTATATTGGCGATCTGATGTGCCAACATATACAAGTTGTACATTGTGCAAGACATTTCCAATGGCATATCGGGTCACTCAGACTTTGTATAGTGTCAATGAAGCCTCTATGGTCAGCACTGGCTTTGGAAATCAGTGTGGGTATTGTCTGGAAAGAATGCTATGCAGTCTATAGTGACATGGGGTGATAGCAGATAGATCAAATTGCAAGGATGACTCTAGTAACCTTCACATGTGGTTATTCACACTATACATTATGTACGAATTCTAATTCACCTCCAATCAAGCAGCTCAAAAACACTAGTCCTAACTAACGAAGCACCACAATAATCCAGGCATATATGAACAGATGGATTGCTTCACCCAGCATAGAAATGCAATCATCTTTGGGTTGGAACATGGCAAGTGTTCAAGGACTTCATCAGGTGAGATGCAATTGACTTTGCTCACTGATCCTACAGCAGTAAGAGAAGAGCAATAGTCACATTAGACAGGATTTTGAAAAAACAAGAAGTGAAGAGCTTTGAAGAGCTATGAGGCCTCTTGCTTCAGGCTCCCTCTAACAGGTGGCAGTCAGGAAGAAACACCGCCCCTGAACAACTGCATGTGAATGGAGGAGGTCAGAACCCAAACCTGAGTCTGGACCAGAATTTTGCAGGTGGTCCCTATCTCTGTACGATGGGCCTGACCCAAACCCTGAATCCAAACAGTCCCGAAGCTAAGAGAGCGTTGACACTTGGATATGCATCTGGATCTGACTTTTACTTTTATGCCTGACTCCAAAGAACATCTTGTGGAATCTTTGTGGCTGGTGATGAAAGAGGTAGAAAGAACCCAGCGGTATTGCCAGCTCCCTGGATGAATTTGCAGTACTCGGAGGTTAGAAAAATAATCCTTTAACTTGTAAACCGAGCAAATTTGATCTGGAATCACAGCAAGGGGATCAGCGCTTAATTTGTGCCAGTGCTTGGCAGTTCATAGCTCCAGCACCTCTGGGCTTGCTGCATTAGTTATGAATGTAAAAAAAATTGCCTGAACATAAATATAAGAATGGCCCTACTGGGTCAGACCAAAGGTCCATCTAGCCCAGTATCCTGTCTTCTGACAGCGGCCAGTGCCAGGTACCCCAGAGGGAATGAACAGAACAGGTAATCATCAAGTGATCCATCCCCTCTCGTTCATTCCCAGCTTCTGGCATACACAGGCTAGGGACACCATCCCTGCCCTTCCTGGCTACTAGCCATTGATAGACCTATCCTCCATGAACTTATCTAGCTCTTCTTTGAATCCTGTTATAGTCTTGGACTTCACAACATCCTCTGGCAATGAGTTCCACAAGTTGACTGTGCATTATGTGAGGCCTGGCACCTAATTGCTTGAGACCCAACACCTCTTTCACTACAAATTAAGCACTGGAGGGGAAAAATGATGGATGCCAGTTTTATAGCCCTTTTCAGAGCAGAACCACATTCTGAACTAGCAGGAGAAATCACGTGCAAAGTCTTCTCCCTAAGCCAAGTCTCAGCCTGATGAGATTGAAATTTACCAAGCTCCTCCCTTCACCATCTCAAAAAGGCAGGTTTGATCATGGAAACACCAGTGTGGGCTCTAGCTAGCTGGCTTGGCTCTGCTAGAGTCAGCACTGAGAGCTGACAGCCAATCAATGTCCCCATTCATTCAAATAAACGCTGGAATTTGATAATTTGCTTTCACTTGCAATTCAGATGTGCACAGAGAAGTGGGATCAGTGCGTGGGGCAGAGGAGAGGCCTGGTCAATTCCAGCAGCTGGAACTGAAACCTGACTTCTTCAGTCCAGAATGCCTACTTGTGGGCTCCATTATCATGACAACTGATAGCCAGAAGGGACCTGGGCAAGGTGAGGGCTGTCACTCCTTTGGGGTTTTCTCTCTGTGTGAGTTTAGCTTGTGCAGCCTTGAAATTGGAAAGGATCAGATGCTCAGCTGGGCATAAATCAATGTCACATCACTGATATTGACAGAGCTTGGCTGATTTACACCAGCGGTGGATCGGGCTCCTAGTAAGGAGACATGAGATGTGCAGAGCTGAATGGGACCAAACCGGATGGGTTACAGGCAGCAAACCTAACTTGCAAGCAGCGCTGGCTTCTGTCTGCAAAGCTTCTGTCAGCTCCAGCTTTATGGAAGATACAGCTTACTATCTGGCCTCAATCACAGCACGGAAATGGCACACGGTTTGGAATAACTCAGCATGACTCACCACCTCTGATGAGGACAGTCTAGGAATAGAATAACAGAGGGCGATGCAGGGCAGTGCTAAGGTGTATTGGTGGAGTTGTGTGTGAGACCAGGGCTGGGATAGAAAGGGAGGCTGCAGGTCAGGACTGAGGTGTACCTGTGCGGGGAGGCTAGAACTGGCAGAGCAGGAGGCGTTCGGGTGAGATGAATAACAGCGCGCTGCGGGTGAAGAGTGAGAAGCCTCAGCCAAATATTCTGGGTGTGGCTCTGGATTGCATACACCCACAGGGGAAGCCAGCCCAATGCTGCCTGCCTGATGTTTGAATCTATTCAATATTCTTATTCCCGCCCTTTCACAACCATGATATCCATCTCCCCTCCTCTCGCACAACACCCCATTGAATGGAAACAATATCCTGGCTGTAAATATATTGCGACTTCTGCAGTGTGTATGCAGCAATGGCCTCCCTGTTATTTCATTGTGATCCTCACTCCTTTTGGAGCAGTTGAACTCATTGAACTCATTCTGGCATTTTGCAAAAGTCCTCAGATCCAGGTGATGGCCAGGAGGAAGGGGCTGGGTCCTACAGCTCTGCACTGGTTATCTGGCAGCAGCAGGTTTGCTGGAGTTTGAAATCACAGTTAGTTTTGTGGGAGCCCCTTGGCCGGTGCATGGATAGAGTTACTTAGCAGCCATGAGACTTGTCGAGAACCTTGGATCCAAAGAAATCCAGAGACCTATTCACCACTGAGTTAGAATTTAGCTCTTCTCTTCTATTCCAGCCTGACCCAGAGTGCAATGAAGTCAATGGGCAGACTCCCTTGACTTCACAGGGCCTGCGAGCAGGACCTAATGGGATAAATCTCTTGGATGCTAACACCCAGGAACTTTAAAGAGTTTGAATCCAGGCCTCGTCCCATCTCTAGTGCTTGGCAATCATTCTGAGCTCCTCAGATTACAAGCTCTCTGATTGGTATCAACCATCCAGAAATGTTCTTGTGCCCAGCACCATCTCTGTTATGGGAGAGATGGGGAGTTTATCACTTTCCGCTCATTCAGTTAATGTTTTGATTCTTGGCGTGTGAATCTACAGATCCTGGGAACCTTCGTCTACCTCTGGCAATCACATTGCTGAAGAATAACAAGCAGTGCCCCATCTGGCTGTGAGGAAAAGTATGAAGAAGTTGATGGCATCAAGAATTGTCAGTTGGCAAAAAAAAATCCCCTTTCCTCTGGGTTCATGAGAAATAATCAAACACATTTCCCTCCTGGGCCTCGAATTTACAATGCAAACAAAAGGCTACCACCAAAATCCAACTGTGTTGTGAAAAGGGAGATCTCTTTTTTCCTTATCTGCCTGGTGCACATTTATCAAAATTCATAGGGTCTTAGAAATTTAGGACTGGAAGGGGCCTCAAGAGATCATCTTTTCCATCTCTCTGGGCCAAGGGTGGGGTTGGGGGGGATTAATGGTTTTACCCAGCTTGATGTCATCTCTGTTGGAAGAAATCATGTTTCCTGGGAGAAATGCCATAGTTCTCTACTAGATCAAAGTCCTGGTCCTCCACCACTGGAACCAAAGGGAATTTTGATCCAGTGTCCATTGTAATGATGAGGTGAAAACTGGTTTTTGTCGCTCAGTTGCCAGAGTCATGCTTGGTATAGGTGGGTGCAACGGCATTGGCTTCCCAGAGATTGATCTTTCTAGCTAGACTTGTCATCTTGCTGGTGTATGAGTCCCCTTTGTCCAGGTCTGACACCAGTCCCCAGTGTCTCCACACTAGCAATTAGAGAAAGCAAAGTTCGTGGGGATGGAGATGAAATTGGAACAGGACCTCTTACAGGTTCTATCTTGGGAGCAACAGCAGAATGAATGAGATTCTGTAAGCATGCAATCCATGAAAGTAGGGTGCCCCTCCTGTACCCCAATGGGCACTAAAAGCATGTTGTTATCTGGCAGCCCTCACCCATCTTGCAACGCCAACGTTTGTGCACATGAAATTTCTCCGAGAGCCCAGCCTTGCCGAGGATAAACAATGAGTCAGCTAATCCAAACCAAACCCGTAATAAAACACAGGAGGTCAACTCGGTACAAGACTGAAATCTTGAAAAGCAAAATACCTCTTAAAGAAAAAATTCATCGTGCGAAAAATATCTCCCCTCAGCAGATGTGGAGAGAGAGGGGCAGAGAAGGGGAATTAAGGACACATGCTCGCTCTCATCCAGGTAGCCAAAGTGTACAGTTATGGGCATGCTATAAATAGACAAGTCTGTGCTACCTTCTCCCATTTTAAGGCTGTTGGATTGCAGTGAACAGTGACAGCTGCATGCCTCAGAGAAGACCCTGTGGCCCAGTAGATTAAACACCCTAAACCGTGTGTAATTATGTGAAGCCAAGAGGAAGGGTGGGCTTGTGGCTGAGGAACTGGACTGGGCCTCAGATGTAAGTTCTTTCTCAGACTGAGAGGAAGGATGGTGCAGTGGTTAGGGTGCTCTTCTACAGACTCCCTGGGTGACCTTGGGTGAGTCACTTCATCTCCCTATGCCTCTCCTGATGGCATTCATATTGCCACACTATCTAAGCACCATACAGTCTTTACCATATTTATTTTTGTCTCTACAAGGGAGGGCAGTGCAGTGCTATTATTATTTGTGCTATAGATGGGGAACCAAGGCACAGAGAAACTAAGTGATTTGCCGAAGACCACATGGGAACCATCCTTTCGGCCTCACTTGCCCATCTTTGGGGACAATAATACTCCATTCACCTGTATTGCCTACTTAGAAGCTCAGCTCTGTGTGCTGGGGCATTCTAAACAGACAAGACAGACAAAGGGAAACAGAAGCCCAGAGAAGCAAAGTGACTTGACAGGGTCACAAAGCAGTTGAGTGGCAGTGTCAGGAACAGAGAGGAGGTCTGCTACATCCCATCCCTATCCACTGGACGATACTGCATGAGCAGATGCACCATCTCCTCACTCTCTCCTGAGTCTTATGTTCTCGCCAACTACTGCCCTTCCCCTAAACATCTCATCGAAGGACTTTTAACATACTTCTCTAGCCCCCTCGCTCTCTTCCTTGCCTGTTTTAACTCTGGGTTGTTCTGGGGGGCTGCAGCACAGAGCCCCCTTTCCATCCGACTGTCAGGGAGCCCTTCCTTTCTCCCGATCATCCTTCTCTCATTCTCTTTGACCCAGTGCCGACTTGCTCACGGGGAGCCACTCCACTCCCGAGTCACACCATAGCCAAGAGAGTGGCCTGTCCTCTGTGCCAAGACATTCTGTACGGACTCCCACAAAGTTCACTTCTTGACCCTCTGCGTTTTTCTATCTACTTTCACCCTCTTTGATCTCATCATCTGCCTCTAACATTGGCTTCCACCGAGGACTCTCAGATGCAACTGGAGCAAGGCCGCATTTCCAACTGGTCTGTTCATCACCCGGTGGGCTCTGTAGAGAACCCCAGATCCCAGCACCCCCAGACTCAGGTTATATCTGCATTGCAATTAGAGGTGGGTCTGCAGCCTGTGGAGACATCTCTGAGCTAGCTTTGATCTAGCTCGCTCAAATAATCTAGCAGTGAAGCTGCAGAACCACAGACTCTATGAGTCTACCTGGAACACTGGGTATGTTCTGCAGCGGCTAGTCCGTGCTGTAGCTTCGCTGCTATTGTTATTCTAATGCTAGCTCCAGTAATGTGCTGCCCCACTCAGGGAGTTGCGGGGGTTGGAACCTGCAACCGGATCTGAATGACAGGCCCAGCTTTACTTTTCATGACACCAGAGAAGTACCGGTAAATATGTTTCTCTTGTCTGTCAGGATGTGGGGGAAAGGAGGCTGCGGGATGGTAATATTTTCACACCCCTTTAGTTGGTCTCCCCTTCTTGTGTCTCTGCCTAACACCCCCCTGTCCTCCAAATTCCTGGTTTGGAGACCCTAGCGTAGAGAAAAAAGATACTTACAGCCAGCTGACAGCTCTGCCTTTGGACTGCGTGGGTTTAGGGTTTGACTCCAATCCCACAGTTTACGCAGCGGAGCCCTGGGCCAAACCTAACGACTCCAAGAACCTGCCAGAAACCTCAGCTTTTCCTAAGCCCCATAAACAGTTTCCTGCCTCTGACCCTGCACCTGCTCCCCCGTGCCTGACAGCGTTCCTCATACCATGGCTGAGAAGAGGAAGGGATGACGGTGGCCCTGGGGGGATAAGGGAAGCCTGGAGGGGTGCGCTGAGCGATGCTCTTCCAACCATCCTCCCGCCCTGCTTTCCCCTCAGCTTTCATATCCTTCGGCCGCTTGGCAGGGACTGCTCTGAACACTCCGCCTGCATTGAAACTGGCTGCGTCTCCTGCCGATGTGAGCTAATTACATGAAGTGCAGCCTCTCCTCAGGGACAATGTCGTTTTTCCTGGCAAGCCAGGCACCAGCTGCGTCCAAAAATACATTCTTGCCTCGAGCGTCTTGCTGAGTTTTTTTTTTATCTCACAGTTCCTCTCAGGCTGGAGCGTCCCGATGGCCAAGGAGTCAGATGTCCGGTGCCCACTCGAAATGACTCCTCCCTTGCCATGCACCACAGAGATGGGGACGGTGTCCAGCCTGAGTCCTTCAAACAAACGACCTCTTGGGGGTTGGGATATTGGCTCTCCGAGCCGTCAGGCTGATTTCAGCTTGGAAGATAAATGGGACTTTCAGGCAGAGTCCATGCCCAACAACTTGGGGGATTTCTCTTTTTTGATAGGTGTTCTAATCAAATCAGAATGTTTTCCCTCTCGGGTCAGATTTTCTTCCCTCCACATTGCCTGCTCCTGCAGTAAAATGGCTTTCCTGTGTTTGGGACACTACATCTCCCTGCTGGGATACAGCCAGCTACCACCATAGGTCCAGCTCAGCACCAGACAAGACAGGCGAAACAGATGGTGGCAGCCCCCGGTGACTTAAATGCAAATGCCTGGGGCTGGATAGGAACAACATCAAGGCGAGAAACACCCCCAAAACAAGATGATAAATACATGCAATCTGCTCTCCCTTACTGCCTAGTGGAAATGTCCCTCTGAGGCTAATGAGCAAGAATACTGCTCTAGGAACAGTCTCTCTGTATACCTGAGCAGGCCCATGGAAGGACTGAAGGAGAGATTGCGCCCCAGAGTATCCTTCTCAGGTTTCACACTAAGCGCAGTGAAGGCCTTTGGGTCTTCAGTCAGTGCTGAGTGGATATTCCTGCAGTGTGGAACAATTGACCCTCCCTACTCACTGGGAATTTATCTATTTCCCAGTGTTAAAAAAAACAAGGGAAATTTTGAATTCCAGGGTAATAATTGCAGCTGAGATTCTGGAGAAAATATATTAGCAATTATAATAAATCTCCTTTGTTCGTCTACTCCTCCTTCTATCTTAGGATCTCAAGGCATTCATAAGCATGGATTAGTGAATCTTCCCAACACCGCCAAATCCATTATTATCCTCATTTTATAACAGGGGGGAAACAACTTCTTGGCCAATGGAAATGTTAAATGGAAAGTTAGAGGCATAGTCAGGACTGGAAACCAGGAGTCACGAGTCTTTTCCCCATTGAACCCCACAGGGTCAAGTTTCAGCCTCAAAGTTTCTGACACCACGAGAAACCCTGGCTGGAATTCTAGCCCTGGAATTCACTGTTACCTGCCTGATACAGCACAGCAAAAACTGACATTTCCAGCCAGGGAGGAGAACAAGCTAGGATGTCATTTCAAGGGTATGACGTCACTGTTTTACTACTATGTCATCACAACCATAACTTTTGATTCTTTTTCTTTTATGTATAAGAAAAACCCAAGCCACATCTGAGCCAATAGAAGTGGAGCATACGTGTGAGATAAAGCAAACTGTATAAGGTTGGTTGGTTTATCCCCACCGGGCACTGAGTAGTTCCAAGATCTGGAAGTGACACAGACAATCCTTTTTCCTCCATGTTTCTCTTGAACTAACAAAACCCTAAGGCCACAAACAAGCAGGACAGGGGACCTCTTGTATGTGATTGCAATAAAAACCTGCTTTCCTTGTTACTGTAGTGCTATCTGCTTGATATACACAAAGCAGGAAATGGTGAAAAAGGTAATCGCATAAGTGATGGAAAGATGTCTCATTTGATGGGTGGGGATGTTTCTTCTTTTTCTTCTTCTTCTCTGGAATAACTTGGGCAAGACTCAAGACACAATGCAAAGACAAGCAGCTTTGTCTGATCCACACACGCACCAAGTTCTTTAGGACGGGATAATTTTTAAATGTCTTTGCCCACAGACCAGCAGAATGGGATGCTACTCCTGACTAGAGCCTGTGGATGCTATTGTAATAAAAATATTTATCTATCTAGAGCTGATGCAATGACTTGCATATTTGTGATGCACGCAACAAGTTTTATAGGTTCTGCAAAGCCCAGGAACTATCTATGAATGATTGAGTGTTGTCACCTGGTACCTTCTTTATTAACTATTTATATATACGAAGACACAGAGCACTTTAGGATCACTCTCTCTGTGGCTATTTATTTCTAATTCACTCATCACTGTGCTAGGAGTGTCAACAACTAGCTATCTAAGAATTTTGTATCATGCTCATCACTGTAACCTCTAAGCACTGAGACATCACCAGAGGTGTTGTTGGCTTAACTCCCATCTGGGATTGTTTAGACAAGACTTCCAAAGCATTTACAATTAGTTGTGACTCTCGTAGCAGGACACATTTTCTTCATGGTGGCCTGGCCCCTTTGGTGTCTTCATTCTTAGTAGGGCTGTATGAAGTCTGCTAGCCAATCAGATGGCAGATTGCAAATTGCATCACCTTTTAGGGTACTTCTAAGGACATCCTCAGAGTTAAGGGCCAAGCCAGAGCTAGGAAAATCTGGCTGCTAAACTATATGGAGTGAAATCCTGGCTCTGGCATGCAAAAGAAGAAAGAAAGAAAAGGATTTTGTTAGTCTTTACTGGGAGAATTCAAGGATCTATGTGAAAGGGACATAAAGTCATTTCCTCCTGTATAAATCAGCTGAATGGTTTTAGCTCACTCGAAGCCCTTAAACAATGATCTTGGAATCAGACTTGTTGATTGGTAGCATGTACTGGCAACTAGGTCCATAAATCACAGGCGCAGATGAGTAACTCAGGTCTCCAAGAAGTGCCGATTTATTGCTTCTACTAGCAAATCAACACAAAACCATCATATTCCTTGCAAATATTTTTACAAATGGAGCCCCCTCCCCTGCACGGGGAAAGGTTCTGATTCCTGGTGAGACAGGCATTTAACTCTCAACGGGCTGCTGCATAGCAAGCCAGCCACTGGCAAAGGCATTTGACAATGGAAAGAAAGCATAACCCCCTCCCCTCGCCTTTCCTGTGTTGAGGATCCCATTGGCTGCGCTTTTCCATTCTGCTGCAGAAAAGCCAGTCTAGTCTCACTCCCTGACCCCCCACAAAAGTCTTTGCCTTCCACCCAAGAGAGACCTATGCTATCAGTCACCTGTCACTTATCCTAATGGCTAGCAAACTTTCAGTGCCCATGAGACGTGCCCGCTGTATGAACTGTAGCCATCAGCAATATAGAGGTCTCTTTGAGTGGTTATTATTTCACTCGCACTTCTTCCCTACCTGTCTAAGGTATTTGTATGGCCTCCATTACCATAATATCTAAGCACCTCACACTGTATTTATCTTCACAACACCCAGTGCTATTCTCTCCTTGTACAGATGGGGAACTGGGGGAGTAAGTGACTTGACCAAGGTCACTCAGGAAGTCAATGGACAATCAGGGAATTGAACCAAGGCCTCCTGGGTAGCACCCTCATCACTTGACCAGCCTTCCTGCCCCTTGTTAACTCAGTATCCAACACAGTGAGGCTTCCACCTCAGCGAAAGAGCAGGAGACTTTTGGAGTAGCACTGGTGGGGATGCTCCAAAGGCAAAGGTGCCGCTGAGCAGGAAAAGGTGGGGAGCAGAGGAAGATGAAGTCATCTGATCCAAGTCCATGGAGGGGAATATGCCTCAGGTTTCTGGAACTGAGTATAAGAGTATTCCTGATCCTGTTAAACTCCTTGGGACTGCTTACCATATACACTAAGGTCCCATCACATTGCTCTGCCAATGTAAAGGGGCTTAAAGTGGACTTAAATGTAGCCCTACTGTGAATGAGAATCAGGCCCTTCCTTTCCCAGGGTGTATTTTCTCTTAGGCGCCACTCGTGATCTGTAATTGCTAAGATTTTATTCTTATTGAAAAGCTACTCCTCTGGTTTGATCTGTCTGCTCCAAGAAAGGCCTGGTCATAATCCATCATTCAGTGGAAGATGTTTGTGAATTTATGTAAAATGACAGACTGGCTGATCTCAGAGCTGAAACCAGATGCTTTCCCAGGACAAGAAAAATAATTTAAAATCTAGAAGCACAGGAACCCAGAAGGAGGGGCTGATTCTGTGTCGAGACGAGGACTGGGGTCGCAGGATCTTTTATAATAGCCATATTTTGCTTTCCCCTGAAGGTCTCCAAGAACTTCAAAAAGTTCTTATCCCCTTTTACAGATCAGGAAACTGAGGCACAGAGAGGTGAAGTGAATTGGCCAAGGTCACACAGTGAGTCAGTGATGGAGTGGGGAATAAAAACCACATTACCAGGCTGAATCCTGGACATTGTCTGCTCTGACCAGTAGACAATTCTATGTCTGGCAACCAGATAGGTTTTCCAACCTAGAGGAAAAGCTTTACCCTTTCATGAAGGATGAAATGTTGGACATCCACTGCCTAGACCTCCACTGATATACTGGCCATCCCACCTAAGTGCTGTTGGGTGACTTTTGCTACAGTAAAGTAGCTGATCTAACTTCCCATCTTAATTTACCCAGAGTCTTAAAATCACTGAAAGTTGGGATTGGGTTGGCTAAGGGATCTGACAATGGAGCATTTCACTTCTGGGTCAACAGTCTTTCCAGTTGAGGTAGGCAGAGATCAGAAGTTGCTACTATCTGTTGGCTGCTTGATGGGGTATGAAATACATCACAAATTCATAGATTTTAAGGCTAAAATGGACCATTCTGATCATCTGGTCTGACCTGTTGCATACCACACACTGGAATATTTCACCTAGTGATTCCAATGTGAAGCCTATGACATCTTGCTGAGTGAGGGTAGATCTCCTACAAAGACAGACCTGATCTTGATTTAAAGCTTTTAAGTAATGCAGAACCCACCACATCCCCAGACAAGTTGTCCCAATGGTTATCTACCCCCATTAAAAATGTGCATTCCACTTTCAGTCCTAATTTGTCTACCTTCAGCTTTCCAGCCACTGGATCTTCTTATGCCGTTGCTAGATGAAAGAGCCCTCTGCTGTCAGAATTCTTCTCCCCACATAAGAACTCATAGACTACGGTCAAGTTATGGTCAAACTCCTGCCAGCCTCCTCTGTCTCTCCATCTTCCCCATCACCACAAATCCCCTGCTGCCTGATCCCAATCATTGGCCAATGGTCTACCCAAAAGCATCGTATCTTTTGTGTGTGGCTTCGAAACTGGAGCTGCCTGGGATTCACGGATGCTACCTCTTTATCCTTAAGCAACAGTGCCATCCTGGGCTCTGCATTACACATCTCTATAGCATTCCGTATACAGGAAACACAGCACAGAAAACGCACTGGGAAGGAACTTCTCCAGGGCCTGCAGGGTCACTCCAGTATCCTAACAGCAATGCTAGCTGTGAGCGAACAAGTTTGTTAATGAGTCCAATAGGCCAGTAAACTCAAGGGGCTGGAGAGGCGTGTGCAGTCTGGAGGCAAACAGCAGCCAAAGCTCAAAGCCAAGCACTGTCCAACAAATACCTGTTAACGGGGAGGAGATTTATGGCACTCCAGTTTGCTTCTGTACATGATGTATTCAACTCTGGGTCCAGTCCACGCCTTGGACTGAGCTGATCTAAGTGGGGTGAGTGATCCAAGAACCTGCTCAAACCCACCACAAGTCTTTGCCGAGGTATGAAACTGGTTTGGTTACTGTGTTCTAGTTTTTCAGGTTTGCCAATTGTCTGGGTTCAGTCAGAGCCCGGAACAGCTGATGACACTGTGGGTGAACCATTCCCGAGGAGACTGGAACCAGAACAGAGCCCAAACCCTGCTATGATGCCTATTCTTGGGAAATTTCTATCATCTCTCTGTTTCTGAGGCCAAAAATACAGGCAATAAGCCGTGAATAGTATTCTTTAGGGTGCTAATAGAACTAGTGGGTAACTGGACTGAGAGCTCTGGGTCACCAGTTCACATCCAGACATGGTAGATTAATATTATTCTCTGTGTTTCTAGACAGTCTTCCACATAGGGGTCTCCAGATGCAGTACAGCCATGCTTGACACCTACCCCCACCTCCAACACCATGTGAGCTAGTTGGGGATCATCTACATTTTACAACTGGGGAAACTGAGGCTCAGACAGATGAAGCGACTTGCCCAAGGTCATCCAGCAGCATTGTCTACACTAGGGAATGTCAGGGGAGGAAAAGGTTTCCATTGGTGCAGCTATGGTTTCACAGGCGTATTGGGGATCAGGGCTCTGAGAGGGGAGTGTGATCTAGCAGTTAGAGAAGGGGAGTGGGTATTAGGACTCCTGGGTTCCTTGCCCAGTTCTACCTCAGCCTCAAGACAATTTTACATGTGCATACACATAAAGCCTGTGAGTGGCCGCTGCCAAGCAAGCAAATTCCAGGCTGGGAACAGAGATTTTTTTCCACCGGGGGGTGGGGGGGTGGGGTTTGCCTTTTTTGCCCTTGAGTTTCTACTGCTCAGTAGACAGCCCTACTGGGAATAAAGAATGAATGGGTTAATAGCCTAGGAGGGGTTTGCACACAGCCCTGTTATTTCCCAGGCTTGCTTTCTCCTTCCCTGCCTCTCTCCATTGATTCCCCTTCCCCTGTTCCTCCTGGGGAAGTAGTGAGAAGCTGCATTCCTGCATTATCACGCTTCCGCATCCCCCCTCTCTGTGCAACCCCCCCACCCCTCTTTAGTGCACTCATGCCAGGGAGCTGTGTGAAACCTCCCACAGGCTGGTGGGAACTCAGCTTCCAGAGAGAATCCGACTTGTTTCGGAAGCTTATCTGCCAGCACCTGCTCTCCCAGCGAGGAAGGGAGGGGGAGCAGGGGAAGAGGGCTGCGTGCATGGAAGTGGGCCAAGGAGATAGGCCTGGATATGACACTCCCCTGGAGACGGATGGCCTGGCTCTACTCTGGCTGCTGCTGGTGTAGACCTGGAGGAACTCCATGGAGGTCAGTGGAGTCAGACTGGTGCAAGCGAGTGGCAAATCAGGCCCTGCGTGGTGGCCGTAGCAGCAATACCCCTTCCGCGGTCTGATCCTGCCCCCAATGAAGTTACTGGGAGTTTTCCTCTTGACTTTAACAAGAGCAGGATCGGGTGCCAGTGGACAGTCAAGCTCCCCTTCCTCCATCCCAATGGAAGAGGCTTCCATCCTGCATGACGTCTGGGAATGTCACGCTTCCCACTGGACGTGCTTGGGAAAGCAAGATCCATGCTGGGGTTGCGACTGGAACCTCAGATTGTTCACCCTCGTGCCCCTCGCCCCTCCAGGGTGAAGCCCGTCCTTGGCTGTCTCCTGTGCCACTGCAGGGCTAGAGTCAGGAAGATGGAAACCGCGGGCCATACGGACACATGCTAAAGGGGCAGGCCACCCTCTCACAGCCACCATTCCCCATATGCTTCCCCAGCTATATGTAGGGAAAAGCCTTTTCAGGCTGGTTTGAGAGACATGGGGTACAGCACGGCCTAGGAGGACTTTCTCGGGTGTCAGCTTTGGCTAATGATAGGGCTCTGCACAGAAAACAGCGCTTTGTAGCTAAGACATGGGGAGAGAAGAGGAAAGTAAAGACGGGAATGGAGAAAAACAGAACATGGTGAGGAGAAAAAGAAAGAGGGACAGAGAGAAAGTGGTAAGTCCTGCTTAAAATGATTTGATTTCCTTCTTATAGCGAGAGCTGGTCCAACTATATTCACAAGGGGTTAATAATACTTAATAACAACATTCACAAAGCATTAATAATATGTAATAAAGTGCTTCTTTGACTTATTTTTCCTAGCAGTTGTGGACAAAGAGCTGGTTCCTACACCAGTATGAGTGGTGGCTTTTACTTCTATAGATCTGGATCAGGCCTTAAATTTCTAGCGAATCCTTTTCTCAATTACTGAAGCAGCTTCATCAAGGGCAAAATAATGTGAGTCCAATGAACAGTCGGGTCATTTCCCCCTCCCGAGCCACAAATAAGTTATTCCCCAATAAATGAAACCAGCGGTGGTTTGGCCAGGTGTTCAATAATGACTCTGAGCTCCAGAGAGCCCCTGTGCGGAAAGGGTCAAATTTTAAAAAAAATCCAATAAGCATTACAAATGAATGTTTGTGTTTCATTTGCAGTGAGACTGACTTTTCCAGCTGGGGCTGCTCCTGGCCTCCCCGGGCTCCCAGGCTGTGCACCTCCCATGGAAAGGGGCACACTGCCCCCCATGGGAGAACGCACCAAGCACAGGAAATGGGGAAAGTGGATTTTAGACACAAAGGGATGAACCGTTTGTTTATTTTCTGGGTCGATGATAATGGTCTGGCCCCTCATTGTTGGTGGGAAGGGGGTGGGTGGATAAGCATGCAGCATCCCTTTCCTACTAATCCAGTTGTGAGCTCCTCCCACAGCTCTGGCACTGCACCTCTGCGTTGACTCTGATCCCCTATCATTCCAGCTGGGACCCACCTCAGTCCCCACTGATGGCATCTACTGTACTGGGGCATGCCCCGAATCAACCAAGTCTTCCCTGGGGCATTTCAGCAAGTCCAAGCCTGGCTCCTGCTACAGCTCTGCCAATGCACCCCACTGCTCACCTGCATCATGGTACATTGCAGCACTGGGTCTCCACCTGCAGTTCTGCCAGTGTCCTCCCCCTAATTTCCCTCCTGTAGCACCCCCTCTATTTCAGTCCTCAGACATGCCACAGTGTCCCTTTGGGAGCCTTGCATATCAGTTTCACAGCACCTGAATCCCATCAGCCCCCACACCCAGCTCCACTGATGCACTTCAGTAAAGATTTGCATTATTATGCTCCCGGCCTCAGTAAAGCTCTGCCAATACACTTCAGTCCTCGCCTACAGCACCCCAAACATTTCCACTTCGGGGTCTGTTCTGAGCAGATTGCAACAGGTGCTGTCTTGTCCCTTGGTCCTCTGAAGTGGCCAGATGCATCCTCTAGGGCTGACCAGAGACCACCCCACTAGTCTGCACTTGTGACCTAAGTAGGATTTGAACCCATGTCTCCAGAGGGAGAAGCAAGGGTGATTAATGCTCTGGCTTTGCTACACAAAACACTCCCACCCATCCTTTTATTGCATATTATCCATAAGTCATGGTCAGGTTTTTAAAGATTTAACTTTTCCTTTCCTGGCTCAGATCTTATTCATCCCTCCTGGGAAGCTGGGAAAGGGGAAGTTTGACCCTGAAAAACAAGTCCAAGATCTTACTATCCTATGTGACATCTTGTCCCAAATGATGGGACAAGGTCCAGCTCCTGATGCCACTGAAGTCAATGGAAAAACTCCAGTTGTTTTCAGCTGCATCGGGATTTTGCCCTACATTTTAAGGTCCTTACTCAGTATTGGCTCACTCCTAACTCCCGTTGACTTCAGTGAGAGCTTTGCCCACATAAAGATTTGCGGCAGATCCACACTGAAAATGTACATAGGCATAACTACATCTTTCCCCTGGGTGTCACAAATCCACACCCCCGAGCCACGCAGTTATGCCAACGTAACCTCCAGTGTTGACAGCGCTAGGTCAATGGATGAACCGCCTCTTGGGGAGCTGGATTAACTGCGTTAGTGGAAAAACCTCTCCCGTCACTGTCGTGAGTATTTGCACTGAAGCACTACGGCAGTGAAGCTACAGTGCTACAGCTATAGATGTAGCCTGAGTAAATACTGATTAGGAAGGAAGGGTATGGCCCTTAAAGAAAGTGATCGCTTCACGCACTGAATTGCAGTTCCTTCCGGGGTGGTACCTGGCACATGTTTATATTGCAGAGTAGTGCTGTGCAGCAGCTCAGGACAGGAAGAGAATAGCTTGCCCCGCTGGAGTTGATAGGGAGTCCAAAATGCTGAGTAAAACGGGTTTCAGATTATAAACAAAAAGTTGGAACATGGGGGGGAAAATTGTGGTTTGCATACTCAGAGTGTTAAGTGTTTACTGATGGCTCAGCGTTCTTTATTGACTGAGACCCTTTGGCATCTGGTCTGAGCTGTCACTGAAACAGATGCTGATAACACTGCAAGCCTAGGATGGGCTAGAGTGTTTTTCTTAAAGCACACACACCACTGGTTAAGGTATTAGACTGGCATTTGAGGGGAGTGAACTCTTTTTACCAAGCAGGTAAAATAGCAATGCAAGGTCCTCTCACCCCACCAATGAGACCCTACTCAGGCCTTCACAGATAACACTAGAGATGTAGTCAGTAGCCAAGCTCCTTCAGACCTCAGCCTGTCTTCTGCATGGACCAGACATGAGGTGGCATCTGATCATTAGATATTGTATTGAGACCCCACAAGCTCATTTCGCATAAGCCACCAAACAGATATAAGTAGTCATGCCAGTTCCAAATGGGCAGCCCTCTGGAGCAGACAATCTACCTTGGGTACTTATTGGGCTTACGTTACCATAGCATTGAGCACCTCACAGTCTTTAATGCATTTATCCACACAACACCTCCACGATGCAGGACAGGGATCTTATTCCCATTTTACAGATGGGGAACTGAGGCAAAAGACCTAAGTGACTCACCCAGTCTTTGGCAGAGACTCCAAGTCCTAGGCTATCACCTTAACCGACCACCTTATGCCATTGCCAATCTCCTGATCAGTCCACTCTCCTCCACTTTAAAGACTAAATTCTTCCCATGCAGCTTGGGTGAAACTGCCCCATGCAGACAGCCTGCCCCAGTTAAGGTTCACTCAAGCCCTGGTTTGAGATTTTAAGTAGCTGAAGCATAGTTCTTGTGCAGACCCTGCAATTTCTCTCCATGGGGCCCTTTTCTGCACCATGTACAGGCATTTACACTGCTCCAGAGCAAGTGAGAGCAAAGCACTCCTTTAAGCACTACCATTTTCATCTAGTGGCATATTATACTCCCTATGCACTGGGGTTCATAATGACACACAGTGCCGGGAAATGCAAATCAGGCGTCACCCAAGAAACGCGAATGGGAGTTACCCATGTCTTGTGAAGCAAGAACAGAATCCAGATGGCCAAATTAACCCCCTTAGAGCATGTGCGATGGGCATCCATTGATCTCAAGCAATGCTCTCCGGTCACTGGGAGGTGTGGCCTCGAACCAGGGCTGAATTTGATACATGGGGCTGGTTTTTATAAAAAAAGTATTATTGTTTATTTGTGTTGTGGTAGCATGTAGCAGCCCAGTCATGGCCCAGACCCCAGGGTGCAAGACACTGTACAAACACAGCCCCAAAGGAACTGACAAGGTCAGTATAAGACAAGAGACCACAGATGGTTGGAGACAGACAGGGAGCTCAAGGAACCAGTGATGCTCGGTGTAACGGGCATTGGTCTGCACACAAGCCGCCCAGCTGTTGTAAAGTTTTGGGTAGGCACCCTAGCAAAGGAGAGTTTTCAAAAGGGATTTATAGGAGCATGAGGGAGCTTTGCGGGTGTTTTCAGGGAGCTCCTTCCAAGCGTGAGGACCAGCACAGGGGGAAAGCACGGAGGGGTTTGTTGGAAAAGTTAACAAGTGGTGATGGAGGCTGAGACAATCCTGGAAGCAGTTGGCATTGTGATTGAATAAGAAATGTTAGGTTGGGTGGGGACCACCACGGAAGGGCTTCGAAAGTGAAGACAACTAGCTTGCTTGCTGCGCTGGAGAAAGAGGAGCTAGTGGAGGGATGCACAGAGTAGGGTGATGTGGTGAAAACGACGAGCTAGGAGAATTAGCCGGTCAGCCTCTTCTCTCATTCCTTGAACTCAGCCAGGGTCCCACCCAAATCATGCTGTGTTCAGCATGCGCTTTTAAGGGTAACGGGTCCAAGTTCTTGTATTCCCCAAAAAATAAACACTGGAGATTTACCGATAAGGCAGAAGGACCTTTTATTTTGTTTTATTTTTCCAGCTGGAAAGAAGAAGAGTGTTCTCTCAGCGGAAACACCATCCTTTCTTTTTTTGTTGTGGTCGAACCGAACTGTAACAAGTCACTGTAACTCTCTCGAATGAAGGATTTGCTAGCTTTCCGGTAAACTTCAGTTACCATGGAGAGGTCTGGGACAAGCCAAATGTAAAACACTGGAAACTACACCCGAACGCACTGCAGCCATATCAAACAGTTAATTAGAACGACCTACCATGTGTTTCCCATTCCCTGGAAAGGTTTGAATCAATCGCCCCATGATTTATCACTTGCTTTCTGTGCTAACGTTTCGGCTCTGCTGTCAGGCACGTGTTGGAACGGGGATTTGTGTTGTACAGTGAAACAGGGAAGGGGGAAGGGAACGACTTTTTTTAAAACGATCAAATAACCATCCCCCTCACCCCAAAGTATAAATCTCTCCTTGGAATGATGTACCAATGAGTGGATGGCTCTGGGTCCTGGCAGGATTTTTAGCTCCTGGTGAAGGAGGGGAGGGACAGACCTTCTGGACTGCTTTGATATTCAGAGGGTAGGAGAGTCAGGATGTTCCAGGGGAGTGAAATACCATACCCAGATGGAAATTTCAGATGAGCAAGCGTCTTTGGGCTCTTTCGTTTCTCGCTGCACATGAATTTGGTTATTAGGGGTGGGTGGGAATCAAACTTTCCACAAAGATCTCATCTCTATGTGTGAGGTGGTCCACCCACTAACTGTAACACCTCATTCTCCGATGGAACAGTAGTAGAGATAATTTGGTGACATGGCTTCAAGTTAATAAGTCATTTGGAGATGGCTCCAAGCTGCCAGGTACAGAGCTGGAGTGAAATTTCCTTTCCGTTCATAGGGGGTTCTTGCTCAGTGCATGAACAGTAAAATAGCTGATGTGACCCTTTCTCTTGGAATGATGTCTCCTCTGCATGGTCCATTTTCCTCCACTCTCCATCTCACTGTTCCAACGCTAGCGAAGGTCACCATACAGACAGCCCTGCGGACTGAAGTCTTCTGCCTACCTGCAGCACGGTAAAGCACCAGAGCAAGTTTCTCCACATCACACCCACAATGTCCCTCAACCTCCTTCTGGAAGCATCACCATCCAGGCTGGAAGAAGTTCAGTCTCCTTTGTGCATTCAAATCAAGAGGCTGCCAGAAAGAGGGGGCAGTTAGTGGTGATGTGGACAGTTGGACAGAGAAAAGCAGCTCTTGATAGATGAGCCACCAAGCCATTATCAAACTTCTAGCTAAGAGGCTCTTATATTCTCCTATCTGTTCCCTGACCCACCTGCCATCCATTTCAAATGCAGGTAAGGAATGCACAGAGAAAGGATGGACTAGTGGTTAAAGTTTATGATGCAGAAGAGGTGGACTTAGCGTGTGGCTCTGCCTGACCTCGGGCAAATATCTTGAATTGTTCTGTGCCTCTGTTCTCATTTGTAAAACAGTGCTACTAATGCTCATTGCGACTCCTTAGCTTGTAAGCTCCATGGGACAGGGACTGCCTCTTATGAATGTACAGCACCTCACTCACTGGGGCCCTGACATCTATTGGGCCTATTATCTTACTGCTCACAACGCTAATAAAGGTCATGTGTGCACAAAAAGAGGTGGATCCCCATCACTGCATCTATGTTCATTTCAGTTAATTAAAAACTAGGATGATTTCATTTGTCTCCATCATTTCTTAAATATCCCAAAATGCTGGACAGTCTCATTATCAACTGCAGGGGTGGATGCATTTCAGTGGAGGGTGAAGTTGACTCCTGTATGTGAAGATCTTTGGGATTTTGTGAGAATACAGAGGGGATTATGAATGGAAACTATTCTTGTTTTTCAATATTCCAGCTAAATCTTAGGGACAGAATGTGGACTGATCACAAATCCTGCATATCCATCTTTCCCATGCTCCAGCTAGCTGGCAGTCACTCAGTGCTATAACAGGCCGTACCAAAACCCTGGATCCAGTCCCTTCTGAGCTGGGATGATTTAATTGGGGACTGGTCCTGCTTTGAGCATGGGGTTGGACTAGATACCTCCTGAGGTCCCTTCCAACCCTAGTATTCTATGATTCGATGAAGAAGAATTCAGAGATGGAACTCAGCCTCCTTGCTAACTGGACGGGAAACAATCAGTGGCAGAGACTCTGAGCTGAAACTACCTTGAGAAAAAGAAGCACACTGGAGTGGAAGTGTAGAGCTGAGATTAAGGCACTAGGCAGGGACTCAGAAGATTCCAGTTCAAGTCTTAGTTCTATTGCAAAGTGCCCATGTGACTCAGACTCATTGTGCCTCAGTTCCCAAATGGGGCTGCTGCTACTGGTACCTCCTATGTCTATTTATATTGTCAGCTCTGGAGGGCAAGAAGTGCCTCTCGCTTCATGTATGGAGTCAGAAGAGGCCAGTTGTGCTAAGGAAGCTGATTGTGTCTGGGCAACACTCACGGACAAATCTGTTCTTGGAAAGTTTCACAGCAAAAGCAACCCTGGCAAATAATCTGGGCTTCTTTTCAAAAGAGAGGAAAGACGCAGGTACCAGGCAGGAAGCAAAACTTTGCAAAACCTTCTGACCGAAGCAGGCATGGGAATGGCAGAAAACAGGAGTGGAGCTTACAAAGTGAATGTTCTGAGAAACTGAACTTGGAAAAAGGGATCTGAACTTTACCAGGCAAATATTTATGAAAAGCTGTGCTCCCAGGGGATCTTGCTTTGATTGCACATGGGTTACGATCAGAAGTGAGACCGCAGTGCCTATTTATATTCGGGAGAGAACTCAGTTATATCAGGATTATTTAAAACAAGCTGAAACAACTCTTGGCATAATATACTTTTTGACATGACAGTTAGTGTCACTTGGTTCATTCAGCATGACTCAGTCAAAGGAATGGATCTCCTGGGAAAATGCCATGGCTATGAGAATCAAAATATGAGGGAATCCCAGCTCTAAGACCAAAAATCTCAGAGCTGGCTGCAGGCACAGGTCCTGATTCTCTGCAGTCAAGATAGAGCTACTTGTGTAAGTCCGCCATTGCCTAGATAACTGCATGGGGCCGTGAGCGAGTAGACCATGGATTCAAGTCTCCAATTCTTCAACCAGGAATTACTTGGCATGATGCAGGAAGTTCTGGGCAAAGTTCTATGGTCTGTGTTATGCTGAAGATCAGACAATAGTCCTTTAACATCTACAAATCAGCAGGAGGAGTCTAAACTCAGCGTGTTTCATCACTGTTCTGCATAGTATGTGATGGAACTGAACCAAGAACCTCCACTGATAATGCTCTCTGGCTGCGGCTGTAACAGACTCATCTTGTGTGGATGGCACCTGGGTAATTCACACTCACCAGCTGGTGTACAAAGTTCTTCCAGATCACAGTGATGCTGTTTTGCACAGGTGAAACTGACAACACAACGCTGAGACAGACAAAAAAATCCAGCCCCGGGCTTTCCTGGAATGAAGCCAAGTGACTTCAGCACTTGAAAAAGTTTCAATTAGGAATAATTACTCAGCTGATTTTTGGGTACATGCTGTTTCTGTTCATGACCAACTTGCCCCTGGATATCTCTGAACAGTACAAGCCGAGATGCTTGTGGGAAGTGACTGTGCTTAGAGCCTGGGTTATGCTGCCTTTGAATGTCTTAGGGAGGCTCTGTGGTTTTTGCATGTTATTAATTTTAATAGGGTATCATTTTTTCTTTCGGGCTGTTTGTTTCAGAGCTCGCTCCCAGGGGAGAACTCCCTTTGGCTGCTTGGATGGCGGACAGAATGACATCAGACAGACACTTGGAGGAGTGGTAACAAAGCAGAGCCTTATTCTGAATAACATTTGCTGGCAAAATATAGTGAGTAAAATTAAATGTGCCAGGCAGCACCCATCAATGGTGCTGTCGTGGGAGGAAGGGGCAAGAAAAGTAGGATGATCCTACAGAAAAATAGGGTTCGTTCCTAGAAGAGAAGGAGGGGAAATTTCTTCCCCTGGCTCAAACTGCCCTGCAACATCCCCTAAAAACCTACAAAGCCAACAGTGATGATGCCCCTCAGTCCTAAGCTGCAGTACCCCCAGCTCTCTCTGTCGTCTCCTAAGCAGATACTGTCACCCGTGAATACAGTATGGCTAACAATAGTGTATGGCATAGTTAGATGAACAAGTCACATATTCTCTCTACCTGGGACTGGGTTGGAACCCCCTGAATTTGTCTCACTTACCAGTGAAAGCAGATTTGAATCCTAATCTCTGGAAGGGAAGCCTCATGCATTAATACATAATGCAGCTCAAAGCCCTCCCTCCCCACCTTCTCATTCTAATTCCATCGCCATGCTAGCATGAGAATGTTAATGAGTCAAACCCTAAACCACCTTCAGCTCTAGAGTTTTCCTGCATGCTCCTGGTGCCCTGTCCAGCTCTCAGATGGGACTTTGGGAGAAGAGCAGGGGAAACTCACCCTGTCCCTGTCTTGGCTCTGTCACACCCAATGGACTAGCAGTGCCCTCCAGAATACATCCTGCTGATACTACCAGTCTCATGCTCACAAGGGACTCACTGTCCTGTTCCTGGCATTTCTAAGCTCAATACCTCAAAGCACTCTACACATGTTAACTAACTACGCCTCCCAACATCCTAGATGAGCTAGGCAAGTTCACTAAACCCATTTCACAGGTCAGGAAAGCAAGGTTCCAGGAGCTTAAAGTGACTTGCTGAAGGCCATGGACAGAACGGGAAAGAACCGGAATCCTGGCTCCCAGTTCCTTTATCTAATCCCATGGCAACACCACCCTTCTTTCAGAAGCAGCTGTTAGGATGCCGGTACATCCTTGCATCCATTAAATCTACGGCAGTTCTAACACTATGACTCCCTGCAGCCCTAGTGAAACCAGCAAGTGCGGAGAGTGGCTCAGGGTAGTATTTTCTCCACCACAAAGTCATGAACCACCACCTAGCTTCATAGCATGGAACAAGGCTATAGAGCAAGGGGAGCCATCAGTACAATGGATATCACACCCAGGGAACTTTCCTCTGAACAAAGACGACATTCTCTCTGAATACTTGCTTATTGTTCCCATGCAAGATCGCCTCCTTATTTCTCTGTGCTGGGATTGTGTACACCAAGGAGTCTGGGGCTGGCAGTCTTGACTTCTCAGAAACTGTAGTGGGCCATTCTAATAAATAATACCCCCATTATGCAAGTGCCCACAAATCAGATTGGGAGGCAGAGGTCTGATACAAACAAAAAATGGAGGGTGGCTCTGTATATTTTTAAACCCCATTTCTTATTTTTGGCATAAACTTTCTGTTCCCAGCCCGTGGAGAGCAGAGAGAGGAGCCCAGGCTGAGCTTTTCTTTTTCTCTCCTTTTGCTATTGCATTATCACACGGAGTATCCTTAATATGACATTTGTTACAGCAAGATACTAGCGTGGGAACTGGCTCCTGCAATGCCCGTGATGTGGAATGAATGCACTGCAGCGGGCTTTCCAAAGAAGGCCTTCTAGAAATTTCACTCGGAACATTTTTTGGCAAAAGCTAGGGAATTCTTAATGGCCAAAAGAAAAAAAAAAGTCAAGGCAAGAGCTCAGCTGCAAAGGTATTCCATGTCTGGAAGCCTCTTTCGTGCTGCACTTGGTAGGAGCGAGAGGAATATTTCATTTGCAGATGGAGAGAACTGGCCTTAGGCATGAAAAAATGTAAGGCTGGATCATGGCTGGGATATCTGTAAGGCCTAAGGAGGTTAGACGCTCAGGGGGATTTGGGTGTCTAGCTTCCCTCTGCTCCTTAGAAAATTCCAGTCTGAATCAAGTTCAGTTTCCATTAGTTTAGATTAATAAGTGGCCCAAGCTGAAAAGACTGATGCTGGCACGGAACACCTCAGAGCATGAGGCTGTTTACATCAGGGGGTTGGGTTTCGCTTCTGCTGATCAAATGATTAAAGAAAAATAGCCCTTTTTTCTGCCCCGTTCACCCCCATGCAGTGGCGAGCACATACTCTATGCATCATTTAAGTCCCACCATAGCTCCAGTTAAACCTACTGCCTACTAATTTCATTGGGTGACCCTGGGTTTTGGGTGATGTAAGTGGTAAAATAATGCTTTCTTGTTCACTTTCTCCTACTATTCTCAATTTTATAGACTGCGAGCAGCTTTCTTTTCTAAGCTGAACAGTCCCAGTCTTTTTAATCTCTCCTCAGATGGAAGTGGTTCCATACCCCTAATCATTTGCGTTGCCCTTCTCTGTATTTTTTTTTCAATTTCAATATATCTTCTTTGAGATGGGATGACCAGATTTGCATGTGGTATTCAAGATGTGGAGGTACCGTAGATTTATATATTGGCATGATGATACCGTCTGTCTTATTCAGGGCCATCCCTAGGGGAGTGTGGGGCTCGGGGCGGAAGTAACGTCACTTCTGGAACCGACCGCCCCGGGAGCGGGGAGGGGAGGTTGGAGGAGGCGGTGCCTCCCCAAACAGCCAGGTGTGGCCCCACCCACACTCCGCCTCCCCCAGAGCCCTGCTTCGGTGGTGCAGCTGGGCTCCAGGGGGCTGGGGCCATGCCACCCACCTTCCTGGGGCTGGGGAGGCTGCAGTGGTGCCGCTGTGCACTCTCCCTCCCGTGGAAGAGGTGGGGCTGGGGGTAGTCTTCCACAGCCAGCTGTTCACCTGCCGCCCATGTGGTACCAGCCAACTATGCTGGGGCCCAGAGCGGTCGCTCCAATTTGCTGTCTCTTAGGGACGGCCCTGGTCTTATTATTTATCCCTTTCCTAATGGTTCCTAATATTCAGTTAGGGTGTTTTTTTTTAGTGCCACTGCACACAGAACAGATGTTTTCAGAGAACTATGCACAATAACTCCAAGATGTCTTTCTTGAGTGGTAACAGCTCATTTGGACTCCATCATTCTGCATGTATAATTTGGGTTTATGGTTTCCAATGTGCATTACTTTGCATTTATCAACATTGAATTTCATCTGCCAGTTTGTTCCCCAGTTTTGTGAGATCCCTTTGTAACTCTTAGCAATCTGCTTTGGACGTAACTATTTGGAGTATTTTTTTATTTTCTGAAAACTCTGCATTTATCCCTTTTTCCAGTCTACACAGCGAGTTAATCAGGAATAGTGATTCTGCTTTTAGATCATACCCTATCTTAATCTGAATTATCTTTCCTGTACAGATAAGCCCTAAGATTTATGACACTTCCAAGATCTGTGACTATTTTCTTTAATAAACCTGCAGGCACCTGCATACTTGTGAACTGGGTCCCTGCCACTTGAGTTAAGGAGAATCGCCACCGGCTGTTTGCAGCGTAGCGCCCATGGCACATTGAGCAATTCTGAATCCTTCCAGTAAGAGGCAGTGGCATGCATGCACAGCCGCACCCCCCAGGTCCTAGAAACAGCTGATGTTTGTGTACCACTATGAACTCTTGTTATATGATAAGAGTAAAGTACAATTATTTGCACATTGTTCTCCCATACAGCACTTTGCTTCACATAGGAGGTTCCCCCCGGCCCTGTCACCTGGGACATCCTGGGTCATTCTGTTTGCAGCAGAAGGGATAGATATTTTTCTTTTGTGGAGGAAAGAGGGAAAACTTACAATGATTCTGCTTTCTCAACTGCATTGCTGCAGCTGGCTGTGTGTGTGTGTGAAGGGTGGGGAGATAGAGAATTATGGAGGCGAAGGCTTTATGCTCAAGGATGGTGAGTACATTCCATTGTGCATTGGGATGTCTCCCTGCCTCGTCACCACCCACTGACCAGACACAGGCTGCAACAAGCCTTCTGCCAGCTACATGCTTGGGAAACATTGGCTGGCCTCAGAGAGAGAAAGGTGGGAATAAGAATGGCCTTGGTTCAAGCTTCCCAGGCAGGAAGCTGGTAGGAAGAGGCGGGTGCAGAGGGACAAATGGCGGCACACACAGCTCTGACACTGCGAGGAGGAGGAGCCCTGAGAAGAACCAGATGCAGGTGTATCAATTCTGGCAAGGTCAACCTGGAGCTCACTGCCAGAGAAGCAGGTCTGCAAAGCGAGAAGCCAATGCTCCTTACCATTAGTGCAGCCTCCCAAACTCCTCAGTGCGGCTTTTAGCTTGCTACAAGGAAATCTGGATTAGGAAGCTCTCCAGTTGGGTTCAGAGGCACTCCAAAGCTATCCAAAACTCAGCCCATTTACGGCCTGAGTCTTTTCTTTCCCCCTTTCAGCTCACATCCTGAGACATCTACTGTGAATTCCAGATTCCCCAACTCCAAAGCACAAAGCAAAATAACCAAAACTCTCATGCTTTTCCGGTTTCCGCCCCAAACCATAGACTGAGCCAGGCTGGCTGCAATGGAAACCATGTTCAGTGACTGAGAAATCTTTGTCTACTCCATGGGTATTGAAACGAATGTGTCAGTGGGGCATTGCCCCAGGCATTGACCTCAACTCTGATTTTGCTCCCCCTGAACTCAACTGCACAGCTCCTGCTGGCTTCCACAGGAGTGGGACTGTGCCTTTATTTGACTGTTTTGCAGCTGGAAAGGGTTCAGAAAAACAGGGTTTCTTGGCATCGCTGTCGCTTGCTTCCATTCACTTCTCTGATGCCAGGAGCTAACAACAGGAATTTCATGAGATAGCGGGATACTCCCTCTTGACTGGAGACTAGGGAGCCATTTATTGTTCAAACATAGCCATGAAGTTCAAAATTACAACAGTGCTTTATTCCATACATTGCAGCAGTCTTAAAGGGTTCCAATTAGAGCCTGGGAGGATTTCAAACTAAATAGCCATATAGGGCTATTGTTAAATTTTCCCTAACCACCTCCTCTTTTAAGTGGCTCATAAATTCTTCATATAAAATTCCCTTTGGTTAATAGTGGCCATGTTTGGACTCTAGCCAAAAGTGCATGAAAAATGTTAGTGCAAAATTGGACCAGCCAGTTTTAAGAGTTCTTAGACTAAAAACACACATTTCCAGCATGCTCAAGCAGAAAAGTCGCACTCAGACCTACAGTAACTCCAAAAACAAATAATGGCCCAGTTCTTCAGTTGGTGTCACTTGGCAGATCATAATTAATAATAACACCACTTAGCTCTTATACAGTAGCTCTCAGAACTCTCCACAAAAGGAGCTCAGTGTCATCCCCATTTAAGAGATGGGGAAACTGAGCCATAGAGCAGTGATGTGTCTTGCCCAAGGTTACCTAGCAAATCAGTGGCAGAGCCAGGAATAGACTCCTGGTCTCCTGAGTCTTCAAATTGTCCCTAATTATCTTGGAGAGTTAAAAATCCCCAGGAGATGGGAAGATCAAAGTCTGTCCAATCCAGGGCTGGAGTGCCTTGGACATGCAGGAGTACGGAGCTTCCCAAGGAATAAGGGCTGAGCTGTGAAGCCAACAAGGGAGTGGCTCATCCTGCATTCATGCTCCATGGCCATTGTCTATATCACAATGAACATGAGGAGTCAACAATACCAGGTTCTTGTGAGTGTCCTGCCCTTGAAATGACAGAGATGACCCATTAAGTTGCACCAAGCACAGTGGGAGATGCAGTGTGGTTCAGACTGTGGACTAATCCTGGCTATGGGAAAATAGGAGTAGAGATTTTTTTTTCTCGTTTTCATTGAAAATGTTCCTTCGAAGGGGAAAAGCCTCAATTGTTTTCCAACCTGCTCTACTCAAACTTCTGGAGGAGGATAGAGACCCACACTGGGTTCCTAAGTGATATGTAAGTACAGCTCTTGACTGAGGAAATCCCGACAAATCCTAGTTATATTAGATATATTATATTGTGCTTATTAGTTGGTATTTAACATACACCCTGGGCTGAAAATATGGATGCAACTATGTGGGACAAAGGTGTATTCTCTGTGTCACTGCCTAGGACTTGAGTAAACATACCCAGACGGTCATGAGTCTGACTGATGACCAGGGGATTGGTTTCCCTTTACACTGCCGTAGGATGATGGAGCCAAGGCCTAAGAGACAGAAAAAGTGGGTTATGCTCTTGTGTCTGAACAGATTCGTAACATAGCCTTGGACAATTCAATCAGGTCTGTGCTTGTGGAGTGCCTCCATTTTTTGGGTGTCCACATCAGTGGTGTCATGATTCAGGCCAGAGCCAGCCTGGTGATTTTGGAGTGATGATGCAAACCATCCTAGTGTGATGATGTACAGGAAGTATTAAAGAAAAGTCAAGAGATGCTGCATTTAGCACATTTGCAGCTCCTCTGTCAGTTGCCATGTAAGCTTCAGTTAGGAAAACCCAAATCTGTTAGTGATTTAAATGACCTAGAATTCCCCAAACTCTCCATTGGGGAATCTAGTTTGTTTTCTCCTGGTGATCAGAGCAGAAGCACAGCTACCTTCTACTGTATGCCAGACCCTGCATGTGCTCCAGCCTATTGTTCCTCTCCCAACCAGTTGCAAATTTGCACAGCTCTATCTGCATCTCACAGACACATGCCGAGACAGGAGGCTGCAGAATGACCTTTCTTCTCTCTCTCGGCCTCCGTGGTCAATCACAGCAAGAGCGAGAGGAATTAAATCCAAGGCAGCCACGCCAGAGAACTCAGATTAAGAGATTACAGTGAATCCAAATCAACGGCTCAGAGGAAGAGCAGCAGTGTGAGTCTTTATGAACAGAAAATTAGCCATCAAGGCCCTCTGGTCTTTCTGCAATCACTCATGCTCCTTGCTGGCTCACCAGGGAAAGGACTGCAGCGTTAGGTCGAGGGAGGCTTGGAGTGATTGTCTTTGTGAAGCCTAGTAGGCCACTCTTGGGTCTTCTGTCTGTTTCTTTGGAGGAAATCCATAACCAAGGACCGTGCCTGTGGAGTGGAAGGTTTCTGAATGATGGGGCATGGATCACTTGATGATTACCTGCTCAGTTCATTGCCTCTGAAGCACTTGGGATTGGCAACTGCCAGAAGACAGGATGCTGGGCTACATGGACCTTTGGTCTCACCAATATGGTTGTTCTCGTGTTCTTATGAGAGGGATCTGCCCATTGCCAAGAAGGGATGGATGAACTGCTGTGCCAAAATACCAAGGTATGGCTGCTCTTGTATTATTTCTGACCAGACCAAAAGCAGGAAGTCTCTTGAGAAATCCTGTTCTCCACATAGATTAAGCAGACCCGTGAGGACATGGCTTGGAGAAGTATCAGAATGTATGGGTGCCAGCTGGGATCAAACCAATCCTTTTGAGGTCTTTCCATCATTCCTGAGGATGTCTTATGTTTGGAGCTGCATGTTTCTGCACTAGGGTAACCAGATGTCACCATTTTATAGGGACAGTACTGATATTTGGGGCTTTGTTTTATATAGGCACCTATTACCCCCCACCACACACACACCCTCTGTCCCGATTTTTCACACTTGCTGTCTGGTCACCCTAATCTGCACACACAGCTGCTCATGGAGTTAAACTGAGGCTCCCAGTGTAGCACTCGTCTTCTTAATTCCCTTCCAAGCTCTTAACTGCTATTACTGCAAACACAGCCATACGCTTCCACTACTGTAATGCAGAGGAACAGCAGCCCACAGGTGTGGGGTGCCCTAGCCTGACCTTGTAGGTTTAATACAGCTGGACTCAGAGCAACAGAAACATCAATCCTAGTGCCCAGTCATATATCCTGCTTCTTTAAAATAACCCACCGGATCCAGCTGAAATCCAGCTGACACTCAGCAGCACAGCTCGGCTTTGATGATAGGCCCCGTGGATCATCCTTCAGAAGGCAAATTAATCCTGACAGCTCTTGGAACAGCCTGATACAGTCCCAGGTTTCCTTTGGATGACTTGGTTGGGGCGGGTCCTAAGGAGTGGAGTGGGAAGATGGGAATGAGGAGGGTGGGGATCCAGGAAACAGTGAAGACAGGATATTACACATTTCATTGTGATTTCCAGTGAAAGGGGCCTGGGAAGATGGGCGGAGGGGGGTGGGGGAACACTGGCTGCCTGGCAAGAGTGGGATCTGGCTGCCTATAATCTATCTGGCTGTGTTTGTGGAGCCTCCAAGGACTGACAAATGATACACATTCTTCCTAACTCCCTTGTAATGCATGGAAAGATCCCCAGAGAGGGGACAAGTTTCCAGTCCTGCCCGGGGAGATTTACAGGGCCTCCTTGGCTCGGCTGGATGATGGGTCTGACAGAGGAGGACATTCCCAGGCCAGCAAGTAAGGTGCTGTCCGTCAAGAGAGTCCAATCCCTGGAATGGGAGTCATCTAGGCTCTTTCAGCACATTCATAGTTTGTGATTGGCCAACCTCCAAAGGGCCAGAGTTTGGGCTGGGATTGGGGAAGCACTGCCCCCAAACCTGACAGCTTCCCAAAGCATTCAAACCTCCTGGGTCTGTGAAAGGGAGCTGGGCACCCCCTGGGACATGCCGTCTTGTTGGGGGTTGGGGTGGGATCTCCAGTACTTGCAGCTTGGGGATCTCCAGACGAAAAGCGTTGTACAAGAACCGGGCTTTGTTATTACCACTCCACTGGAACGAGAGGGAACTGTAGCCTCTCACCTGGTACGGTGTCCTGGCAGGGAGAGCGTGGAGAGGAAGCTCATGGGAAGGGTGTGTGTGTGGAGAAATCAGACCAAGCTGTCCCAGATCTCTAGAACTGGGTGGCTCAGAGGGTTTGGAGAATGTTTAGGTGGCTTTTGTTTTGCCCTTCAGTCATTTCTCTCTCTTTAGTTACAGGCAGGGAAGGGTTAGATGAATGGGGATGGAGAGCTCATACCATGAGCTTTGAGGTGGAACTCAAACACAATGGCCCGTTGCTGAGTTGGTAGTGGAGGGGGGCTTATGAAAGCAATTCCTCTAGGGCTGGATCCAAAGGCTTTTGAAATCTATGGGCCCAGAGTGAGCAGAACAAGCAAATGCTTAATCCTTTTAAATGCATTCACTACCTCTAACACTGCTCAGCAGCTCTGCCCAAGGGGTAGGTGATTAAAATAATAGCAATAATGCTTAGCATCTGTGCAGTGCTTTCACCTTGGAATGGTTGTTCCCAGATCAATGAGGTAATTAGCAAATATGGATAGGAGGACTAGCATTTCCAGCCAGCCCTCCAGTGAGGATTCAAGGAGGCAGGATTACTAGAGTTTGAATTTGGCTAAGACACCAGGCTTAAAATTTCTGCTTGCGGAGAGGGAGGGGAGAACAAAAGTGTACCTTTGCCTTTTTAGGGACTAACCAGGATCAAGAGGACACTGATTTTACATCTTATCTGCAAGAGAGCACCTCCAGCAGCATGGGACAGCACAGCCTAGTGGGACATCACATCACCTTTGACCCTGACAGAAGAGTGCATTAGCGTTGACTCAGCACTTGCTGCAGACCCAGGCGAGGCAGCAAGGTTCAGTGGATAGAGACCTGGCTTGAGATGTCAGTTCTACTCCCACCTCTGCCACTGACCTGCTATGTGACCGTGGGCAAGTCACTTTGGCCTATATGCTCAAATTAGGCTCCTAATTGCCCTTGAAATTGGCAATTAGGTGCCTGAATTCCTTTGAGATCTAGTCCCTCTCCTACCCTTTGCCTGTCTTGTCAGTTCAGACAGTAAGCTCTGTCAGGCATGGACTGTCTCTTACTAGACTGCTGTACAGAGCCCTGCACAATGAGGTCCTGATCTCAGTTGGGATTTCTAGGTGCCACTGCAATATAGACAATATTACCTTACTGATCTCTTGGTAGTCTCATATGAAAGTACTGACCAGCCCAACCTTGCTGAGTGTAGAGATTTAATGGCCTCTCAGTACAAGATAATGCAGCTGGTGGGCAACCTGGGGAATTTATCGCTCACCAGTGCGGCTGTCCTGGGGAGGCTGTAGGGGCAGACCACCTGACGGGTATAGAAACTCTCTTACTCTGTTCCATCATGGCTCTGACAAGATGGCCCATGAGTTCCAGGAAGTCTGATTAAGTTTCTCTGTCCTAATCACAGTGTCCCATGTGCCTTGAAAACTTCCAGAGCCCACTTCAGCTTGGGGACATTTTGTGTCATTTACAGGATTGATGGAGTTGTAACTTTAAAAGGGACAGAATCCAGCCAGGATGGAGCTGCTGTTGCCTCATTCTGCCATGCTCTGTCAGTTTTTATAGCCCCAGATATGGACGGCTGGCCCAGTTTCACACAAATCAGAAACCCCACCAGCCTTTGAAAGATGACACAGTTGGGCTGGATTGTGTAATCGCTTTTCCGTCTCTGACCTCATGGAGTTGGCCAGGCGACATCAGAGGGGAAAAGCCCAGGTCAGCCTTGATCCAAACTCCGATAAGAGATTCATTCAGTTATCCTGAGAGAATGAACATACAGATTTCAGCACAGATCCAGTTATCTGGCCACGTGCAAGGAAAGCTGCAGTCTTGATTCAGGCTAAAGGCACATGGCTGTCAGTTAGTGAAGGAGCTTTCCTGGGAGACAGACTTGGTGTTTTGCCATTGTCTCACCATGTGATGTCTGACAAGTCACTTCGGACTCAGTTTCTCCTCATTTTGGGGTGCTCTCCTTTTCAGAAGAGCGGAGCATTAACAGCTACCACTGACTTCCGCTGGAGCTCTGGGTGCTGAAAATAAGGCCCAAAGTGGCCGCCCCAAAAAGGAGGCATCCAGAACCAGTGGAGGCCTTGGAAAAATTTGAGCTTTAACTGCTCTAGTCTCAGCTTCCCCATCTGTAAAATGTGGATACTGATGTTTATTTCCCTTTGTAAAGTGTTTTGAGATCCTTGGATGGAATGTTCTGTGTAAATGCCACTCTCATTATGAAAGAAATGGGTTTGCACCATGAACCCAGAACTGCCAATTCCCCACTTCGTAATGAACATCTATACATCTTTCATCTCAAAGGATCCCACCACCACTATGCAGCCCACTCTGAGTGAGACATTTTAACAGCCCACAGCAACAATCGTACAGAGAGGCAGCAGAGTGAAGAATACTATTTTCAACAGCAATTACAGAGGGTATGTGCTATAGGATACTGGGAATATCCCATCTCATATCTCTTTTGAAACATGCCCTGTGAACTTCACTGATGACAGGACCAGAGTTTTGCATCTTACTATCTTGAAGCTCAATGCACTGGTTCAGAGCAAAGTGCATTACCTACACGAACTGCTGTGTCATCTCTGTACTGGATTCAGCTCCCAACCTAGTACAGACAAGAACTGAAGCTACTTAGGATCATAGCAGAAGGGAGTCCAGCCAAGGACAGGGCAGGAGTTACCTGCTAAGGACTGTCCATACTAGAAAGTGTTGCAAGCCCATTCCAACAATGGTGCCAACAAAGAAGTGATGCTATTGCAGGCAGAGCTCCTGGGTTTCCATCAGACATTATTCCTAGTATAGTTGCACATTGAGGCCCCATCCAAGATCTATTGTGCTAGGTGTACGTATACTTAATGAGAGCTAGTCCTGGCTCCAAAGAGTTTATAGTGTCAACAGACAAGGGAAGGGTTATAATTCCTATTGTATAGATAGGGGAACTAAGACAAAGAGAGTTTAGGGGACAAATTTTCAGGAGTGCCCAATTGACGAAGGGGCTGAAGTTCTGTTGGTTTTCAGTGAATTTATACTCCTAAGTCACTTAGATGCTTTTGAATTTTTTTTTTGTAAGTGTCTTGGCTAAGACCCAAACACAGATCTTCTGAGTCCCAACCCACCGTCTTAACCTTCTTCTGACAATGCCCGCACCTTGCTGCAGTTGTACTTGCCCTGGAGAACCCGGGGTATCTAGGCTCAAGAAAACCTTGCACACATTTTACAGCAATGGGGAGGCAGTCTAGCACTGAAACAGCCTAAGGCAGGGTTGTCTCCTAGGCCGATAGCAACAAGTGATTGATCCCCACTGGCAGGCTGCACACGGAGGAAGCGAACACATCCAAAAACTGAGATCAAGCAACTCCTCTCCCTCCCTGCTGGATCTTAATCAGAAACACGAGCACCAAACACTCAAGTCCCTTCACTCACGCCTGCAGTATCACCACAGTCAGATGAAATCCAACAGATGGGCTAGGAAATTAAACGGATGGCTTTGATGTGAAACAACCAGCCGGCTTCTCTCTGTTATTCCTTCTCCCTCCCTTTCTCGCTTCCCCTTTGCCAAATGGTTAATATAGATGCTTCCCCTCCACTCCTCATTTTTCTAGAGTTACAGAGTGATTGAATTATTCACCCAGATAAATAATATCACCAGCCACAAGGCAGAGAAGGCCAAGGTAAATACCACATCTATCTGAATCTCCCCCTCTAAGTTATCCACATTAGGAATTAAATAACAAATAGTCACTTTAGGGAGGGAAATTTAGGAGTGAACTTAGCACTCATGAAATGTACCAGATTGACAGCCATGCAAACTCCATTTAACTACAGGCCATGCTATCCAACTATCCACTCTGCAAGATTGCTTGCCCATGTCCTTCACCTCAGCGCTGCAGAGACCATCTCTAATGGGAAGAGAATAGCTCAGCATTCATATTCCGTTCCAACTTTTCCTTCTTTGCAGAGACTGTCCGTAATAGGGCTGGTTAATGTCACTTGTGGTTTTTGCAACGTGAACAACAGCCTGCTAGGAACAGGACAGATCCCATCAACTAAGGGCCGTTGAGCAGTTGTCAGATAATAACCATCTTGTACTAGTTTTGACAGTGCTGGGTTTCAGATCCCACTACCAATCTCTTGAGATTTATGGTCCCAAGCTCTTTATGGGCTGTTAATATTATGGGACAGATTCATAGCTGGTGACGTTCAATTCAGCCGTACTGTCTGCAGTGGAGCAATGCTAATTTACACCAACTGGGGATCTGGTTCCCAGATTTTTTACTCCTTGGGAATCCCCTTGTGGCAACAGCAGAGGCTGTTTGCATCCTGTTTGCACTTGGGGGCATGTCATGCCCGTCAAGCACCTGCAGTGATACAGCATGAGTGCATTTAGAGCTGGCTAGGAAATGTACTTTATTTTCTGCAAAATATTGGATGGAAACAAACAGTTTTGAGGGGATTTTTTTCAGGTTTTGATTGAACTGAAAACCAATTTTCCCCCCTCTTTTGACACAAACCAGAACCTTTTTCAGGAAAATAGAGTTTTTACATTTAATCCAATAGGACTTTTTTCCAATTAAAAAAAATCAATTATGACTTTTTGACCAGCTCTACAGACACTAACATCGGTGTCTTTCCCCCAAGGATCTCACAGCACTTTGCATGCATTACTTTATTCTCAGGCTGGGAATGTGTTTGTATGGAGATGGTATCGGTTTGTCATCAGGACCTGTTGTTATTATTTGTATTACCGTAGCACCCTGGGGCCCTAGTCATGGGCCAGGGCTGCATTGTGCTAGATAGAAGAATTCGGTAAAGGCGTATAATTACTCCCATCCTCCGTCCTGTCTATATAGAGTGAGAGAAGCTTCTTGGAACAGGGGTTGTCTCTGTCTCACAGTGGATCCCCCCAGTCACTGCTGGAGCCTATGACCAAATAACCTTACCTTGGCTTCGAGGCACAGGTCTTGCTCTCTGTCCATGGTGATAATACAGCTCCCTGCACTGTTGGATCACTGAGGTGACCCAGACCTCCTGCTAAGTTACAATAACCCACCCCTCCAGAGCTAACAAAAACCAGAGTCCCAAAGAACAAAAAAGTCTTCTAGTCCAGCTCCACATTCGCTAGTCTTTCTGCCCCAGTTTTCCACCCTGCCCTCCCCAGTGAAACATCAGGGAACCCAGGACTCCTTCTACTCTGGCTTGTGGTCCAGGGATGCTATAACAAATCACAAAAGTTCGTCTACTTAGATATCTTGCTTCACAGCGCATCTCTAGGAATACAGCCCATCTGTAGGAACTGCCTGGACTGTCTGCGTTAGGACACTTCTTTGCTCCCACAACAAGTCCCCCCGTAGCACTCCCTGTGACCCATCAGGAGGTACAATAGGAGAGCCTTCTACCTGCTTACCGGTCTCCTTTCTCTTGCAGAAGCTCCCATTCTACCTTCCCCTGGGCCTTCCTCTCTCCCTAAGCTAATAAGCCTCCCTCCTGTCAGGATGTCTCAACAATCATCACCAGGGGAGACAGTGGACTAGACACAGGGGGTGTTCAGTTCATCTCCCTTACAGGACCCTGTGAGAGCAACTCTTAGCACTGCTGTACTGTGAATAACTCTAAGTGACTTGTCCAAGGTCAGAAAACAGTCAGTGCTGGGAATTAGAACCCAGGAGTCCTGTATTCCAATTGCTAGATCACACACACACGTCAAATCTATGCAAATCAAGCACAATCCAAAGAATTCTGCTGGCTGACTGGTGTTATTTTGTTGTTGTTTTTTTAAAATTATTATAATCCCCTGCTCCCCTTTTTCCTAAGTTGTTTCCAAATAAACAAACAAATGTCCGTTTTCTGGTAAAAAAAAAAAATCTCTAAAGGCAGAAAAGAAAAGAAAACTTCAAACACACTCACAGAAGACAGCAAAGCAGAAAGCAGCATCTCCATCATGTCTCTGCAGATCGCTTTCCCGTGGAGATGCAGAAGGGCCCTGGATGGCAGCCAAACCCCAGCTGGAGAAGAAAGGAGATTTTCAAACATGACAAATTGGCCGATTCACGTGACACATCGAGCAGCTTCCCGGGCAGCAGGGCACCTTGGGAGGAGCTCCCCCAGCAGGGAAGCATGCTGCGAACAAGCCCTGGGGCTTGCTTGCTCCCTTTGGAAAGGAGCAGGAGTGTCTAGTCTGCTGGGCCGGCTGAGATAAAGGATGCTCTGTCTCCTTCCAGCACGGCAGCACCATGGGGCATTACCAGCATTAGGGTTTCTTCACGAGCTCTTGGGTTTGTTTTTTTTCTTTTTGTGTGGCCAAGCTAGGAGGACAATTCAGGCTCGTGTTTCGAGGAGACAGCAAAGTGATCGTAAGGGGAGATCTGGATGCAGGCAGGCTGGGAGACTCTGCTATGCATGAACAGAAAGAGCAAGAAGCAGGGGCAACGGCAGCAGCAACTCAATGACTAACCCCCCTCCGCTTTGCTCTGGTTTTAACAGCTGAAGGAAGACAGGCCATCCGCCCTTTTAAAGGGCTGCTGTAAGGACCCTCTTCAAATCAGTTACTAGCAGCTCAAGTGTCCTTCAGCTAGGGCTTGTCTGCACTTATTTCTTCCTCAGCGAAGCTACCCGAGGGCAAAGCCCCAGCATAGCTGTGCTACGTTGACGTGAAGTGAGGCCTACTCCCAGCTTTGACCTACAGTAACTGCATCCCATCTTACACCGTGGCAGAGGGTCTATGCTAGGGGTTAATATGGGTATAGCGCCAAAGGTATCTAATGTAGATAAACCCACAGAGGGCGGCTTAAGCCGTACCATTAGGGTCTGGCTTCAGATTTCAAATCTTCCTTGTGTTCCCATCTGGGGTTTTGGTTTGGGTCTGTTTCTCCTTTAAGCACAGTTGGCAGGAATCTTATGTTACATTTGCAAGTTTCACGGGAGTGACTGAGTGAGCTGGAGGTGCAGTCTCTTGCCTATGCTATTTTATTTGTATAGCTATCGAAGCATGGCTATTGCTTTTGTGACATGAAGCACACGGAATAGTTGGAGTACTGCTAGGTACGGAAAAAGAAGGAGAGAATTCTAGTGCTTAGATTCAGAGTGTCAGAGTCAGGAGTCCTGGGTTCTATTTCTGGGCCTGCCTCTCACTAGCTGCAAAATACGTCAACTCTTTGTGCCTCAGTTTCTCCACCTGTAAAATAGGGACAGTAATTGCCTCGCAAGAGAGGACCTGTAATTAATATTCACAAAGCTCCTTGAGATCCTTAAATGAAAGGTGAAAATTATTATTTTCCCCAACTTGTGGTCTGCATCCCTCACTTCTTGTGTTGTTCCTGAGGGCAGATATTGGCAGGGGAAGGGGCTGGGTTTGGGATGGGATTTTATCAAAGGGACGCTGTAAAGATACTGGTAATGGAATATCAAGGCTTGGGCATCCTCATACCTAAAGCCAGGCAAAAGCATATAGCAGAGTCTCCAGCATAGTGTGCTTTCAGAAAACGTGACTGTCGACATGCTAAACTGCAGTAACATTCCCATCCTTAGGGCAATACTTATAGCTATAAACCAGGCCCTGTTCATAATTATCTTATAACTTTAATAATAATACTTTGCAGGTAAATAGCAGCTTTCACTCCAGGACTCCACTGTACTTAAAAACATTGATTACACAACCCTGCTATGAGGCAGAAAAGGAGATTTAAGGCCAATAAAGAGACAGGAAGGTGGCGTCACAGAGAAGTTAAGTGAACCATCCAAGGAAAGAGAACTCAGGGTCCAGCACCATGCTCTAATCACCACAAAACTGACTGAGAACATGGATTGAAGCCGTTCAGACAGAAGAACAAGCCTTCAGTGAGGTCTGAGATTTCCAGGATCTTTCTGGGATGGGAAGTGGAAATATCAGAATACGGGGAGAACAACTTGTCTTGCAGTGCATGTGTTCTGACCATAAGCAGGAGCCACTGGCGGTCTCATGGGCACCCGTGTTTTTTGTGATTCCTGGCAAAGCTTTGCAGGACCCCAGAGGCTTGTCAAGTTGCCTAAATATCCAAACTTTGAGGCTCTTGTCACAATATTTCTGGACCTCAAGCCTTTTGCTGGATTCAACTTAAATGTCAGTTTTGCCACCAGAGCTGGAAAAACACACCACAAAGTTTTCTGTGAATAATCACGTGAATGGGGATGTGGGTGTGGATGGGGGTGGGGTGGGAGGGATGTGGAAGGAATTTGTTTTAGCTTTGTCCATGCCCCTTTCATAGTGGTCTGAGGACTCCAGCAATCTGGCTGGAAAGTTAGCAGAAAGAGTGAATTTTAAGCTAATATTTGAGAATTTTGAATTTGTAATCACAAATATTCACTCTGGAAACCTAATTCAAAGAGTTAACCCCATCCACTCAGGGAACAGAAACAATGCCATCTGGCTTATGTGTCCGATCAGTCCTAGCTAGCCAATACAGCTCACGTTTCATATATGCAGCACTCATCTGTGATCGCCTTCCAAACAAACTACAGACCAAGAATTTATCAGAGTGCACCCTGCAAACAGTTCCACTCAATACATTTGAGAAAAGTGCAAATTTGTCATCTTGCAGACCTTTCGCAAGCAGAAAAAGTGGTGAAATTAATCAGATAAATTATTCACCAGGAATGTGCTATTCAGCCCTATTTGTAAAGCAGTCCTGAGCCAAGTGAAATTTGTTTGGTTTCAGGCCATGCAGTGAAGGTTTTTCTCATCTCATGTAATGAGGGCCCAAAGGAATTACCAACGTGAGAAGGTGCAAGTCCCATGGAAGGATCTAGGCCAGATTCAGTGGCAACATCAACAGAAATGTTAGTGTACTTTGGGAGTAAGTTGGTCGTAACATGCTCTGAGAGAAGGCTGCCATGTGAGACGATTTCCAACGAAGTGTGTGTGTGTGTGTGTGTGTGTGTGTTTGAGAGAGAGAGAGAGAGAGAGAGAGAGAATGGGGGATAAGAGAAAAAGCAACAGGTGAGTGCAGAAAAAACAGCTTCGCTGCATACTTCAGTCTATCCCCAAGCCACCTGCTAGGCAGAGGGCTAGATTTGGATCTAGGGGTATATATATACAGCAATCAGAGGTGTCATTGCAACATGTGTGGACATACCCAAGCTGTCTTTAATCTAGCTAGTTCAGGTAGTGGAGCAGTGAAACTGTGGCAGCGTTGACTTCAGCACGGGTCAGCTGCCCAAGCAAATACCCAGGGTCCCTGTGCTGCCATGACTCTGCTGGTCCAGTTTCCAAGCTAGCTGGATTAAATCTAACATGGGATTGTCTAGATGTGCTGCAGCCACCCAACTAACCCTCAGCTGCAGTGTAGACAGACCTTATGTCATGCTTATGGAAATCCAGAGTGACTCCACTGAAGCTATGGGTGTTATAAGAACGCAAAAATGATATGACACCAAAATGGTATAAATTATACTCATTTTGTATGAGAGATGGATTCATAGTATAATACTTCCGCATCACTGGGACCCATTTTCTATTCCTGCCACGTAACTTGCAGCCCCATCCTAGGATATTGCTGAATTGGCTCCATTAATTTACATCTGGTCTATGCTTGAAACTCCCCTCCTATTCATGGTGTCAGATACATGCAATCAGCCCAGAAATGCTGATACAAAGGAAACACGCTGCCCATGGTAAGCACTGTGGATTAGTCCCATTGGCATGTGATAGATCATGGTTAATAGTCTCTCCTTCATGATGCTATTGGCCCCAACCCGGGAGCTTGGGAAGAACTCAAAGTCCAGCTTATCAACAAAAAAATAAGCTTTGTTAAACTTAAAACAAGCAGCCGCGGCTCAGGCTAGAGGATGATTTATTAGGAAACATGGACTTGGGGACAGAGTGTGGGAGAGGGAACCACGGAATCCCACTTACAGTCTGTAAAGGTTCCAACTTGTAATCTAATGAGCCAGATCATATTCCTTTGGCTGAGGACTTGTCGTCTGGGATCCATCACTAGGTGGGGATGAGCAGCAGGAAGGAGCCCTGCTTCTTCACATAGAGAATACTTGTTCCAGAGCACTATGAACAGGAATTGGAGACTATCCCTTTCAAGAGTCTGTGAGCCCTCTAGCGGCGCTCACTGTGTTCTGTGGTTTCAAAGCCAACCCGAGCAGCAGTGTATATATGGGACAAGGCCTCGCAGGTTTTATATAGTTAGTAAACACAGTTCTCTGGTCCGTGGGGTGTCTTTGCACTACTCTTGCATAAAGGGGAAAAAGACACAACGCTGAACTCTGTGACTGCTACATGAGCATTAGTGGAAAGCAGTGGTGCTGGAACCTCCAGCTGGGGCAGAGAATCCATGGACCACTGGGAAGTTTGGATGCATCATTTTCTATATGGGATCTCTCCCTCTGGGATTAGGATAAAGGGAAAGGCATGGCTACCCCTCCTGTTAAATGCATCTCCTCTACCTGGCTTCAAGGAATCAGCGCCCCACTCACCACAATTCCCTCTGCTGGCACCATGAGAACTCCCCATTCCTGCTTCCACCTCCATTAGCCGCTGCCTGCCCTCTGGAGTAGCAAGCAGCACCCAATGCATGCAGAGGCTTCACTCCCACTGTGCTGGACACTGGACAGACGATAATGCAACCAGTTGCCGTCTCCAACTATGAAGACTCAGGGCCACACAACTAAGCCGAGAGGATTCTTGGAAATCCCTTATCCAGAATCCTCTCTCCCACAGTGACACAATCATTTGGAGAAATAGAGTAAAGATGGGGAAGGAAAACCTGCCGAAGCCCCATTGACTCCAGGCTCCACTGAAAAGCTTGTGTGGAGTATGCTTAGCTCTCCTGCATAGATGACTGTCTTGGGACATACATGGGATTGGCTCCATCAGGACTCGGTGCCGGGTAAGCCTCTGCGTGTCTAATATAGTTCTTTGTACATAGGGCATCTGCAGTGCATGTGTCCTGACTCAGATAATAGGTGCATTAAGGTCCAGTGAGTGGAGCAGGGACTCCTGGGCTCCTGCCTCTGCCACTGTCTCACTGTGGGACCTTGGGTAACTCACTTCCCCTCTCTGGGTCTCATCTTTAAAAAGGGGGGAGTAGCGACTCTTCCACAGAAGTTTAGTTCATGTATGTCAAGTTCTCTGAAACCTTGGACAGCCCAGATTTCCTGCCCTTTCTGGGCAGTGTTGGCAAAAACATGGATGGGCTACAGAGGATGAATGGCTTGCTGATCGCTGCTTGGCCAAGACCATCCCCCTGACCAAGAACTCACTTGAAAGAACAAGACCCCCCCACTCCCTCCCAGAACTCAACAGCCTCCTTCAAATGAAAGGCCTGCTCCTGCAGCCACCCCAGGATCTACCAACAGCAGCTCTTCATTGTAACGGTCCCTTAGTTCAACCCTCAAGTTAACACACAGACTGGGGGTGTTCCACAAGGGCTGCTACCACCCTGGCCCCATTCAAGCTGGAAAGAGGGAGCTCAAGGCAAGAGAAATTCATGGGGGTCCCAAAGAGGAAAGATTTGTGGAGTCAGAGATTGTAAAACCAGAAAGGACCGCTGTGGCCATCTAGTCTTACCTCCTGGATAACACAGGCCATAGGGCTCCCTGAATTAATTCCTCTCTGAACTAAGGCAGAGCTTTTAGCAAAGCAGCCAATCTGGATTTAAAATGGTTAGCGATGTAGAATCCACAACGACCCCTTGGAAAACTGTCCCAGTGGTTAATTACCCTCACTTTAAAAACGCATGCTTTCTTTTTAGCCCAAATTGGTCTAGCTTCAATTTCCAGCCCTTGGATCTTGTTCTACTTTTGTCAACTAGATTGAAGAGTCCATTAGAAAAATGTTGCTGATTGACTCCTCTCCATGGTCACTTTATGGGGGCAGGGTTTCCTCCAGTCCTTCCGCACGCGCAGAAGAGAACGGGAAGGTTTGCTTTAACACTATTTCCATAACAAGTCAGGCGTTTTCCCCCACCTCCAGCTCTCTCTCTTTGTGCGAGTATGTTTGTGCATTGTCGTTTTATAGAGAGGAAAAAGCCAGCGAGAGCCAGAGGATATAAACTAAGCAGGCAGGAAAGGTAATGAATTGCTGTTAGGCCAAACAGCCCATAAAAATACTGGAGCTGCAAAATGCGACACTAGCTGGGGGCAAGGGTCGTTGGCCCCTGCTTAACACATTCCCAGTCCCATCAGCCCTGAACGGTGTTATCCAGGGCTACTGTGCAGCGGAAGAGAGGAGAAATGGACCCCATCAGACCTGTCACTATTTGATGGTGGTAGGTAGCATCTCAGAGGCTCCAGCGTGCTTAGTCCTGCCATGAGTGCAGGGGACTGGACTAGATGACCTCTTGAGGTCTCTTCCAGTCCAAAGAGTCTATGCTTCTATTCTAGGCACTATATAGACACATAAGAGGACACAGTCACTGCCCCAGATTGCCTACAATCAAACTTGACAAGGCAGACAAAGTGGCAGGGGAATCAGAGACATGAAAAGGTGAAGTGACTTGGCCAAGGTCCCACAAGAGAACAATGGCAAAGCCAGGAGCACTACCACAGCAACGGGACCATATTGCCACCTGACTAGAGCAGAGAAGAGATGGTATAAGAACTGACCCTGATCTTTGCTGGAGATGCCAGCTGAACGACAACGCTAAATCTTTCTGAGGCTCTGAGAAATGGGCTATCTGGATCATTTTGCAACCTCATTGAACTTTCTGGCTCCAGGCCTGTATCTAGGCAGCTGGCATTTTCTCCTGCTCTTTTCCCCACCTCTTCCTTTAAAGAGCCAACCACAGCATGGGACTAACAAGCTTGTTGGAGTTGCTTCCTGTGCATGTGATCAGGTCAGGATTTTCTCACCAAGGCAGCATGTAATTACTGCCAGGGCTTCAGCACCGTGGCCAAGATGAACCATGTCCAAGCTCCATGAATTGTGTGGCTAATGGCTGAATCACTCATTGGAAGTTTCCGGTTTAAACTTGGAAGGGTGGGGATGGGGAAAGCCAAGCAGCGTAGTGCAGTGGATCAGGTGTTGGCCTGGGAGTCAGGAAACCAGGATTCTATTCCCAACACTGACCTGCTTATGTGAGTCACTTTCCCATCCTTTGTCTATGTAGAGTGCTATAAGGCATTTGGGGTGGGGACTGTCTCTCTTGCTGCACTTACATAGAGTTCCTCATGAATTGGGACCTCTCTGTGTTGCTGCTGATCACAGCTGTTAAGTCATTTGGGTGCTAGTAAGGCTGTGCCTACAACGGTGCATTTTCCCATTGCTACTGTACTACTGGGTCAGCAATGCTCAGAACACTGGTATAGACAGGTGACCGCAGCCCCTGGAGTTTTGACTACTGTGATCAAACCAGGCTCAGAGCAGGTCCACACGACAATGATAAAAATGCAAGCACTTGACTGCAGTGTTGTTCACATAACCATCCCCCAGCAAGTGGGTGGAGGTGAGGCCATGGTAGCAATGGTGGGACATTTTAGATGAAGAATCCATAGGAAATCCTGGCTTCATTGAAGTCAGGGGCAAAGCTCCCCCAGTGTAGACAGGGTCAAAGGGCCTGATTCTGACGCGGGCCTGTGCTAGCTGTAACGCCATTGCTTTCAAAGGAATTTCTCCAGACTGACACAAAATGGGGCGAGTTTTGTATATTTTCCACTCACGCTCAAACCTTAGTCTCTCCTTCTCTCCCAAAACTTGACCCAAGACTCAGCAAACATTTGGGTGAATCTAGCCTGAGTCCTGCGTATGTAGCTGGGGAAATTTCTCCCAGGTTGTGGTGTCATTATGGACACTCCTCTTCCTCCCAGCCCCAGAAGCTTGTCCCTAGAGCTGCTCAGAACATTTTCGACTGAATATTTTTTCAGCCGAAACTGTGGTTGTATTGAAGCCAAAATGTTTTGTGGTGTTGCATTGATGTCAACAACATTTTTGACAGGAAATTTTCTGAGGTCCCGGGTAGAATCTCCAGTTGTTTCCAGAGAGAAAAAGAATGTCCCTAATTGAAAACCTGATCTTCTCTACCTGAACATGGATGTTTCCAACATAATTCTATTTCATGAAAACATCTAAAAGGTTTTATTTTTTCCACTGCTGACCGAAAACAAAAGTTGTTGCAAAACAGATATATAATTCTCCAGCCAGTTCTACGTGTCTCCTTTGCCGCTTAGCTTCGTTTGCTTGTATCAACCCTTTCAGGTTGCATATGTCTCACTTTGCAGTTAACACCAAAGGAGCAGTGCCAGCCACAGTGATCAATGTGCTTCCAAACTGCCCTTCTAGCTCATGGTTTGTGCATAGGTGAGATGGGCCAGTTACTCCTTGTGTAGGAAGAGGAACTTAGTAATGAAACTCTCTCTGAGTAGCTGCAGCCAAGTGGCAGGGTTGAAAGAGTCAATGGGAGCTTGAAATATGGCCTGGTGATGTGCTTTCCTGGCAGGATGAACGCTGTTTGATAACACAAATTCCCATACAAGTTATAAAAAATGTGCATTCCAGCCATCTGCAGATTGGGAACATGGCTGAGGTGACAGAAAGAACAGGAGCTGGATCCTCACTAGCAACTCAGATACTGCAAGCTCTGGGAAGAAAATACTGTGGCCACTGCCAGTGTTCCTCAGTGCAACCTGCGACAGAATTAACCACATCAAACAGCCGCCCGGCAGTTCCTAGCCCAAGTACATTTGACTCAACTGGAAAAGTGCAGGAACTTGCCAGCAATTACTTATTCTGGAATTCATTTGCTTTCCCGGCTCCTTTGCTCTATAATTATAAATTCATATCCCTCTCCCTGTGTCTTCTAGCACGGATATTTGGGATTGGGGTTGGAGGCAGATAAGAAAAGGAACAATAGGGGCATCTCAGTGGCCTAAGCCTAAATTTTTGAGAGTGATTAGTAACTTTAGGTGCCTCTATTTAGGTGCCCCCCACAGCCCTCAGCCCCACATCCCAGCCCTCTGCCCCAACCCTGAGCCCCTCCCATACCCCAAACACTTCATCCCCAGCTCTGTTGGGTCATGGGCATCAACAATTTTCTTCAACTGGATTGTCAGGAAAAAAGTTTCAAAACCACTGGTTTAGAGCGGGATGCAAACCCAAGAACCAAATTAACACCCAGGACATTAATCTAAACCACCTGCAAACCCTTTCTCCCCTCAACCCCCATCTCCTTGTTTCTCCCATCCTGGTGACTGCTCAGATCAGATTCTGTTCTTTAAACACCCAGGTAAGGCTAGGGAGGGATCGGTCACTTCTACCTGACATCATGTGAATCTCAGAATAATGTGTTGAGTTTTGGATTCATTCAGCCTCAAACCTATATGAGAAAAGATTCACACAGCCCCAAAACCAGGATCTTTTTCATTCTCCTGGGAGCAGAGTTTGTGTTTTGATTCTGGACCATATAAATTTAGGCAGGAGGCCTGAAGCATCAGCCAAACTGACCCCAAAAGGCCAGCTCCCATTCCTGTATGGCCAGGTGAGGGGAGGGAGGCTGTCAATCATCCCAGTCCTCACATCCAGTGTGGAAATGACATAAGTTCCCTTTAGAGAGACCCGGTGGATGAGGTAATATCTTTTATTGGACTAATTTCTGTTGGAGAGAGAGACTGAACCAAACTAGCTGTTTGATCTTGTGTTTAGCTGTGACACTGAGTACCTTTCCCAGACCCGAAGAAGAGCTCTGTGTAGCTCGAAAGCTTGTCTCCCTCACCAACAGAAGTCGGTCCAGTCAAAGATATTTCCTTACTCACTTTGTCTCTAATGCCCTGGGACCGCACCACTGCTACAACAATACTGCGTATAAGTTCCCTTTGGTTTTATTGACACAGTCCCACTTCTGGCCTGGTTTTTAATTGCTTTGTAATTCCTGCTGCACTTAAGTTTTTTATAAGCCCCCTGCTTTCTCTAAGGTCAAGAGTTACTCCCCCTCTTTCCGTAGTAACAGAACAGCTTGCGAATAGTAAAAGAGGAACACAGATGCCTATTTCCCTGTGTGGATGGGGTGTGTTTGTCGCTCAGGGCTCTGTGGTTAGCAATAAGTGCTCCATATGCTGAGGAGGAAAAGCTACCCATAAACTAAGCAGCTTTGTGGCCTTCCCCCACCACCCCTCCATCTTTTGACTCTTGTGAACCTCCAGAATCATTGAGAATGACAGTGGGCCCAGTCCTGTATGCCATGGCTACTCAAGATTTTGAGAAAAACCTCAGTGCTCACCACCCCTTCTTAGGGCTTGTCTACACTGGAATGTGACTTCAGGATCACTTAAAGGATTAATTTAAACGGATACAGTTAGCCGGGACAAAAGGCTGGGTGGATGCTCTAATTTTAGTTTAAATCCAGGCTTCTTTTGGTTTAGCTCAAGTCAGTTAGGAGCAAGTTTAAGCTAAATGGAAGTCAGCCCCTCAGAAAACCTAAATCAGTGTGTTCACACAGGGGCCTGCACATATTTATCTGTCTTGGTTTAAAAACCGATTAAAGTGATGCCAGTGCAATGTTCTCAAATTAAGGGTTCTTGCAGTATGGCCAGTTGATCAGATGACTTATATCTTTTGAAGCAGTCAGGTGACCAGCCATCCATTAGTGATGGCCCCTCTGTGGAGATAGCACCCACTTGAGCTTTGTATGCAACATATTTTAATGAGATGCTGATGATCTAATGATCATAGACCTCTGTGATGAAAGATCTATGTTCACACGGCCCTCAGCATCTCATTCAAACAGTATCAGTTCTGGAAGGCTCTGTGTTTGAAACAAACCCATGTAGAATTCAGCACAGATTTTCTTGGAAGGAAGGTTTGGTTTCCAGGCTCATTCCATGTGTTTGCAGATCCATACTATACCATTGGCCTCTGCTGCTGTCCATGCAGGTTGAAAGGTCAGCTAGCAAGACTGGAGGAGGCTGCCTGTGTTGCAGATGGTTTACAAACACAGAAGCAGCTCTACAGCCTGTTGTCTTTGGCAGCAAAATGTCTCCTTCTAAATGGTTAGGATCTGGCTTTGAATCACAATACTCCTGAGAAGCCATGAAAAAGTTATGATCTCCACTTTAATGATGGGGAAACTGAGGCTTAGAGAGGTTAAAGTAACTTGTCCAAGGTCAGGCAGACCCTTAGTTGGAATTGCATGGGCTCTTGCATGTCTGAACTGAAGCGCTGGGTAGGATTCTAATGTTTACTGGGATCAGGACTGAGGTGCATTGGCAAGGGCCCAGGCCGGAGCAGTCAGAGGTGCTGTTAGTCAGGGCTGAACCGCACTGATGGAGCTGGCGAGTGGAAACAGAACTGGGATCTCTGGTCAGCATTCTCATGCCTTGGCAAAGTTATCTGAGGGAAGCTTGCCCAGCATTGCCAGACCTCTGCTTGGCTGTAGCTAACACCACCAGCCCCACTTTCTCATGGGCAACAAGTTACAACAACAAATTAATAAAACAAGCAAGCAACTGTCTACTGCTCCAAAGTCTGAACAAGATAGAAAGATGCTGCTCTCCTCCCCTACATAATCAGCTCAGTCTCCCAGGGGCTGGAGCCACCCCTATTGGGAAAGAGAAATTCCTTTGCAGCCGTGCAGTGCAGCAGATTGGCTGGAGCTCCAGGATCTGCATTTGCAAACAGGGGGAAATATACATACTACACAGTTCACCCATCTGCCCTGTTTAGCTTGGCTGCAGGGGTCCACGTGGAATTAACACACACAGGAAGAATCTCCCTGCTCAGTACAGTCAAGTCATTCCTACACAAGGAATGCTCTTTGCAACAACAGAAAAACCAAGCATGCCTGAGGTACAAAGTAGAGATCTTTGAGGAGGCAGAAGGGCTGCCTTTAGCAGACAGTGCTGTTTTGAGAGTGCTTCCCTTTTGCAATGTTTCTCTCTAGAGGTGGGATGACACATTCCAATTCCTTTAAGGACCTAAGCAGTCTTGGGTCCCTCCAGGTCTACTTTCCACCCTCTTTCTACACACTTGTTGGTCCTAATCCTGCCTCTGCCAGTGCCTGCTGTGTGATCCTGGGGAAAGCTTTATCCATGGTCAAGTGAGTGAGCAGGTTCCTCAGTTCCCCTTTCTGTATATTGGGGATAAAATCCCTGGTTAGGTCGGGAAGCCTGAGTCTTAACTGAGGCTTGCAAAGCACACTAATGATAACTCCATTCAAAGATCTTATCCCCTTCACCTGGTGATATGTATAATTGCTTCCCTATTGCAATTGGGGTGCTCTTTATTGCACCATAGACATTTTGGAGCCCAGAGGGAAAAACCCACAGGTAGGCTCATGGTTGACACTATTGACCAAACCCTATAACCCAAATGGATGGGAGAAGCGCAGTCCTCTCAGGAAAAGGAGGCAAAGGAAGAACAAGTCAGTGTCCTTTGCAGCTATGCACTGGAAAGGAAAAAAACATTCTAAAGTGCCAGTCATACCCAATACGCAGACAGGAATAATAGTTGACCTGCCTGAATCCTCAGTTAGGGCTTTACAGCTGCTGGCAACAGCTGATTTTGTTTATTCAGATGAGAACAATTTTCTCTCTTGCACTTTCGACAAGCTCAACCTGGAGGCCTTTCCGACCTATCTGCCAACAATAATAAGTGGGAGGAGAGGGGTGGATCGAGAAGAATATCTATTTCAATTTGAACTGTCAGCTGGTCTTAGGGTTTTTTGGATTCACTGTCCTGTTGACTGAATTCCCAGTCTGAAGCTTAAAGCTATAGGTTAGGGTTTTTTTTAATTATCTCCAATGATTCTCTAAATAACCATTAGCTGGTGCACGTGAGCATTTTCTTTGGATGTGAAGAAGGAACCCCCACTGATGCTCAAGGAAACGGAGGGCATTTAGCTCCATGCAGCATTAGTGTTAACTGAACTGCGATAGAGTTACCCCCAGTGCAATAAGGAAATATAACAGCCTTGTAGAGGTGACTGAGTTCTGAGCCAATACCCCAAGGACAAAACCAAGGTCCTCCAGAATGAAAGCATGAACTGCTACAGTCGGAGCTAAAGATGCAAGTCTTTGTATCTGGGGAGAGGGGGACTATAACACGCACTCACCAGTGGGTTACAATTGGACATGTCTCACTGGGCTGGGGAAGATGATTGACCAGACATATGAGGACATTAATCCATGCAGCAAGGTTATTCCCCAGCACAACAAAACCCAAATCCTAGCCCTGAAGTGGCATTAAAGATGAGCATTCAAGCCCTTAAAAGTCTAGAAATGCAGAGTGAGTGGTCAAATCTCAATCTCAGCTATAGCCTCTCAAGCTTCTGCCTTACAGCTGGAGCTGTCCATCTATAACACTTAACACAATGTGAGACATAATGAATACGGTAGTTTCCTACACTCACAGTCTTACAGACAAATGAAATACAGCACATATAGGGCTGAGAACCACAACTGGCATAAACCAACATAGCTCCATTGGCTTTGTGGAACTACATCAATTCCCACCAGATAAGGATCTAGGTCAAGAGTTTTCAGATTTGATTTGTTTTTAGGTCTCACTGAGATCTACAAAACAAACTGAATTTGAACAGTGGAATCATGCTTCCAGGAATCAAGAACAGAACTGGAGGGAGCCAGGACCAACACAGAGGCATCTTTGCAGATTGCTCCTTGCCCCTGCCTGCTCCTAGAGATCCATGGAAGTCTGATGTGTTTTGTTATATTTGTGGAACTGATGCTTGGTTTCTTCCATCAGAATACTGAAGAGAAAACTCCATAAGAGGAAGCTTGCTGAGTTTCTTGGCCTCTATACTAGTATTTTCATGTAGAGATACAATCTGGCCTTAACTGTCTTGACAGGAGTTCTGCTTGAATAAAAACTGAGTAAGGACCTCTGGATTTGGAGCATTTAGAATCCAGGCAAAAATAACTCTCGGACAAGACTCTTGATTGCATAACACAGATTCTAATTCAATTAGATCGACAAGGTTGGTTTGTTATAATTAAATTTCCCTGGAGCAAAATAGCTTTAAACAAGGGGGAGTTTGGAGAAGCATCATGAAATCAAAGGAATCAGGCCAACCCAGACTAACACTCCAGAGTTCTGCCATCCATCACCTGCTGGAATCAGCCTTGGCTATGTATTTCCTTTAGGATTTTATAAAACCCATCACTGTGGTATCTAAAGCCCTGGCATGCAAGTACTCTCTTTTGGAGCAAAGTGAAGCTAAAGCTAAGCACATTCTTCAGTGTTTCGCTGCATCAGGGCCTAAATGCTTACACTATACCCTCATGGCAACTGTCCCAAACCCCAGGCTGCTGGTTCAGACAGACGCTGGGACTAGGGAGAAATCGCCAGAAGCACGAGATTTCTTGGTGCCTCCTACAACTGATGTGCATTCAAGGCTGTAGATGTCAAGAATCAAAATGCACAAATAATTGAGAACAACAAACCCAGGCAGGGGGTAATTCAGAGCTCTGGGCCTGCTCAGTAGAAGCCAAGTGAGATGTTCCCGTGAGAAAGTCAGATTGGAACTTCAAATGAATTTGATAGGAAGTTCAGAAATGCCTCTCTATCCCTAGACAAGCTCAGCTGGGAAAATTGGAAAGGGACTTCAATGTTCCTGATTTCTGCTTTCCCCAGACACCAGAGCGGATAAACATAGCACTGGATGCAGCCAGGGAGAGAACCAACATGGTCCCACATGGACTGGCCAGTACTCCTGGGACAGGAAAAATATAGCAACTTTCCTGGCTTGTTAATATGCGAATCCCTCTGGAAGATGCTTGGGAAGCTCTTTGAGCTGGGTGTGTGGGGAGCAGTTGGTTGGGGAGCAGCGGATCTGAAACAGAGCTCTGGAAATATCTTCCCTATTTTTTGCTGAGAGACTTATGATAAAGATAAAAATCTTAGCAGGCTGCAACTCCCATAGCTGCCTGTGTTTTTCTGACTAGAGTGTTGTCTAACAGATTTGTGTGGCTAGCAGAATTCCCCCTTGATGGCCACATATTAATGGGCCACATATTCAAAAGCAGCCACAAAATTAGCATGCCCGCTGGTTGCCAATGCATATCCTGCAGTTGCCTGCGCCAGATAGGGGCAGTATTCATGGGCGAACGCAAAGGAGCTATTGTGCAGTACACTGCAAAGCTTCTCTGGCGGCTGTCCATAGGAACCTGCTTTCGAACACTCTCGATGCCTCCTACTCAGGCACATTAAAAATATTCCTCTTGTTTACACCATACTTTAGTGGATTTATTCTGGATTAACACCACTGTGAGAGCAGAATTGGACCCTCTATCTAAGGTTTGCCTGCATTCCTCTGTATTTCCTCTTCCCACATTCTCTGCTGGGACATGGGTGTGAAAGCAGAATATTGTGTTGTTTAGAAGTTCATCTGCTGAGGAATCCCCACCTGAAATAATCGAATCCTTTGAGATTTCGCAGTTAATAATACCTGGCACGGCTCTGCACTTTCCCAGCAATGATCTCACACCAATTTACATGCAATTAATTAATCCTCAAAATAACCTGATGAGGAAGGTGAAGTAGAGATATAAGAATTGTTCCATTCACCACCACTGAAATAGAATCAACTCTGGAGCAGATCATGGTAGTAGCCACATTACAGCACATTACACAACTGTTTGGGGGCAGGAAGTAAAAGGCGAATACTGCATCCAGAAGAAACGACATAAGGAAACTGAGTGGCAGTTTGTATCATATAGGGTGGAATTATCGCCTGTCCCTCCAACCATAAAATGGGATCTTTGTGGTATTAAATGATGCAATGCACCTAAAGCATGGATGGATGTAATTAGAGCCAGTCTAATGATTCATTAGGGATAATAGTCATTAGTTGCTTAGGTGTAATATTATTTGGGCTTATATTTGCTACTAGAGGGTGACACACGGAAATATGCATCCACATGCATGCACATAAGAGAGATTAAGGAAGGTGCAAGAGAGGAGAAAAAAGAAACGTGTGGAAGCAATGGCCTGATTGCCTACTGGAAATTCCCATTCTAGCCCCTGACGGGGACAGAATCAGCTCCCAGTACAGGAGTGGGGTGAGGGCCATAGGAAGTTCAAAGAAAGAGGTAGAGACAAACCAGCCTGCTCTCCAAATCCCTGCAAAATGACAGATTGCCATTGCCTATTAGGAGACAGAAGATCTTGGATGGATTGAGTGGATGTTTGTGGGAGAGAGGAGGAGGGGCGTAGTGATAATTAGACTCAATTAGCTGTACTTTACGGATTAGTGGTTACGGTACCGAGAGCATGAGACCCCTCACATGTGATGAACAAAGTGCATTGCAGACACCCAGCATTCCTCCGAGAGCAATCAGCCCTGTTCTCTACATGCACAAGACATGAGCTCATCAGACTGTGGGAGCAACAAGGGAGCACTTTGACTCCTAGGAGGAAGTTGCCCGCTCTTTGCCCTGGGACAGAAGCACCAGGGGTTCAGCCACAGCTACAGAGAAGACTGTGATTGAGAGAGCGCACGGGGACTCTCTCAGATTCTGCACTGAAACTGTAACACAACATGGCTGCTGAGAGCAGGAAGATTCTGCTACATCTAAAAGTGCAGTACATAGAAAATAGAACAACAGTTGGCTTTCATTTACATTGCCATAAACACTGATAAAACATCCCCAATACAAAACAAACAAAAATTATATGTGTGTGTGTGTGTGTGCGTGTGTATATGTGTGCGTATCCAAAAATCAGAACCAAATTCCACATTTTTCAAATGCCCGCTCACCCTGCAGAGACCCCAAACCAGCTGTGTGAACTCAACTGCCCCCAAACTTTGGGGTGGTCCAAATCCTCCTCTGGAGCCAGACTTTGCCATTTGAGCTCCTCTTTGAGGCTGTCTCTACATTCTAATTTGGATTGCTGGTGTGCCCCTCTGTGTTTTAAGTCCTGGGACTGCAAAGCCATTGGCACATGTACGCTCAATCCAAGGAGTCTACGAGAGCCTGTATCACTGTATCACCAACACCTTCCTCTTCTGCAAAGATGTGCAAGCTTTGCCCAGGAGCTCCACCTGGCTCACGGGCCAGTCCTTCCTCTCTGCACCTTCTGACAATGGAGTTTGTGATTCCCTGTTGTAAAAGGCCAACATCACCCTGTAAAATCACACTGGAATTAACTCAGCAGCTCCTGGGTTTAACTTGGGCCCTGCACTGAAGAGAGAAAATGAACAAAACAAAACCACCTCCCGCTTTCCCCCCGACTTCTTAGCTATAAACTCTGCAGCATTTCCTCCTCCCTGCCCCCCAGAATTAAGGGAACTGCTCATTGGCTCATCACTCAGCACTTGCAACTCAAGATCTCTGATGCTTAATAAACCCTAATGAGGCCCAGACCCCCGGCTTAGCAGAAGCTGCCTTACAGTCATGTTAAAAATGAACAATGAGGGAGAATGCCTCTCTTGCTTGGCTGACCCCAGGCCGAGTGATTGGCGTTTTTAATCCCTCCGATAGAATTCTATAGGATGGAGCCTGGATCATTTTTTGCTTAAATACTGAAGAGAAATAGCAAGGAAAATTGAAAGCAAATGAGAATCATGTAACGGAAATCAGCCCCATGGTTTCTGCTTGGCACAGGGTCTTCTTTGCATCAGGTGGCTTGGCCCACGTGTGCTGTAGATAAAAGTTTGTTGCTTCAACAAGTGCAGGATTAACCACATCTACCTGGCCCATTGCAGAGGCCCCGGCAGAGTGAGCTGTCGCCCACGATTGAGCTTTGAAGAGGCCGAGGAGAAAGTTCTTGCCTGGCACTCGCTGACAGCTGGGGGCTATGAAAACAGCTCTTCCTTCCAGTTGCACAATAGGACAGAAGCACTTGGTCTGGGGCAAGCAGGGTCCTGCTCGCAAATGACGGACTGAAACCTCTGGCTAACGAGTGCGACTCGTTCTGCACTCAGTCACAAATATCAGCTGTCTGCTGAGTAAGCAAGAGGGGCCAAGGTGATCAGAGAAAGAGGGCGTGAGACAAGAGGCTCTTAAGCAGCGGTACTGCATGTGTGGCCACACACCTTATGCCCATTCAGAGAGTTGAAAGGGAGCTGGACCCATCTCGTCCAGTATCCCGCTCCATCAGCACCAGAAGCTCTAGAGAGGAAGTTGGCATGAATTTCTGCAGAAGGCAGATGGCACCTCTACTGTTCCTCCAATGAAGTCCCCTCCCAGTCCCAAGTAGGATGAGGTGGGGATAGGAGAAAATTTTCTGCTGAAACTGTTTTTTTGGAGGAAGACTGGATTTTTGACTCTATCAAAGTTTTGTCAACAAATGTCTCCTTTCCTCAGCAAATTTCAAATTTTGCTGAAAGAATGAAAGTCCAGATTAAAAACTCAGAGCTGGGGGAGGAAGCTGTATACTCATGGCACTTAGGACAGCAGCCTGCAGTCCGCCCAAGAGCCGGGAACGATGCAGAGCACTTCCCCGTTGAGTGCGTGAATGAATCTGGAGGGATGACTCAGGGCTGGCGCACCTATTTGTGACTGGACGCGGCAGAGCAGGTTTTCCTACTGTAGCACACCCTGCCGACCGTCACTCCCATCCCGCAGCGGTCGGCCTCTTCCTGGGACTCAGCCCTCCGACTAAGTCACGTTTAGTACTGCCTCTGCCAAAGTAACAGAGAGTCCAGATGTCCCATTGCTCCAGCCCGTCTGTTGTCCTTGATTCTGCACCCAATGGCCAATATGCTCTTTTCTCTGGGCTTCTGGAAGTCTGTATCCTTTTGTCGGGCTTCACGCCACCTTCCCAGTAGCTGGTGGAGGCAGCCAGGCCTGCCCTCTGGATATTTTTGCAGGCAAAACATTTTGTTCCTGTGCTGGATTGCCTCATTCATCCTGCTGGATTAGCCAATAGACCATGGGCTCTCAACCTGGGGGTTTAGGGTACAAGGGATTAATTTAATTTCTGCAGGTGGGTTGACCTGACCTCCCATTTCAGCATCCTTTTCCTTCCCTTGGCGCCATAAAATGGGCTGATTTTCATTGGCAGGCACACCTGCAATGAGCGAATTGCATTCAGTTTGGCATTCCTGACGTTCATTTCAGGGTGATGGCAGCCATCTCGCGCTGAGCCCGAGAGCCGTGAAGGCATCAGGCAGGCATTTGCTTCAAGCTGTGACAAGAGTTTATTTTTCCAGCTAAAATAATTTAATTTAATGTAAATTCTTTCCTCCCTCAACCTTCTTCTCCTGCAACCAGCAGGTCTCAGGGAACAGTCAGTCATCTGGATGGGAATCAGGTGCGATAGGACATCAAGTTTGAAGGTGTTTTAAAAGTCAGCCTGGCTTCTGTAGCTTATTTCTCAAGCATGTGTGTGAGCGTGGAACACTTTCCCCCACCTTCTTCATTGTAAGAATAAGACGCAGAACACTGTTGTTAGTGGACTTTGTTTTTTGACATTTTCACAATATTTTTAACTGAAAACATTGTTTCCAAATGGTGATTGGCAAATTTTCGACACAAATGCAGGTAAAAATATAAATAGTTTCCATGGAACAAGTCTACTGTAAACACTACAAAACAGAAACAACTTTGACATTTCAAAATGTTGCACGATTTCCTTCCCCCCCCTTTTAATTTTTTTACTGGACCCCCTCGTCCAGACTCCATTCAGTGTATCCACCTTTTTTGACACACCCAGCAAAAACATGGTGGCCCCGCCCCCTTACCATGCTGCTCAAAGCAGCAGGAGCTGCAGCGCAGCCCAGGAGTGGTTTAGAGTGCTGGCGGTGTGGCGGACTGAAACTCTGGAAGAGGGGGGAAGGTGGGGAGAGGCGGGGGAGGGGCTGGGGGAGCCTCCCCAGCCAGGAGCTTAGGCGGGCAGGACAGGATGATCCCGTGGGCCGAATGTGGCCCGTGGGCCATAGTTTGCCTACCCCTGCTATACACAATCTTAAAGCCTTCCTCTACAGGCCATCCTCGGACAATTGGTTCCTGAAAATCACATCTTAAATTGAAATGTCGTAACTAGATTTTCCCACAGGAACAATGTCAGATCGAGTGTCGGAAAGTCGAAACGATGTTAATTTTTAAACATTGTAAGTGCTGTTCATCGTAACTCAAATGTCATAAAGTGGAGGACTACCTGTGTCCTAGCCCTGCTCCTCACTCCTATTTCTAGTCTAGTAGAACCTAGAGGCCTCTGCTGAGATATGGGCCCCATTGTGCTACGTGCTCCACAGATAAGTAGTGAGAGGCTATCACTGCGCTGAAGACCTTATAGTCTAAGGGTGGGAGGGGTAACAGAAGCACAGAGATGTTGCGTGACAGTCCCAGGCCACTCCACAAGTTGGCAGCTACAGCCAGAGTTAGAACTCAAATCGTCTGATTCCTAGACAAGCACCCTATGCACTAGACAACACTGCCTCCTTAATAGACAATATGGGTGAAAAAATAGTCTTCTATGAATGAATCCACCTGTATCTGTAATGAGTCCATTCCTATCCACCCGTTCTCACAGACACTCTGGTGCTTGAACATTTGAGAGGATTTCTCTTTCTCTCTCAATTTAGTAAAGTCCCCTTTCAAAATCTGCAATCTCTCCTCAAGCAGCAGAACCTGATGAGTCTGTAGGAAACAAAACCAAACAAAAACCTGCAATGCTTTATATTAAGGCTGCCAAATATACATTTGATTTAATAGGACAGTTATCGTATGTTAAATACAGACATGATTAAAAACATATTTATAGAATATTAACAACTCTGTAATGGCTACATGTCTGCTCCATGGCCAGTCAATTTCCAGAAATATGTTTCTAATCATCTATACATTAACTGGCTTAATAAATCAAAACTAAATGAATATTTGACTGAGTGTGGATTTCAATAAGCACGTGACGTGTTAGCGACAGGGGGTGTCCTATGAGGAGCAGAAGAGAACTGGCCCAAAATGGAAGTCACAGTTCAGGGCAAACCCAGTTTGAAGGACTAGGTCAAGGTGGAAATCCAGGCTGGCCCCAAATTAGCCAGAACAGATTCTGCTGATCTCTGCACAAACATTTGCAGGGTTTCTTAGGGAGATATTTGTGCTGTCATAGCCCTGAGCCTCCCATATGGCTCTGCCAATGCCCCTTGGTCCTGTGCCCCTCAGTCATATGTTCTGTGGTCTCCATGGAGCAGGATGCCTGAAGCATGCACCAATGTACCAAAAGAGTATGTTTATGTTATGTGTATATGTGTGTTCATCCGCACACATGCACCCCAGCCAGTGTTGCCAACTCTGGTGATTGTTTTGCAATTTGCACGACAGTAGGTTGCTCTCTAAGTCCCAACTGCTTGAATCACAGGACTCCAGGAGCTAGGGCCTTAAGAACACCTCCAAATATTGCAAGACTCATGATAAAATCATGAGAGCTGGTAACACTAGTGCATATTTATTTCTAGGCTGAATGCTGCCTGCTGCACAGGAAAGATTCTGCCCTGATATTTTCAGATCATCTTTAGGAAGTGAAAGTGGATGGGTTTGGAGTGTAGATGTCAATGATTTACAGAAGGCTGGCTCTTCCTGCAAAATCCTCTAGTGGTGGAACTAAGCGATGTTGTCCCGGTGCAATGGATCCCCTGTTGCAAGATAAATGCTGAGGCAAAGCCAAATCATTTTGCAAAAATAAATGCTGAGGCAGACCTTGAAATGTTTATTTTCAAACTCAGAGCCATTCATCCAGCGACAGTGCTCTGTTCCAATGAGTCTCCCTCTGTTTACACCAGATGATTAATGAGACACGTGTTGTCATTATCCATGATGGATGTTGTATTCACCAAGGATAAGTATCCCACCCTCAGCTAAAGTTGCAGCTATCAGAACGTTCTGACTGGCTTAGAGAACAGATTTTCTTTTTGGTTCATCCAATCAAAAACCAGATTTTTGCCCCCACCCCTTTTTTCAATGCATGACTTAGTTTCTGATTGGTGGAAGCTTTTATTACAGTTTTGCAACATTCTGCTCCAAACCTCCTGATAATATTAGCACATGTATTACTCCAGCCACCACTCTCAGAGTGCTTTACAAAGCTAGGCAAATTAGCCCCCCTTTTACCCCCACCTCTGGGGATATGGATAAATGGGAATTGAGTTTGAACAGCAATTGGTCTGGAATAAACAGAAACAGATTAGACACTAGGAAGACAAGCAAATGAGTAAAATGATTAGAAAAATTAGTTTTGGTTTTAGTTTGGCTAAACTAAGTTTTTGCCCATCTATAGAGTAGCTGAAATTTGATAGACAAACAGACAGACAGGGTCTATGGGGTTAGCTAGGTAGGTAGAGAGATAGATTATATTAGATAGACAGGGTCAATGGGGATAGATAGATTAGGTTAGATTAGATAAGATAAGATAGATAGATAGGTGGATAGATGGAATAGGGTTAGATAGATGGGTTGGTAGATAGAGTGAATGGGGTTAGATAGATTAGCTAGAGGAGGTGTATGGCAATAGATCGATAGACAGACAGACAGACAGATAGGGTCTATGGGGTTAGGTAGATAGAAAGATAGGTAGATTAGATAGATGATTGTTACTGTAAAAGGTTACCCAAACAGCAATTTAATATTCGGAAGCCATGTCCACTGGATGCATTATTGTACCCTGTCCCACTTAATGCTGGTAGTGCCTAACTTAACTCACTCTCTTTCTCTCTCTGCTGAGATGCTGAATTGCTAAACATATGGGCTTTTTTATATGCATCCCGTTAAAGTGACTCTTCTTTCCCTACAGAGGGAAGAGGGTCATCAGCAAAGCTCTATTTCCTCCCTCTCCCTCCAAAGCCCCATACATTGCTCCAGGGTGTCTGTTTGTTTATTTCTTTGGCCTGGCCACCATTCCAAATCAGTATCTCACACCTAATACACTTCCAGGCTAAGGAACGAGGAGTGGGGGAATTTATGAAGCGAAGCTGATATTCTGGCTACTGATGCTAAGGCTTTGGCATTTGTTGAGCGGCTGTATTGTCTTTGGTGAAATATGAAGTGTCTGGGGTAGCTTGATTCTGAGAAACTGATATTTTCCAGCTTATTTTCTGCTACTGGGTGGTGCACTGAGCTGGCAACCGCTCTCTGGGTAAGAAGGGAGTCATGCCAAGGTGAATCATGCAGGATCAAATCAATGGGAATTTTGTTATAAACTGCAGCGGTACCAGGATTGAATAATACCATCACCTAGCTCTAATTGTCAGGAGATCTCAAATCCCTTTACAAAGGAGGTCAGAATCATTATCCCCTTTTTACAGATGGGGAAACTGAGGCACAGAGAGATTAGGTGACTTGCCCAAGGTCACCCAGCAGCAGAGGTGGGAATAGAACTCAGATGTACCATATTCCAGCCCACTGCTCTAGTCACTTTAGCCTATAATGTTTTCAGGATATGCATGTAAATTAATAATTTGGAACATGCAAAATCACTAGTTGATTTGTTGCCCTCCTCACTCCTGGATATCAAAGGGCTAACAGGCCATTATACCCACTAGCAGGAGATATGGGGAAGTCAGGAGTGAGGTATGCTGGCAGAACTGTGAGGGCACTCAAAGCAGTTTGAGGGTCATGGGCAGGTAAGTATCTGTAGGTCAAGATTGGGGAGGCCTGTGTAGGGCCCCCAGAACTGGAATAGCAAGGGGAAGTGGCAGATCAGGACTGAGATGCATTTGCAGAGCTGTGCCTAGTGTCCATGACTGGAACAACAGAGCCCTCTTGTGTATTAGGGTGACCCAGGTCATGTGGCAGCTCAAGACTAGGGTCTGGATCTTGCAAGCCATTTGTGTGTGACACCCCCATTGAAGTCACGGGCAGTGCCAGGCACTGAGGTCTTGCAGCTCCAGTTCCCAAGAGAGCAAGGAATCCTGCAGGATGGGATGCTATTCTGACTCACTTGTGTCAGTGTCAAAGTTCACCAAACCCATTGGGAATCCACAAAACCCCGTGAACTATAAGCTGCTCATAAGCAATAGCTGCCACTGCACCCTGTCATACGGACTGGAAGCAGAACCACCAGTGCTAATAAAACTCAAAAACAAAAGAACCAGTGAGCGGGACTATTAACACCGATAATCAAACACTGCTCAGAGATCGTCAGGCATGACAAAGGTGGCATGAAGTGAGTGAAAGAAATAAAGAAAGATAGTGATAATAATGATGTCTTGTCTGTCTGATCGCTAAGCAGGGCTTGAGTGAAACCATCTTAAATGTCTAATCAAAACAATGTTTTTCTCATCCCCCATGGAATAGCTCCACACAGGATCACTTGACACATTTCTCTAGCACTTGAAGCTCAAATTGAAAACCTGCCATTAACCATTAAAAAAGAAAAATAACTTTTTAAAACCTCATATTTTTTTTTCCTGATTCATCCTTTTAATATTTTGCTTGGACTCCGGCTCTAATGCACTCGTTCTTCCCCTTAGCACATTTTTGGGCTGCTTCCACCATTGTTCATGGAAATTATTTTTTTAAACGTATATTTAGATATACAACCTGGTCTTCTGCATTAAAGGGCCGCCTTAGCTGCAGAGCAGGGAGGGTTGCCTTGAAAAAGCACTTACGACAGGGAGCTGTGCTTTTAGGACCACATCTTGTGTTTAAGTGGTGCAAGGGCTCATATGTTTGCACGATGTGGGATGCGTGTGTGTGTTATGTGAGATAAGTATGAAACATGAGGTGTTCGTGTGATGATGTATGGGGTGAGAGCGTGTATGCGTGTGTGTGTGTGTGATCTGGGCACATGGGGCAGGTGGGATGCTTGTCTATGTCCCATGTGAGGGGTGTATGTGATGCACGGTTGTGCCTGTGTATTGCAGGTTGAATGTGTGAGCAGGTGTACAGGGGTAAGGAGAGGCAGCAGACCAGTGCTCTGTCTGGATGTCCTCCTGTTAGCACCGGGTGTCTCAGAGCTGGGAGAATGAGGCAGTACAGATGGGATGCACCTTATGGACCAAAACCTCATGGTGAACAAGTCCTTTACCACCCAGTCTATGAGCTGTGAGACAGGGGAACCGGCCATGCCCCTCACTGGTAGGCAACTCCCCTTAGCGGGCAAACCATGATTATTTGGGGCAACAGAATATTCCAGAGGGCAAGAGAGCTCCTCTGCTTAGCAGATCTGTATGTGCAGTGTTGGAATTATGTGCATGGCTGTTGCACCGGGGCCTGGAGAAGAGAACCTCTGTTCCCCCCGGCTCCCTCCTCAAGTGCACAGATAAAATACAGCATAAGATCTGGACATTAGTCTTTGAGAGAGCGAGAGAGGCAGGGTGTGTTTGTACCTTGAGGAAGGACATGGCCGTATGATTCACGAGCAACGAGGGACATTTCTATTCACTACAGCAAGAGCCTGGAATGCTGGGACAAGCCTGACATGGACAGGGGGGGTGGATGGATCGATCTGCAGCTGCAAAGCACCAGCTGGATCCTTTGGCCAAACGCAAATGGACCCCAAGCCTTAAATCTTTCTGACATTGCTTACTCTCTGGGTTTGTTCAGATGCTAGTCCAGGTAAGGAGTGGAAAGCACTGAAATGCCGATAGGCTGGTCTCAGGCTATTGCTGATCTAGCTGAAGCCAAGGCAGCCTAGGACACCTGCAAGGTATTATGGCCTGGTGGATAGAGGACTGGACTGGACTGAGACTCAGAAAATGAGAGTTCTAGTCTTGGCTCTGCCACAGGCCTGCTGGGCAACCTTGGACAAGTCAATTCCCTGCCCTATGACTCAATTTCGCCATCTGTAAAATGGGAATAATGTAAAGTGCTTTGGGATCTGTGGATGGGGGATGTGGACAGGGATAAAGGGGCCACAGGTGGGGGCGGGCCTGGAGCCTTGGTCAGGGGCTGAGGCCAGCAGCCAGGGCCCTGGGCATATGGCCGACAGCTGGGGCTGGGACCAGGAGTGGAGCTGGGTGGCGCTTTCTCCCTGCTCCTATGGGGACTGGCCAGGACCCCCAAAAGTTCCTCCACATCCGTTAGGGGGGCACACCCCATAGTTTGGGAACCTATGCTCTACATCAATATTTCAGTCAATATTCCATCATGTCTCCGTGATGTCAATTAAGTCATAATTTAGCTCATGTGCTGATACTTCCAGATCTTCTTGTTTATTCCCCATACTCATGCCACTAATATAAGAGCTAGGTATTAATTATTATTAATAATAAAACCCCAATATCCAGCCCAGAGCAGTGGGGGAGCCCCTGCGCTCACAGCTGCTTATCTGAAGGGAGCCTCTGCCTCCTTTCTCGTGGTCTCATCAGTAGCAAAGCTGCATGATCCTCATGGGGGCCTGATGTGTTGGGAAGCCTGGGCCCAAAACTAGGGATAGAAAAGACTCCTAAAAGCTTTGTAACGCGAAGCAGTGCCCTGTATTCCACATGTAACCAGCCCCCAGGGGGATTGCTAGCAGGGCTGGAACACTGGCTCCAGGCCATGGACCCCTCTACCCCTTGAGTTAAGGGGTGGCACTTAAGCACATGCTTAACTCTGGGTCACTTTAACTTCCAATTTAACTTGATATCAGTGGGACAGAAGCACGTGCTTAAAGGCTGTGAAATGGTGCGATCGTTCTTGTATAGCCTCACAACAGGGATTTTTGTGAGACCGTCACAACCCGGTTTGGGTTTGGTAATGTTTCTGGCTACAAGACAAGCCAGATCACCGTTAGCTTTGCGCCCACCTGTAATCTAAAGAATAGTGGTGACCTACTGGGAACCAGGGAGTATAACAATGGCCAGATACCCAGGTATGAGGAAGGTGGGGATGGGGGAGGAAAGGATAGATATTTTTTTTCCTTATGTGGTGGGTGCGTTTGAATTGTCTGTTTAGAAGCTTAGCTCTTCACACTGAACGAGCCCTCAGCTCACACCCAAACATCTAATTTCAAAAGCACGTTTGATTCCAAGAAGCGCTCACAGGCTTTTCATAAACACACATTCATAATCTTCATCAAGAATTTTAATGCAGAATGATCTGCTTGCCAGGAAATGCATTTACACTGTCAGCCGCAGAGAGAAATAGCATTTCACTCCTGTTCCACACCAGAACCGCCCCCCCCCCCCACTGCTCTCTACCTCCCCAGGAGCTTTTCCTTTCTTTTCTTTGCATGAATATGTTACTCATGAAATCAAAGCGGTGAAAGCTGTGGCTGGGATCCAAGCACAGCGCTGGCAGGGACTGTGTAAGCTTTTGGCTTTGCTAACACAATGCAACACCTGGTCTGAGACCACTATGTAGCTCTGCCAATGCACCTCATTTTTGATCTGCACTCCCCCCACCTCTGCTATTCCTGTCCTGTACTGCCACCCATTCTACCTGAGTTCTGATTTACACAACCCTCTTCCGTTTCTGTCCTGGGCCACCACACAATTGTACCAATACGCCCTTACTCCTGACCTGCAGTATCCGTTGCTATTTCAGTGCTGATTCCCTATCCAAACATGCCTCTTCCAAGGCACTTCATTCTTCAGCTGCTTTAGCAGGCTGCAACAAGTTTGGACCTCTCCCTAGCAGAGATTTCTTATCACCACAAGTTGCAACATGGCCTAAGCTGAGACCACTGGGAAATGTCCAGAGTTTGCAGGACCATGATATAGAAATGCATTGCAACACTCAGTTCTCTAGCCTTCACTTTCTATCAGAAAAGATCTAGGGAAGGCTTGGCAGGCTGACCTGCTGATTGATGGACATGATGGGACCCAGTCTAGGTCTTTTGTAGCTTTGCTGTGCTTGTTGCGCACATGACATGAAGGCTGCTAATTACTAAATCCAGCTGGAGTATATGGGGGCTGACTGTCCCTCTTTTCCACATCATCCCCCACCCCCAAATCTGACTGGAGTAAAGAAACATCTGGAGCATTTATATGTTTATGGCATCTTGAGGCCTTTCCAACTCTCCCTGCGTTCACATTGCATGTAGTCTGATCTGCCATCTGCAGTACCTGTCACCAGAGAATTTATATATTCCATTGCTCGGGTAGCTACAAAGCTCAGCATGGTCAGCCAGCCAGAGTCCCAAAGGGACAAAAGGACTGTCAAGTCAAATCTGCAGGACAAGAGGGAGCACTTGAGCGATTGTTATATCATTATTTACCAAATACCAAACACCAGTTCATAAGGACACACACTCTCTCACATTAATACAGCCATAATCACAAAGACACAAACCTAATCTCACTCCCACACAAATGCAAATTGATTGCACCATTTTACGATACTCTACCAAGTTTTCACAAGTATAGTGTGTTAACTAGACTTACGCTTGGCTCTTAACAGCCTGGAAGTTTGGAGACTTCAGAATCTGAAGCTAAACCCAGACTAGAATATTCCAGTTGAGGCATCTATCTATAATGTATCATTAACCTCCGGAACTTGCTGCTGCAGGATATTATTGAGGGAAATAGCTCAGTAACGATTAGACAGAAGAATCAAAATAACATCTGTAGTTCTGCTAGCTAGCAGGAAATTACAAAGCCTCATGCTTCATAGCACAGACTGATCACCAGATGAGATCACAAAGAGTTTTCCCTGCAGTCTGAAGCATTAAACTATTAGGCACATTATGTGGGTACTCCACTATCCTACCGTGCATCAAGTTTTGGTTACTGCCAGAGGCAAGACACAGGATTAGATGTACTCTACTGTTGGTCTGGTTTAGCAAATCCTACCTTCCTGGTCACGATAGGGACCACATTTTACAGCCTTTTCCTACCCCATCCCCAACAGCTGAAAGTCCATCTCCTGCCACAAGTCACCCTTACCAACTTCAGGCCCTTCCAAGGGGAGAACTCCAGTTCCAGGGCTGGAAGGTTCAAAAGCAGCCTCAGAGCCCAGCTCCCATTGAATTTTCCTTGGCACTGGGTATCTAAATCCCCTGAACTCCTTTTAAAATCCCAGCCCCACTTACCACACCCAGGACTGGGCTGCCCACAGGGGGCTTGCAGCACCTGCATCAGACAAGAGCCCGCCCTTTCCCTATCTCAAGGAATCCTTCATAATTCGTCTGTGGAGATTAGCAGAGATCAGCCGGGTAGAGGAATTGCGGGCACAATGGGGTAGGAGGCCACTAGGTTCTCGTGGTCCCATCCCATAAAACCTCTGCCTGACATCTCCAGCAGCTCTCGCCTTGCCTGATTCCCACACACATTCCAGAAGGCTGTTGAACCAGACTAAGAAAAGTTCAGCTGCCAAAGCAATATCACACGCACAGGGAGAGAACAGGGAAAGAAGGAGAAAGGGACTTGGAGAATTCCCTAGAAGAGACCAGATTCTGCTAGAGTTTAGCATCATTTAACCCCCTTTCCATTTCTTTCTTTTTTTTAGTTTTGCCTCCTCTCTTTTTTGTCTGAAGGATTCCTGACAAGGTTCTTTGGCACGTTCTCTAATTATTCTATTTATAAGGCAGTGCTTCGCTCCCAACTGACGGACGACGTGCGAGAAAACAAAATCTCTCAAATAAAATCAAAGAAGATTATACGATTAAAAATAAATGTTCCAGATGGCCTTTCTGAACCTAATTTAGCGCAGTCTGTGGATGCCAGATTTCCAAAGAGAAATCGCCCTCCTGCCATCCTCCCTGCTTTCCTTTCCTGCTGGGCTCTCTGCTTGTTTGTTTGTTTGGCATTGAGTCTGCTGATGGAAGCTGCCCGGCAGAAATGTGCGGATTTTGCCAAGCAGTGCTTTGAAGTTGCAGAGCAAGTTGCCTTTTCTAGGCCCCGGAAAGCAGGAAGCGTGTTTGGGGTGCAGGCAGAGGGGTAATAGGAGAGGACCATGTTCTTTAAAAATGCTTCAGTGAAAGCATAGTTACCCCACAGGGTATATGTTTGCGGGGAGCTGGTGTCCAATACTGGGAATGGATGACAGGGGATGGATCATTTGATGATTCCCTGTTCTGTTCCTTTTCTCTGGAGCACCTGGCACTGATCACTGTCGGAAGACAGGATACTGGGCTAGATGGACCTTTGGTCTGATCCAGAAAGGCTTCTTATGTTCTAATATGGGGCCCTGAGGGAGCACCCCTTCCTAAGAGAAGTAGTGAGCCATAATGGTTGGAGTTATAGACCCGTAATGAGGATAAGTGGTGGGTGAAACTTGTAATGCAACTTGTTTTGCTGGAATGGGGATGTTGTTCAAACCATAAGCACTGGCCAGGCTGGTTAATGTTTCAGTGAATGTGGGCTGAACTTCAGAGTGAATTGGAATTGGGGGCAGGTCTGGGCCCCTTTTTGCCTGGCTGTGCAATGGGTACATCATCACATCCCAGGAGGGAAGAGACTAAGTGCCTTCCCGTGAAGAGTGCTTTGAGATCCAAATATGAGAAGGGATGTGTGTGCAGATGTGAGCATGCGGGGTGTACATGCATCTGCAGTTTGCCAAACTTCAGTCCAAATGCCCCTTAGGATTTGCCATCTCTGTCTTTTGGGCTCCACTGCCTCCAGCTTCCTCTTGGCTCAGGACAACACACCTCTGAGTCCAGACTTCACTGCCGCTGGCCTCTTAGCCTTCCTCTGGGCTCAGAACCTGCTGGTTCTGGCCCCAAGCTTCCTGGACTAGCCCCGAGAGGAAATGCCCAGCTCTCTCTCAGTTGACTCTGCTCCCTGGCCTTATGCTACCCTGTGTTCCTTCCTTTATAAGGACCCATGTCTGACCCCCCTCCAGGTGCCACTCAGTGGCCTAATTGGGCTCAGCCCATTGTTAACCAGTGTGGGGGTTTATACACCCCATTGAGGTCTCCCTTATTCCCTAACCACTGGGAATTCCTGCCCCACTTAATGTTGCTGCCCCTAAACCCCTTTGGCTCATTTGTGACTCTCACTGTCCCCCTGTAACTTACGGGACCAATGATAAGTAACCAGCAGTTTGCTCTTCGGGAATAGAGCCGTCCCAGCCAGCAAATTGTTCACAATCACTCCATAACCGTAAAAAGCCCCACTGAAAATGCATGGCGCAACCATGAACAGCAAAGAAGTGTGAGGAAATCGTGACCTGTCTGTGGATATTCTGTTAGGAGAAAATGAAGCATAATAAACTGAATTGTTTAATTCCACACCCAGATCTATTTATTATCCTTATCTTACAGTCATCAAATTGAGGCACTGAGATGTCATGAGCCTGATTTTGCATCCATGTTGAGCACCTACACCTCCCAATGGCTTCATTTGGAGTTATGTGTGCTCAGTACCTCTGAAGATAATCAGGATCTAAATGACTTACCCAATATCACGTAGTGAGTCAGTGACAGACCAGGGATATGCCTAGTGTCCAGCTCCAACCACTAGGGCACATTGCCTCAGATCTTTCACTCCTCTGGGGCATGGCCTTTTCCCATCTGCTGCCCTAAGAGCTGTTGTACCGTGTTTGTGTTTCTATGGTGTTATCCTGTTCTCTGGCTCCCATTCTGCAATCCTCATCAGCTGCATCTCTAATTTCTAATGTGAAAAATGGGCTTGCAAAAGCAATTGTGGTTGATTTAAAAACAATAAATGAAAATTGGAAATCACAGGTTTGATGACTAAACCCAGAAGACTGAGTTAAATTAGTGTTAACCAATCGGCCACAGAGGAAAGGAGGAAAATTCCTGCTGGATTCCTCTTCTCAGTATGATCCTTGGCTTCATTTTCCATCCCTAGATCCTTCCAGCCCCGCAAACATATACAGTGTTGCCATGACGACTCAGAGACGAGATATATGTATATGAAAAAATGAGACAATCTCTTTCCTTGATAATGGCTTGGAAAGTGGAAAATGGAAAGCTATGCTATTAAAGGTATTTCTCTCTCACTCTCTCACACACACACACCTGCTCACAAACATATATTCTCTCTCTCTCTCTCTCTCACACACACACACACACACTGCTTGGGAGTTAGGAGAGTGGGGTAAAATCCCAGCTGTGTCACTGACTCAATGCCTACATATTCCAAAAGTCCTCTCTCATTTTGGGTGCCAAACTGGAAATAACAGCATTTTATCAAAGTCAAGGGCAGACCAGGAACACTGCCTTGAACCAATGTTAACCGTTGTTGAGTTAAAACTGAGATTCCCTCCACTGCCTTGTCTACACTAGACTTTTCACATTCTTGTCTACATACAAAAGCTATTCTACACTAAGGTAGGGTGTGACTAAAGGATTCCTGATTAACTCCTTGTGTAGACACGCCCTTAGCTAACATGGGTTAACATCACACCTTCATGTCCTAGTCTAGTCTCAGGAGTTTGATTCTGCCAACTCTGCATTTTGTGTAGCCAAAGCATTGCCATTCTGACGTGACTGCCATTATTATATGTATCAGACTAGCACCCTGAGGACCTCACAGGATCAGGGCTCCATTGGGCTGTCTCACAAGCCTTGGGGAGCCCTGGGACTTGAACACAGAGCTCCTGAGTCCCCCAACTGTGCTATCAGCAGAAGGCCAGCCATGCTCAAAGGTATTTGAAAAAAGGCTCCTCTTTCGGATTAAAATTGGAGTAGCATCCCCATTTTTGGGGCATATCCAGAACCAAATCTGCTTCCCCATTAGCTTTGCTTGGGATTAATCTCGATACTGGAACATTTCTTAGGCCAGCTGCACACTCAAAAGTTAATCTGACCCAGCTACGTCATTAACGGTGTGAAAAGTCCACTCCACTGAGCGATGCGGTTAAGCCAACCTAATCCCCTGTGTAGACAGTGCTAGGTCAATGGAAGAACTGGGGAGGAAGACTAACTGCACTGATGGGACAACCCCTCCCGTTGATGTAGTGAGTGTCTACACTGAAGCATTACTGTTGCAGCATTTCAAGTGTAGACAAACCCTTGGTTTTGTCAGCATTTTCCAGTGTCTTTTATTTTTTTGGCTTCCCAGTTATATCTATATGGGCCTGTCCGACCTCTTAGCAACTAAAACGCCAGATTTTGTGCACGCTGGTTGATGTCTTCTTGGCTGTAGTTTTATGTGACTAAAAACAAAACAAAACAGCCCCCTCCCCTTGCCCCTCTGCCACTCCCTATCTCTCTATCAGGTTTGTTGTGAGCAGCAGCTCCCCAAACTTCCATTACTCAAACCCTTCCCATCTGAAGTCAATAGCTGAATCTGTGTTCTAAACCTCCAGGAATCCTGCCTCACGTCCCTGACTGATTAAAGCATGAATAACTTTTTTAAAACAAAAATCTTTCTAGTGAGTGCTCCAAAGTGAGGGAAAGTGGTGCAGAGGCCCGCTCCCTGTGTAACAACCACAAGTGGGGTTGTTGCACCATCATCTGATGTGGCTACAACATGGGCTGAGTTGAGTCCCTATGGCACCTTTCCTTCACCCCACAGCCAGATGGCAACTCCATTTGTGCATCTACGCTGCTGTGGATTCCCATTCTGGGTAAACTGGGGCTGCTACCCCCACACTCTGTAATGCCCCAAGCAGTGCTGGGGTGGGGGGAGAAGGACTGGGCAAACCATTTCGAGGTCCTGCCTACACTGCAAGAAAAAAAACTCTGATGCTGGCACCATGGACCACCATCTGGGCCAGGGTTGCTAGCTGAGCAGTAATTAAATCAGGGGAGAAGAAGCCCATCTTCCATTTCTTTACCCATTCAGCATCTCTCAGGCTGCCCATTGCCATCCTTGGAGCAGGAGGCTGCTGCATGTGAGATGCTCTAAAAGCATCTTCAGATTCAGAGATGGGCCCGAGTCCCTCTGGGATTAGGATCTGGGAAGTGAGCTTGGACCAGCCTCAGCCAAAGGCATGACTGGAACCTCTGCTCCTGTGTAAAATAATGGACCAATATCATGCGGTGAGGGAAGAAAATGGGATACTGGATAACTGGAGGTGGGCACATGCCCTTTCAGGTCAGTGCTTTCTCATGTGAGAGTGGATAGATGGAATGACTCATTATGCCTATAGTAGTGAGTGTGGTATGGAGGCCAACCCCTAGTGTGATAGAACAGGCCATGGGCAGTCTTGCCTAATGGTTAGGGCAGGAGGTTGGCCTAGTGATGGCAGCAGAGGTGATCAGGCTTAGTGGCCAGAGCCGAAAGCAAAAAAACAAGTTACTAAGTTCAGAGAGTGAGCTGGAACTGAGAGCCAGGCATCAGGAGCCAAGGATAAAGGCATCAACCAGAGAAGTTGCAGAAGGCAGGAGTTGAAATCAGGAGCTGGAATCCAGGAACAAGGAGCAGGAACAGAAATACTGTTGTAGGGTTTAAGAAGGTGCCTGCAGGAATCTTTTGCCAATTGGGAGGCCAGGTTTATTAACTTTTCTCTAAGCATCTAATACTGACTCCTGTCAGAGACAGGCCACTGGATGAGATGGATCTTGCTCCAGTCTCAAAGATACTATGTTTTCTATATTCCTACCAATTTAATTGCTTGGATTTCCACAATAAGAATGATATACACAACATAAACACCTTATTCTACCCACATTTGCAAGCAATCCCTCTCCGACCAAAAATAAATCAATCAAATCAACAGATCAAAACCACAAACACTATTCCAAGGAGAGCTTTAGCCCTGCAAAAGGGATAAAATGCCAGAGGACTCCATGAAGTCTACTGTGGACCTTGCTATTGATTTAATGAAAAAGGTGATGGGCAGCAGTGTAACCTCCCACCCCAAGATGACAGATAGATTAGATAGATCAGTCGATCAGGGTTTGAAGTTGGATCCTGTGCCCAAGTTAAAATATAGATGGAATTGTATGTACTTAGGATATAGTTCCCCAAACTGGAATTTGGGTAGGATTCCAAAACTAGTCTTTCAGACAAAGCTATGGGCTCTTTAATGACCATGAGTGGTCCAGGCCTTGGCTTAATGTCTTATCCATAAGTTATTCAGTATTTCCTTTTAAAGACAAAATAGTTGGAATAACTCTCTTTTTTCAAACTGCAGTCGTGGCAGCTTAAAATGCGGCCCCTGCACCATTTCCATATGTGGCATTGCCTCTGGACACAGGGTAGTGTCCATTTTATGGGAGTTCAATCCCTGGAGCTTTTATGGGAACTCCAGCGTTATCAAGTTTACAGTGGTGCTAATACCACTGGAGATAAAAACAGCCTCCTTGTTATCATCAGAGCTCACAGTTGCTGGGGAATTCAGACTCTCTTGGGCATTGCTAGTTGTGTCTCACACCTCTTGGTGCAGCTCTGAGGCATTTTTGCTCAGCCTCAAAGCCCTGTCCTTTCACTGTGTTGACATCAGTACCGCAGAATTCCAGCATGCATTCCCAGGGGAGCATGAAATGTGCACACTACCTCATACCTAAGCCTGCAAACTGGCACCAGCTCAACTGCAGTAACTGGATTTTGGGCTGAAACCAAATCCCATATAAACACACTGAGTGTTTGTGCAGGAGAAAAAAATACACTAACCAAGCCCCCAACATCCACCCTGTATCATCCCAGAGAGCAGCAGCAGTGTCCAGAAGGAGGAAAGGTGAGAAAAGCAATAGGGGTTGATGGGGTTGCACTGGAGCAAGGGCTGCAATGCTACTGAACATCTCTGGACATTCACAACTAGATCTGTGCAGAGACCATGGGGGTGGAATCAGAGGGATGGACCAAACCAGAATCTTGGATCTGGACATCCCTGAATGATGGGAAAATTTAGGTCCAACTCTGGATCCAACTTTGCTGCTGGCCCACATTAGGGGGACCAGACAGCAAGCGTGTAAAATCAGGACAGGGTGGGGTGCGGGGTAATAGGAGCCTATATAGGAAAAAGACCCCAAAATCGGGACTGTCCCTATAAAATCAGGACGTCTGGTCACCCTGGCCCAGATCCATATAATGAGTCCAACTAAAACTAGACATGGATGGGAAATAATTTCCTTTTCTTGTGACAAATCTGAATCAGAATTTTTCAGGATTTCACTGAAAACCCAAACACCTGGGAACCAAAAAGGTGTTGGTTTACAGCACCTCAGGCTCACACCGCTCCTCTCGGGAGACGATTCCAGTGTAAGAGATACGCTGGAATAAAAGACCTGCAGCACGGCCATCGCTGGCCCGGCTCAGCTGGCTCTAGCTCCCAGGGTTTCAGGCTGCAGAGCTAAAAATTTCTGTGTCGATAGTCGGGCTCGAGATGGAATCTGAGCTCTGGGACCCCATGACGGGGGAGGGTCCCGGAGCTCAGGCTCCAGTCAGGGCCCCATTGTCTACACAGCAATTTTACAGTCCACAGCTTGAGCCCCAAGGGCATGTGTATTATAGACACACCAGCTGAGATCAGGTGCAAGGTGCCTACATACACATAGTAAAGGGCCCCAAAGAATTTACAGTCTCTATAGACCCGGCTGGCAAAGGAACTATTCTCCCCATTTTACAGATTGGGCACTGGAGTGCAGAGAGATTAAATGCTGGTCCAAACCACACAGGGAATCCATGGTAGAGCCTGGAACTGAATTCAGACCTTCTCAACCCAAGTTTAATGCCTTCATCAAAAGATCCCCCTTCCTCTCAATAAGGAAGCAAGGGGTGCTTTTAATACTGAATGAGAACATCGGATTTATTTCTTTCAAAACAGGATTTCAAAACTGTTTACAAACGTGAATCAGTTAAAAGTCTCACAACTAGGACTGCTCAGACATTTGATGACAAAACTTATTTTTTGGACAGAAAATTGTTTTTTTTCTTTGGTTAGAATGAAATTTTTCATGGAAAGCATCTGCTTCCCTTGAACTGTTTTGATATTTCCTCAGAAAATCTGAGACCCCAAAGCTGCACATTTTCAGCTGAAAAGCAAATTTGTCTGGTTTTCAGCCAAAGTTTTTCAGCTTTTGGCAGTGTTCGGCCAAAAATGTCTGTCTCGTTATCGAATACTGAAAACTTTTCAGTTCTTAAGTGGCTGGCATTTCTGTTAAGTCAAATGTTTCTACTGAAATGTTTGATGAAAATTATTTCCCCCCCATTTTTGTCAAATTATTCCAAGGAACTAGAACCCATGTCCCACCTCACCTGTAAGGAAGGGATGAGTTTTAGCCCAGTTTTGCAGATGGACAAATTGAGGCATACAGAGCATATGAGACTTGTCCAGTCACATTTATATGTGTGTGTATTCAAAGCTCTGTGCACAGTTGTAAATATACAGAGCCCAGACCATAGCGGTGATTGAAGCTAGGCCAATTTACATCAACTGATGCTCTGGCCCACAGCTCCGACTGGGATCTTATCAAAACCCACAGATGGAGAGGGGCGGTCCAGAGGAGATTCTGGGCCTTACAACTTCAGGCAAAGTCAACGGCAGTTGTGTGCTCAGAACCTCTGCAAATCAAGCTTTTGTGGATGGGCAACTTCTCTGGAAAACTCAGGCTACTGCAAGGACTGAAACTGAATTGGCTCACACAATTCTGCATGCTCATGAGTTTCTTCATGGCATCGTTCATTTTAAATTCACTTGTAAAGCAAATTAAGAAAGTGGGTAAGAATGAATGAACAAACAAATGAATGTACTAGTTCTAAATTCAGGGCCTCGTATTTTTTATTAATTTCCTCTATAAACCTTGCTGCAGTTATGGTTTCAGGTGCATTCTGAATGACTCAGAAAATAAAGACATACTGTGCTTTGAGCCTCTGCTGGGGTTATTTACAAGACACAAGAGTCCCTCCCGGGAAACAGAGAGAAGAAAGGAGGAGGAGGAAAAAAATCCTCCTAAGAGGCTGAGCATTGAGGAAAAATGTTTCTGTAGAACAAAATATTTTCACATGCTGCCTGTTAGCTTCTTGCCTGCTCTGATGGTGCATGTGTTTCCAATCTTCAGCAAACATGAGTACAGCATACAGCAGTGTCCTGTATAGGTCTCACAGACAAACTGTGGCTCCCATCTCCTTCTCCCCCATCTCCCACCCCACACTTCAACAGATGCAAGTTGTGTTACTACAAAACAATTCCCTGCTGGGTTCCTCCCCACCAGCTAATGTGGCAGTCTGTATGACTTGATTGGAAATGATTCTGCAGCAGGGTGTGTGTGTGTGTGGGGGGAGCTCTGAATTTGTGTAGGGTCTCTCGTTATCCCCTACAGGGAACACTCAGGATTCTCCTTTTTCATAAAGAATCTGCTCTGCTAGATTACACTTGTCTGGTGCTGGCTGCCAGAGGCTCAGGGTGGGGCAGGGTCTTTCTAATCTCATCACATTTACTGGTGAAGCAAGGCAGGTTTGCAGGCAGAACTATGCAACCCTTGAGATCTTGTGAGGTTTTCCTTTGTTATAACACCTACAAAAAACTTGACCACAGTTAGTGCTGAGCTCACTGCCTGTCATGCTGACCGCCTTGCTTCCTCGTGTTCTCCTGTAGGGCTGTCTGTATCTATCTGTTGTCTCTTGTCTTATACTTAGGTTGTAAGCTCTTTGGGGCAACAACTGTATTTGTACAGCATCTAGCACAACGGGGCCCTGCTCCATGGCTGGGGCTCCTAGGTGCTACCACAAAACAAACAATACATGATAAATAAAACACTTTGCACTTCCATAGCTCCTTCTCTCTGGGGATCTATAAGTCCTTTACAAATATTAGCTATGAGTCTCAGAGTACCTACCATAGGGTAGGTCAGTATTATTGTCCCTGTCCTGCAGATGGGGACACTGAGGCACGGAGGAGGGAAGTGACTTGCCCAAGGAAATCCTGGAGCACAACAGGGAATAGAATTCTGTCCTGATCCCAATCCTTGGCTTTCACCTGGAGTGTATCCTTCCCTGACAGATTTTGCATCATGATTGGACTCTCAGGACAGCAAAAGTATGGCACGTTCCTGTAAAAACTACTGGACATAAGCTGCAATTTTCAAAGAAGCCTAAGGGAGTTAGACACCCAAATGCCAGCCATAGAACTTACTACTATGAGTAGTAAGTACTATGTTTTACATAAAGTGTATGTGGGATAAGGCCCTTAGGCAGGATCTCTCATGACAACAGACTTTTTGCTTTTGTGCTTGGGTAGAAGGTTTGGGTCAGTTTCAACCAGGTCAAGATTTTTATGGAAATGATTTTTTTTTAATTCTCTTTGAACTTTTCGGGGAAAGTTTTGGGGTTTTATTGAAAAATAACTGAAAATCTAAAAAGATTTGGTCAAAATTGGACATTTCCAGTGATGGTTTTCTTTTGTATGAAAAGGCTTTTTTCGTTCAAAACACCACACAGTTTGAAGGAAAATTTCGACCACTCTAGATCCGTTTTTACTTAATCCACAATGGTTTCCTAATTCCTGCCAGGTTTTAGATCATACCACTCTGAGACAAAGGCAATGGCTCTGAAATGGGATCAAGCCTGTAGCCCCTTTAAATGATTAGCTATTCCTTCTGGAGCAGATTCCTTATTGAGGCCAAGTCCAAGATGCCTGTGGCTAACTGCCTTGACCCTCACACACATTATATTCACATTTGTTTCCCTTGCATATGGTGGGAAGCACAGATGGGATTACACACTGTGTGTATGTGTCAGGATTACAATTTTTAATATTACCGTTGAGTCTAGCGGCCACGACCCTGATCAGGACCCAGGCCTGATGGGTGTAACCCATTGATCAATGTGTGTTACAGGTCGGTCCTCATCTGTGCCTAATTTGCACAGGATACAAGTCTATTAAAGCTGTAACTAGGGAGCTCAAGCCATAGAAGCAAATGCTTTCAGCTGTGGAGGTCCTCGGTTCAGGCTTTGGTGAATTAGCCAAGCTGGCAACAGTCACATATGCATTGTATGAGCAGCTCTGCCCTGAGGAGCTTAAAATATAAATAGGTAAGAGAGATGAAAGGAAGGAGGGGCAACAGGAGCTTGGAGGGGTGAAGTGACTTGTTCTGGGTGACGCCGCAAGGTCAGAATAGAACCCTGGTTTCCCAACTCCTAGTATAGGACCCTCACCCTCAGACAACCCTTGATCCCAAAAGGACACTCTCACAGTGGCTAATCTGCCTGACCTCACTGAGGTTCCAAATCCTGGATTTCTGAGGTTTCTGTGGCTCTCTTGACATGGTCCATGAATCCATCACATCGCTGTCAGCACCAGAGCGGGAAAAAAACGTTGCCAGTCCTCCCCCACCCCAAAATGTGTGAATGGAAAATAACTGATGTGGGGGAACGGAAGTCCCACAGAAGGTTTGATTCCTTTTCTTTCCCATACCACAAGCTAAGCAGTGGATCCCCTGCCCTCTTTCCTGTACTCTGGCTAACTCCCCATTTAATTCCACAGTGCTCTTGTCCCAGCTATAAGTCATGTTGCAATGGGTGAGACACAGGTTTCTTGTGTGAATGAGGATTTTACTGGTCATGTAAACTCCTTGCACCAGGAGCAGAACAAAGAACAACAGGGTCTAAAATGGCTTCCTAGGAGCATAGTGGGGTGTCGTTTTCAAAATGATTACTGTGCCACATTTGGAGAGTTCTGTTCTTACATTATTATAAGAGGCAGTACAGCTGAAAAAGGTCTGGGGGCTTTAGTGGCTCACAAATGGAATGTGAGTCAAGAATGGAACGTAGTTACTAATATTCTGGAGTGCAGGCTAAGATTCTGGGGTGTATTAACAGGAGTGTCGTATCTAACACATTGGAGGTAATTGTCCTGCTCTACTCAGCACTGGGTGAGGTCTCAGCTGGAGTCCGATGTCCAGTTCTGGGTGCCACACTTTAAGAAAGACGTGGACAAACTGGAGTCTAAAGGAGAGCAACAAAAATTATAAAGGGTTTAGAAAACTTGGACCTATGAGGCAAAGTTAGAAAAACTGGGCATGTTTAACCTTGTGAACAGAAAAAGGGGAGACCTGATAAAGTCTTTAAAAATGTTCAGGGCTGTTATAAAGAGGACTGTGAGCAATTGTTCTCCACGTCCACTGAAGGTAGGTCAAGAAGTATGGGGCTTAATCTGCAGCCAGGGTGATTTAAGTTAGATATTAGGAAAAAAGTTCTAATTCTAAGGGTAGTTAATGTTTGCAACAGGCTTCCAAGGGAGGTTATGAAATCCCCATCATTGGAGGTTTTCAAGAGGAGATTGGACAAAACACTTGTCGGGGATGGTCTAGGGTTACTTGGTCTTGCCTCAGTGCAGGGGGCTGGAGTGTCTAAACACCTTCCAGCAGTCACTGAACAACATGGCTGACATCAGTTACATGTCTGTTCTTTCATCCTTTGCCCCGGGGAAGAAGTGTGGGCATGGAAGTGGTTTGTTTTGGAATTTTTTAAATGATAGATAGAACCTGAACACATACACATATGTTGCTCTGTGTTTATGTTAGCGAAGGTGAGATCTAAGAAATGTGCCTTGCACTTAGAGTGGAAGTTGGGACAAAGTGCTGAGGGGGCCAAACTCAGAAAGTTGTGCAGAATCTGCGTGTGGCCTAAGGGTCTTCCCCAGCAACCCTTATTCAGATATGAAATCCTTCCCATACACTACTGGACACCAGCATGAGTGAGTCTGACTCACACAGATCAGGTCTGCTGGATCAACACCAAGCATTTGCAGTGGGACTGCTGATAATGGGCCAGTTCTTCAGTTGGTGTAAACTGGCATAACTCCAATGACCTCAACCTGCTTTACTGCAGGTCAGGATCTGGCCCCATACATCTATTTATAGGCTTCTTCAAAAACCAATTTGTTTCTTGCAGAAAAGGCCTTCGCAGTGGAGCCTTTCAGCAGAAACAGAAACAAAACTGGGTTAGTTGATAACGACCAGGTGCAGATGCTGTGGAAATGTCTCCTCAGGACAAGCAGTGAAAGCCCCCCCTTCTGGGGATGCTTAGAACTAGCATAGACCAAACGCCATTCAATGTGAAGTAGAGACCAGGCCTACACTGGCAGAGGGATAGAGAAGAAGGGCTTCTGGTCAGTGACTAGGGCCAAGCCACTTCCCCTTTGTTTCCTCATCTGTAAAATGAGGCGAATGCTACTTACTCCCTTTGCCAAGTACTTTGAGCACCATGGATGATAAGTATATACAAAATTGGTTATTATTAAACACCTGCTGCTCCAAATAACTTCCCATGATCTGAACAATTTTATGGTTCCACTAAACAATCCAGTGAAGATTTCCTTGTTTTCATCTTTCTGGTGGCCCCTGCAGCTCCTGACTGAAGCTGCTCTCATGGTATTGCCAACCTGACCAGAAAGGAAAGACCAGAAAAACCTCCTGAGAAAGGCTGCTCCCAGGCTATTCCAGCTTGAGGTTGCCCACCAGCGATAAACATTGAGATATACTTCAGATAAGCATTCCAGATTTGGAGACTTAAAAAATTGTGGGAGGATCATTGTTGAATGGGCCGAGGGAAATGGAGCTGTGATTATTAGGTGGGGTTTTGCTCTCATTGCTCCCTATGGTTCTGTTTGCAACTGTTGTTTTCACATCTGGCAGAACATCTGGAAGGTGGTTCCTGTTCCTTTTTCATTAAATGTTGTGTGACTTTCCCATCCCGCCCACTGCAGGCAGTAGCCTCCAGCCAGGGCCCTGCATGTATATTCTCAGTGCTCTGAGCCATTCTGGGGGAGAGCCGGTACTGTGAGCTCCTCAAGTTTTGTGTTCGAGGAGCGTGAAGGGACATCCTTCCCTTCTCATGTGCGTTGGTCCAAAGGTCCATCTAGTCCAGTATCCATCTAGTCCAGTATCCTGTCTTGCCACAGTGGCTAGTGGCAGGTGCATCAGAGGGAATGAACAGAACAGGTAATCATCAAGTGATCCATACCTGTCATCCATTCCCAGCTTCTGGCAAACAGAGGCTAGGGACACCATCCCTGCCTATCCTGGCTAATAGCCGTTGATGGACCTATCCTCCATGAACTTATCTAGTTCTATTTTGAACTGGGCTTTAACCATATTTGCAAAAGTGTTTGAGCAGTGGGCAAGGCCCATCCTTTCAGGAATTGCAGGTCCTGGCTATTGAGATGGGAGTTTTGTGATAGGAATTGTGTGTTGGTTCTGTCTTTTGCAAGGGTGCTCTTATTCCATGCTAATGGACGGCAAGACCAGAAGGAAACATTTTGATCCCCTAGTCTGACCTAGGCATCTGGAGCAGGACTTACAAGCCAAATCTCCAGCACTGACTCCTCCCACATGAGCTATGTGAGTTCACTTTAATTTGCTTCTCTGACACTTTCCCTCGAGTTTTGCACATATGAAATAGCTATGTATAGATAAGATCAAGAAATAAAGCAGCGTACCTTGCTGTAAAGAAGATTGTAATTAATATAAAGCACATCCTTAACAGTAGCTGTCAGACACAGACAGACTTGGTTCTCTCTGCTTCTCTTGCCTGCTGATTGATTCACACGCCTTGTACTACCCCTTCTAGAAGTTCTTCAGATTAACCAGCACCGAATAATTCATGTAGTCTCCTAGTTGTGTTGTTTTTTTTTCCCATGAAGGCAGCTTATGACTACACCTGCTTGTTCATGTTTTTGCTAATTAATAATCCTGAATTATCCATGAAATGTTCAATGGCACCATGATCTCATCAGGCATTAACTGTGCATTAGACAAGCTTAGCAACCAGGAAAAACACAGCAGTCCCAGCTGGGGAATACATCAAACAAACACAGAGCTCCTGAATATTTAGCAAGTCAGGGGAAAAAAAGATCTTTCATAGGCTATATCCATATTACGAGCTAGGGGTGGTGATTCCCTTCATGCTGCGTCGGCTCTAATCAAACTAGTGTGAGTATGAATAGCAGGGTAGCCACAGTAGCACAGGTCATGGCAGGGGAAGCTCAGCTGAGCCATGCTTGGTATATGGCTGCTGGTTTTGAGCAGGTTTGCCACTACCCATGCTAGCATTTTGTTTTTCTTTCATTGTTTTTTTTTCTTCTCTCCCTCTGTTTGCAGCTCTTCCCCCCAGTTCCAGACTATCTGTTCACACGCATAATAAGAGACGGTCCCTCCCCAGAAGTGTTTAGAGTCTAAATAGACAAAAGAGGAATTATTATCATCTTCATTTGACAGAAGGGGAAATGGAGGCACAGAGAAATTTAAGTGACTTGCCCACAGTCACAAAGGAAGTTGGTAACCAGGAATTTGAGCCCAAGTGGCCCAAGTCTTAGTAGCTTAAGCCACAAGACCATCCTGCCTCTCAATAAATCAGCCCAAGGATTCTGACTTGCCAGATTCCAATTCTGAACCAAATAAGCATTTTCTGTAAAATAGGGACTGTTTATAGTTCTCTAATCACCAGTTTTGGCCATGTAGGCATTCTAGAGCCAATAGTTCGAATCCTAACAGGGCTGAGTCAGATGCCCATCCTTTCAAAGTCCATCTGTTCTAGGAAATTTCTTGAGATGAGAGCTTTGAAACCTAGTTATGCTCTGTATAGGCATTAAAGGGCCAGTGTTTTACAGGGGGTGTGTGTGTGTGAAGAGGTTTGTAGTGGTCAAAATTGCCTTCCTTCCCCCACTGCTGTGCACTGTGAAGCCTGTTTATCTGCAGCCCTTATGCAACAGATTTCCCTGCAATTCAGGCCCAGAGTCAGCAAAGCACTTCAGCACACGTTCCTATACTCTGCTGGACAGGGGCCCCATTAGGGAAAGTAATGCTATTTTTATACTTATCCAGGCTCCAAGCCCGATATCCTTTCCCAAGCAAAACTCTCATGCCTTTAGCATTGATCTGATAGCTCCCAAAGCACTCCTGCATCCACGAAGATTCCAGTCATTATTATCACGGCTGCAAGTGAAAACAGCTATGCAAACTTTCATGAAAAGTTAATGACACTAGGAAAACAGGGCCGTGTTTTAAAAAGTGCATGCTGATCCATTTTCACTACCCCTAAGCTTAACCATGACTCGCTAACACACTTAAACACCACTTGCTCTGTCTACACAAGGTGTAGATTCCTGTTCATGGGAAGACCCTGAATCAAAACCCCATGCTCCAACTCCGGGAAGTTTGGACCCTTCCTGTTCATGTTGAACTCCTGTCTGATTCCATCACACTCAAACTTAGAGATAGAGTTGTTGTCCCGCAGCTCCCCCTCCGTGCCTAACTCCCTCAACTTTCTCTGGCGTTTTGGCTTACATGCTTTCATTTCCAGTGAATACATGATCCAGAGACATTGTAAGCAGATGGGTTTCAAGCCAGGAATCCCATCTGCTCTGGTCAGAATCCCGCAAGAAGGAGCTGCCCAAAACCAAAGGAGCGAAATGGAGAGATGTATCAGCATCCAATTCGTAACAGTGCCGATAAACTCACATCTGTGGCTCACATTTAGCAGCTCTGCCCCCTCAGCCAAGCTTTATATTGTGCGTCACTCAGGCCCAATCCTATGAGATACTGAGCCTCATCAAGTCCCATTCATTTCAGTGAGAATTGAGGGTGCTCATCCAGGACAATTATGAAATGACCTTGCCCATAGGGGGAATTTCTTGCTGACACCAGGCAGCTCATGGTTGGCTCATGCCCCTAGAGGTACAGGTGCTTATATTATTAGTCTTTCCATCCAGTTGAATGCAATTATGGATGCCCTGATTATCTGCATAAATGGTCAACCCCTTTATGAGTTCTTAAGTTATATCATGTGGCAGTGAGCTCCCCAGGGTCCCCTCTAGTCCCATTGCCATGGTAGACATGGGCGGCGCTGTTCAGGGAGGCTACCCTGTGCTCCACCTTCTTCCACCAGAGGCCCTGCCCCACTCCACCCTTTCTGCTCCACTACACCTCCTGCCTCCTACTCTCACCAGCAGGCCTGCCAGCACAGCCCCAAACCCCCAGCCAGCTTCCCTGAGCCTGAGACAGCTCTCCAGCACCCAGAGCAGTACAGAGGAGCCCTGAGCCTCAGCCAGGAGTTCTGAGGCCCACTGAGGCCTGGCCCAGGGGCTGTGGCAGGAAGGATTAGTGGAGATTTGGGGAGGCTTAGTCTCCATTACCTGCCACCAGCTGATGGTTGACAACCAGAACATCCCAAAGCTTCCCTGGATACAGGGCCATACGGGATGCATTATGGAAGAGATGTAAGTAGGAAAGGAAAGAACGTATAGATTGGAAATTTTCCCAAATGGTTCTGAACCTTTGATGTGATGACAGCACAGGACAATTTCTAGGCTCAGATCTATTATGGGAACTCTTTTTACAAGAGATAGACTCCAGATGTAAAATTAGGGTCCAGATTGCAAACATACACAGATTTGGGGTTGTTTTATCCTGGTGCTGTTTGACATATTTAAAGCTAGGAGGACTGATTTTTCTCTAACTTACACCAGATTTAAATAGGGGTAACTCCTATAACTTAAATAGACTCACTCCTGATTGACACCAGTGAGGATGATAAGTGAATCAGTTCAGGGGTCATTGGTGATGTTTCATTCTGGATCATAATTCACATTTCAGATACTCTACACCTTGAGAATGTTTGGATAAGGGCTTTGGTTTGGTCCCATCTTCATCTGTGACTTTCCCCCTTCCATCTTGTTGCCTTGTATCTTAGATATCAATCCCTCAAGGTTTTTACCTAGCTTTGGGAGGAACTTCTGGGAGGTGGGATGCTTTGGAATCTCCCCAGTAACCTCACTGAAAAAGAGGGCAGGGTTCTGTCTTGAACCAGTTTTATTAGCTCTGTTATTTTCCTTTAAACACGTTTACTTTTGTAGCACAGCCAAGGAGAATTGTAACTATGCAAGAGCAGAAACGCTGAAGTCACCCCAGAAGGAATCCACATTGGCTGATAAGTCATCTAATTTAATGGCTACGCAGTCAGGGCGGAGTCCCTTTCGGAAAAGCAACTGCCAATAAATTCGGAGATATGTAGTGGAAACTGGCACATGGAGGGGATCTGAATGCACCTGTAAAGCAAGGATAATAATCTTTCCTTTCTCTTAACCCCAGGAGCTGTTCAGTTCAGGGGTTGTGTTTTACTGTGTTTGTAAAGCACTTAGTCACTGGGGCTTTGATCTCAGATGAGTCTTTAGTTGCTACTGTAATAATAATGATAATAATAATATGGACCCTCACTAAATAATTGTATCTGACAGGTGGGATCTAATCCCAGATCTACTGGGATATACCATTTTGTTTGATTCCTCTTTATCCTGCACTTGGCTCTTTCCTTCTTGAGTCAAATATTCTAAGGGAATTAGGACTACACAACAAGTGTCTCAGAAATTGCAGATGTGGGGGATTTATTTTGCTTGTTGAAAGAGTTGTGCAGCAAACCCCGCTTTTCACAGCTAGTTTTGAGATTGTCTGCAGGGAGCCAAAGACAGAGATAGCATGTCCTACTGCTTAGAGAATGACATTACGGCCTTGTGAACACCCAGATTTTAGTCAGCAGCATCATTTCAAACTCACAGTGCAGACACAGTTGTTAAGCACTGACCCATGGCCTGAGCTCAGGTGATTTCTATCTTAGAAAGAGTTAAGATGCTTGGTAAGTTAGTGCAAGTTAGAGTAAGCAAATAAATGTAAAAGATTACTTTACAATGGACTTTGCAGTGAGCCTGGCTTAGTTGTAGTAACAATTAGCATCAGGCAACATTAGACCTAATAAAAATTAGCATAAATAACCAACCTGGGGTCAGATGATTTAACAATATATATCTAGTGATAAATTGCCTTGACAGGAAAATCTTCATTTAGCCAGATGTCCTTAACCGTATTGTATAGAGAACCATCTATGTGCGCAAATGCTTATGTCAAGTATTGGAATTCTCAATGAACAAATAAAGGGACAAGAGGCACAGACTTAATCAGACATGGTCTCGGAAATTGATGGGTTTAAGGAATAGGTACATACAAGGGACCTCTGGGGATCAGGATAGGGGCAACCTCAAAGCTTTTCTCTCTTTAAGCAAACCCACAGCCCTGCAGACGCAGGATTCTTATCTTGTTTTCTAATGCTGTGATTTTGCGTATATTGATTGTGGTATTAATAAAACTCATCAAGTCTCTATGTTTGACTAGAATAGGGTTCAAAAAAGAACTAGACAGTTCATGTAGGATAAGTCCATCAACAGCTACTAGCCAGGATGGGCAGGAATGGTGTCCCTCGTCTCTGTTTGCCAGAAGCTGGGAATGAGCGACAGGAGATGGATCACTTGATGATTACTTGTTCTGTTTATTCCCTCTGGGGTACCTGGCACTGGCCGCTGTCAGAAGACAGGATACTGGGCTAGATGGACCTTTGGTGTGACCCAGTGTGACCATTTTTATGTGTGACTCACCAATCCTCTTCTTCATAATTAATCTTCAAGTAGCTACTGATTTGAATCTGCAAGTAGCTACCAAAAATGAACCTGTTATTGGTGACAAATGCATTTTGCATCCCAAATAAATCATAAGGTGACACAGTTCTCATAGACTCATACTCCTTAGACTTTCAGGTCAGAAGGGACCATTATGATCATCTAGTCTGACTTCCTGCGCAATGCAGGCCACAGAATCTCACCCACCCACTCTGGCAATAAACCTCTCACCTATGTTAGAGCTATTGAAGTCCTCAAATCTTGGTTTAAAGACTTCAAGGTGCAGAGAATCTTCCAGCAAGTGACCCATTCACACTAGTGCAGCATGATTAGTTTATCCCAGTTTCAACCAGAGTAAACTGCACTAGTATAACTTGTGTCTACACTAGTGTTTTGCACTAGAGCAGATACAAATTCCATTCTGGAAAACACCTAGGTCTCACTTTTAGCTTTGACTTGCTGTGTAGCCTTGAAGCAAGCCCTTCACATCTCCGACTCAGTTTCTCCACTGGAAAACATGTCTAATAATAGTGATCTACCTCACATGGGGGATGTGAGGATTAGTCATAAAGTGCTTGGGGAGCCATTTACAAAGAGTGCTGTGTAAGCATCAAAGTTACTTTCCCAAGACAAAGAGGAGAGATTATGCAAGACACTTGCATGAAAATTCACTGAATGTCTCCAGAGATGTGTGAAGATGGCTGCTCTGTTGGGAAAAGAAGGTGGAGGCAAAGCCACAATTCAGTGGAACTAGCTGAAAGGTACCAAACAGGGAAAAATGTCCATCAAGGCTTTTATTAGCAGAAAATTGGAGTTTTGACTAAATGGGGTTTTTAATGAAAATCTCTGCATGCCTTGAATAGTTCCCCATGTTTCATCTGAAAATTCAAAAGACTGAAATTGTCATCTGAAAACTGGAAAACGTTCAGTTTTCAATCCCACATTTTTCAGTCTCCAGTTTTTTCCCTATGAAAAGTCAACTTTTATTCTGCACCACCACCCTGTGCCCACCTCCCCATTTCCTATCCAGCTCACATAGCGAAGTTTTGTGATAAAACTAGTACAATATACTTTATTGTGGGAATGGAATTTTCAGGGAACCACCTGCATAGCAACGCTCTCATTACTAGGCCAAATTAACCTAATGACTTCAGTGGTGGCACATCAGGAATGAATTTGGTTCAGTTTGTCAAATGCAAAGTAGAGGTTTCACTAGGGCATGGTTAAGTCTTTGTTTTAAGGCCTGATTCGAATCTCATTTACCCAATGTAACTCTACTGATTTCAAGGAAATTCTTCCTGATTTATGTCAGTGCAAAGGGAGAACAGAACCAGACCCTATGGTGACACATCAGTGCATGGAATGCACAGAGCTGACTTTGTTTAGCATCCTTCCCACAAACCATATCCCCAAATGCATTGCACGTTTAAAATACCATAGGGAAGGAGTCTCACCTCGAGAGCAGAAGGAGAGAGAAATTAGGCAGCAGAGACAGGGCAAGGATGCTGTGTTCTCAGATTAAATTTAAAAAGAGATGGAGAGTCAATGAGGCGGCAAGATACAGGCAGGCTGTTCCAGATGGCGAGAGCTAGAGAGGAGAAGGATCTGGCACCGAGAGCGTGAGAGGGGTTGGGGGGAGAGGCAGCTAGGACAGGAAGATCGTAAGGAGTGGTGGGAGGAGTAGAAGGAAAACAAGGGGCCATGTAAAGGAGAGAGTGAAGCCTAAGGGAACTTGGTTGCTTCAATTCACATGCCTTGGGGCTAGAGGGAAATATGATTGACACATTGCTGATTGCATGCAGTGTTACTGTAGCCATGTCAGTCTCAGGACATAAGAGAGATAAGGTGGGTGAGATAATATCTTCTAATGGACCAACTTCTATTCCACCTTGTATTTAGCTATGGTGCTCTGAGTTAGTTTCCCAGCCCTGAAGAAGAGTTAACTCCCATGGACTTCAGTAGGAGATAAGCACCTAAATATTACTGAGGATCTGGGCTGTGTCTCAGATCCCATCTGTGGGAACAAATACATTAGAGATTGCTCAGATATTCTGGTGATGGTAGTGTTATAAGTACCCTAAATAGACAGTCAAAATACTGCCTGCCAAAAACGGTTCAATCTGCAATGGCCAGCTGCAAAATGCTCCAGGAAAGGACAGAAGTTGGCTGTTCCTCCCAGAGATAAGGGGCCAGCTATTGCAGGAACCACCCTTCTCAGGAAGGCCCTTGGGAACCCAAACTGGAGAACTCAGCAGTGATCAGAGGGATGGTAAATGGTGGGGGAAGGCTATGTTACTAACTCTGATGGCTTGGGATTTCTGTGTAGGTTGTCCTAAGATTTTTACAGCCAATCCCCAGTGTTCCAAGTTCTCAGGATACATGTCTCCATGTGCTGTTAATTTGCAATGATTTTACCCTTGTCCTTTAAAAATTAGGATTTCTTTCCTCTGTTGCCTCCCATCTCGAAGCAACACATGGTCCCCATTCTATTTCCCACACACCACACCTGCTCACTACTGTGGGAGCCATCTGGGTGTATCTGATATCAGAACGGATGCCCAATACTTCAGAGAGTTGCTTAACAGTCTGGGTATGAGCAGCCACATTGACTTCAGCAGGGCTACAGAGGTACTCAGATTTAAGCATGAGAGGAAATCTTTGCAGTGTCGTCCCTACATACAGAGAATTGTAACCCCTGACCAGAATGAATCAGTGGTTCTAGGATGGCATCTTTGTAGATGCACTTGCAGGATCAGGGACTAACACTGCACCGAAATACTATGCAATTGTCTAGGACAGGAAGAGAAGATGACTCCTGTATCCACTGGAAGCTGCAGTGGGAATGTAGACGGATGGGATATAAACACCTCTTTTAGTGGGCAGGACACTTGGAACAACACCCCCATTCCTATACGTAGTGCCATAGGACGTGTGATGATCACAAACTCAGGAGCTTGCTTTTACACCTCGCCCCAATGCCCTTGACAGTATCCCAGCATCCTGGACCATTTTGGTTCCTGATCTTGAGCCATCCAAGCTTGCCATTCAGCAGTGGGTATATATGCATTGCTTCCCTTCGCAAAACCAACCCAAGGCTCCCATTCTGCAAATGGATACATGCAAATTAATGCTTTGGATGGATCCAACAGCAGGACTATGGCCTTAGCTGAAAGTATCTACTTCCCACAATGCCCTGAAAAACATTGCTTGAAAACAACCTTCAAAAATAAATAAATCCTGAATTCCCGTATATTCCATTACATGATACTGCCTTGGATGAAGGTTCCCAAATATGCATTTAATTTAGGCTTAATAAAGCGGTTATTGTCCAGTTGTTAATAGCTACTTATTTAAAGCATATTGACTGCATGTGGTGTTGAGAGATCTCACAAGGAGAGCCCCAGGCTGAGATACCCACCTCCACCTCTTTAGCGTTTAATGAGAGATACGTGTGTGAGGCTGTTAATTGCCAACAAATATGTTTTTAATAACCACCTGTTATTCAGTGAAGGAACCGTGAAAATATACACACCCCCTTATGAAACGTAAATGAAATGCATATTTGGAAGCCTTGTTTAATAGAGTTACCAGTTGCTTTGTGATGGAATAACATAAAGCAGGCCAATGTATGTTTCACACCTATAACAGATTCCTAAATGTTAACAGCTAGAGGTGCGACGGCTTTGTCAAAAAATAGGTCTACAGCAGAGTGAAGGCAAAAATCCAGCCTCTATTGTCTCTTATCCATTGCTCCCTAATTCCAGGCAATGGGATAGCACATGGGGGAATTGTTTTCTAAGACAGTTTGCAGTAGCGACAGGGACGCAGAGATGTAACCGACCCAGACCTGTCATATCTCTCCTTAATGGTAGACCCAGAATAGAGGCTCTTTGCAAAGGCTGGAGCTTTTCCTTTGCAGGGATTTGTGCTGAATTTTTGTCTGGTTTCAGGCCATGCCAGTTGATGTTGCTGAGATTTGCTTTCAGTTCAGACGAACCCAGAAACCAAAAGCCAGGGGTTGAACCGGAGTGGCTCAATTAACTCATTGTACTTTTGAGGCTGCCCTCTCATGCTGTAAAACCTACTGTTGTGATGAAAGCCTTCTGCAGGTGCACTGAGCCTCCAGTGCCACAGTAAAGACTGCCTGAGTCTGCAGACAGCCTGTAACGATGGTGCTGAAAGAGCTGTGAACAGCCCAGGTTCGTGCCAATAGGGAGTTGAATCTGAAGCATATTGATGACCATTCTAATGCCAACATGTTAACAGAAACGCTGCTGAGAAAAGCATGCAAGAAAGGAGAGGGAGCATTGTATTATGAAGATCAGCACAACCTACTGTGAGTGGCATCTGAATGCAGCAGAGTGTGTTTTCTGGGGGTGGGGGAGGGTCATTAACATCACTGATGGGTGTCAGCTGAGCAAGCCAGAGGCACAAGCTCTGCTCCTAAGTGGTTAAAATGTTGTGCAAAGCTTGGCGATCTTCCTTGTTTTGTGCTACCAGTGTGGCTCAATTCCAGACCTGAAGGCATGCCCCTCTGAGGATGGGAGAGATGAGTATCAAGTCTCTATGGCCATTCAGTGCCTGATCCATCTGCTGTATCTTGTCAGCCAGTGCCAAACGTGAGCGGGACACAACTCTGCTCCCACAGTCAAAAGGACACCATCAGATAAGGACTTGGCGATCCGGGCAAGATTCAGACCAGAGCCATTCAAGTCCACCTGGCCTCAATTTGTTTGCCTAGCTCGCTGAGGTCTTGTTGTGTCTTCAAATGCTAGGGGGACTCAAAAGAATTTCTGAGATCTGATTGTTTTGGAGAGTTCAAAAATGCTGCCCCTTTCTTCTTTTCTGTCTATTTTGCTTCGAAATAACTTAGCCAAGGGTTTGGGGTTGGGGGAAATATTGCCAGAAATGCTCATAATGACCCTCTTTGGGGACTAGATTTATACGCTCAGCTGTCCCTTGTAAACTAATCCCTGTGTGAGATTTTTCCCAAACTGTTCAGTCCCCACCACCCCCTCTGCTTGGCTCACGCTGCAAGTATGCAGAAAAAAAATACTTTGGTACAAGAATGCGCCTTTTGTACTGCAGGAGGGTTCGGGGCGAGAGAAAAATAAAACCATCAGGGCCTGCAAAAAGGGGGTATGATGGGGAGTCAGCTTCATCACCACGGTCCTTTGCCAGGAGCTCATACTTCGGGTCCCTGTTCTAGACAGAGGTTCCCCAGGATGAGTTTCAGCCTGAGCCCACCACCTCTTGTTTGCCACCATGGCAACATCACAGTCAGTATCTGTAAGTGGAACTGAAAGCAAAGATTGTTTACAGCCGGATCGCTTCCCTGCAACATGTGAGGTGGGGATGTCTCTGTCTGGACGGCCAAGAGTAGCAAAAAGAGATCAGCAGCCCCATTGTTCAGAATGGTGGGGGTGGGAGGATAGGACAAAGCGGGCAGATGTGGGGGTCTCCACTGCAGTGGGCAAGGGGAGAAGATTCTTTATTGTTCCCAGTGGTGGTGGAATTGGCGGGTGTGGGGGGGAGGGGAAGGAGTTCTCCATTGCCCCCACTAGAAGAGTCTGGGTGCTGAGCCCTTTTGAAAATCCGGCCTGGAACTTTAACCTGACACTCTTCCAGTTTCTGTGCCCACCTGGCATGGACCCAGGATAAAGGATACTACGTTGATCTGTTTCTGTGCCCATCTCGCATGGACTCTATGAACAGCCCCTCTACAGAGAAGAGCCTGAGGTGGATCTCTAGGCCCACCAAGCCTGAGTTCAAAGTGCAGTCCCAGGAAAAAGAGAGCTCCGAAGTGCATCGCCATGCCCGCCAGGCATGGATTCGGTGTACAGCCACACAGAGAACTAGGCTCTTCAGTCCAAGGACCTGAGTTAATTTCCCCTGCTGCCTTTCCCTTTCTAAACTATCATTGGCACCAGGCAGCGTCCTCTGCTTAAGAGGACTGAAGGACCCACACCCTCTCCTCAGCAGGTACCTTGTTCTGAATCATAGAATATCAGGGTTGGAAGGGACTTCAGGAGGTCATCTAGTCTGGTCCCAGCTGGGAAACCAGCCTGGTTAAACGTTACTCAAGACGCCCTCCCCTCCCAAACGAGCTCAAGGAAAGCACGGGCGAGCGATGGCCAGAGGTCTGCTGAGCAGCGAGCTGTCGTGCCGTGCGACCGCACGGCTGTTAATGAAGCAGGTGTGAGCCTGCGCGCTGGGCTCACGCTGTCCTCCCAGATGGCCGCTGACATCTGGGTGATAGATGAGCATCCTTGCTCTCTCCCTGGAGCTACGGCTGCCCTGCCACTCCAGAGCTGCCTGGGCTGAGGCCCAAGAGGTTCACTCCTTGAGTTAATGGAAATACTATACAAATGGAGCTGACCCCTTCCCAGAAACACTCCTGTCACATGGCCGGAATCACTTGCCCTTGCTCTCCTTTGTGCTAGCAAATTTTGGGAAGAGGGCAATTAGCCGGGCATCCTCATTCCCTCCTTTGCGTACACTGTGGCTGAAAATAGAATTGGGGGTGGCCCAATCCTCCATCTGAATCCTCACAGAAGCCTTTGGGGAGATAGCTGAGAGTGGAGGAGGCTTACGGTTTATTTGCTGCTTCACGCAGGAGGGGTTGAGTCCCATTCTCTGCAGTAAGCCAGATCCTGCAGGGCCCAAGCACCAGCAGCATCAGCGTCATTTTTCTACACTCAGCACCGTTCAGGATCGAGCCCTAGAGAGGAAGCGGCAACGCTGGTGAGGGGCGGTTGGTCTTGCGGCAGTGACATAGAACAGAGGTAATCTGGGTTTCCTGCTCTGTTACAGACTGCCTGGGTGACCTGGAGCAAGTCATTTAACCTCTCAGTGCCTCATTTCCCCATCTGTGAAGTGAGGAAAATGTAATGCTCTCTTTGCCCACTAGGTCTGCTTAGACTGTAAGCTCTCCAGGGCAGAGACTGTCTCTCACCCTGTGTGTGCACAGCCCTTAGCACCTTGGGTCCTCTAGGCACTACCACAATGGTTGGACAGACAATGAGGGAACCCCTTGCTCCCCTGCAGGGATCTTGACCTCTCAGCCTAACAGCAGCATTTGAATCATCAGTATGTGTGACCTCAGGGGATGTTTAACGTAGCTGTTGGCAAGCTGGGTCAGAAGCAAATGGGCACTTTGCCCATGGAAAAAAATTCTGTCATTTGTGCTATAAATAAGTACCAAATTCTCCAAACTTTGGTGGCAAATGAGCCATGACTCCGGCTGTCACTGCCATGCAAGAAAAATGGACTGAAATGGAAGGTGGAAAGGGCAGCCAACTCTATAAGCCAGTGTAAGCGTTGGAAATTATATAACAGGAGGCATAACAGCGCTAAATCAGTGGCTCTCCAGATCACTTTGCAAACAAGATTCCCCACAGATCTCTTCTTTCCAGAGCCTCCCTGACACTCAAGGGAGCATTCTCCCAACTCTGATTGCTGTGGCAAGGCTCCTTATACCAGTGATGGGCCATGAACCACAACTGAAGGATTATGGATCTAGAGGGCCAGGTGAACCATACCATGACCTGTGCTACTATTACAGAACAATATACGTTACAGGTGGACTCCTCTTTTTAGTAGAGCTGGTCACTGAAACACCAATGAAAACATGTTCCATTGGAAGATGCAGCACTGCCAAAATCGAACTGCTTTGCAAAAAATTAGGTTGATGCCATGGGATTTCATTTTGGAAAAAGAATGTGAAAAAAGTGATGTTAAAACATTCTCTTTCAAGATCTTCTGAATGAAGTGTTTCAAAGTCTTATTTTGAAACAACTTTTTCTTTTCCATTTTTTCAATTTTGTATTATAATACATAATATAACACATTTTGACATCATAGATTTTTTTTAAAAAAAGTCCAAATCAAATCAAAAAGTTAACAAAACATGTTGAATGACCCTAGACTATATTTGTTTAATTTTCCTTCATGGAGAACTTTGAAAATTTCAGTTTTTGCTCTGATCTGGAGCAAAACTAAATTTCAAAATTTTTTATGAAATGGAACATCTGTCCTCCTCACCACTCGACTTGTTAGGTCCATAAGTTTGCACTTAGATTGTGCAGTGAGTGGAATATAAATGCCTTAGATAGGCTAGAAACGATATTCAGAAAGAGTGTATGCAGAATTATTGTTTATGGCTTAAACTGATGTAGCTTCAGTTGATAGATTTCTGGATTGGTGGTCAGGTGCCTTGGGTCTGTTTGTGCCTAACCCTTACACTTGTTTTATCAATTTAGATTATAGCTTTTCAGGAATGGGATTAATCTTTTACTATATGGATGTACAGCACCTTGCGTAGTGAGACCCTTATCTAAGTCCAGGTCTCCAGGTGCTACTGAAATAAATAATCATCATAATGCTATCATTTCTACAGACAACACGTCTCTTTGTGTGCAGATACAAATGGCCATATCCAGTTCACCAAAGAATTTGTTGGAAACCTTGTAGTATTTTGCCAATAAATTATTTGACTCACTCCTTCTATTGTTTTCCCATTTGATAGAGCTGGATGAATAAAACATGAATATATTGGCTGAATAAGCTTTACAAGGAATTTCAGACAATGCAATAAAAATATTTGACCCATTATTTTTTCCCCCACTATTCACTCTCTTCTGCATCCAACTTTCTCATGACCTAAGCCCAAGGAACAAGGGGCGGTAATGTACAGAAAGCGATTTCCTCTATATTTATCTCAGAACTTACATTGCTCTCATCACCCAACCACCTCTCAAGCCTTAATAAAGTGCTGGGAGTTCTTTACCCTTTTTGTGTTTTCGCACAGACCTGATAAATCTCTTGTCACAGCGAAGAATCACTCTGATAGGTGCCCTGCTTACGGAGTAGTTCCTAGCCAAAACATTGCGAAGTTCTGATTCTTCTCAATTTGTTCTTGAAAAAGCAAAGCAGTCTGGCCAAATTCAGCCCCAGTATAAACTCTGAGTAGCTCCAATGGAGGTCAGCAAGAGACAGGAGGGGTCAGTGATTAGGATACTAGCCTAGAATTTTGGAAATCTGCGTTCATTTCCCTGCTCTGCTGCAGACTCCGTGTGTGACTTTGGGCAAGTCACTTAATCTCGCTGACCTTAGTTCGCAGTCTGTAAAACGGGCACAATAGCCATTCACTATTTCACAGGGTGCTGTGAGATAAAACACACTAAAGAGCATGAGGTGCTTAGATACTAGGGCTATGGAGGCCAGAAAGCATGATAAAGAATTAACGGTGAAACTCAGAGGAAAGATTGGCCTATAGTCTGTAGCTCTGGCAGGGAACCAGACTCTGTGTCTAATCCTGTTCCCAGTAATTTTGCCCCTAGTTTCAGTGGGACTACGGTCAGGCCTTTTGTTTGAAATCTACTGGCTTGCTTCACCACTTCATATGAGGCCAGTGTAGTTCTATTGAAGTAAATGGGCCAGATCCCCAGATGGTGTAAATCAGTGTAGCTTCTCTGAACTCAACTGAGCTATGACCATTTATACCAACTGAAGATCTGGCCCAATGGAGTTACAGGGTATAAAAGAGTGGAGAACCCAGCCCTCTGGCTCTTTGAGTTCCTTTTGTATCTGCTGCCTCGCAGTTGCAAAAATGTTACTATTATAATGCAGGGAAAATCCAAAGATCTTCCTCTCACTTCTTCCATGTCTAATCTAACACCTACGAAATCTCTTTGAATGTTATTAACCAAAGACTGGGCAACATAGTGACCTTCTATTTCAGTTATTGAGTCTAAATTCTATGAGGGTTGTGTTTTTATTAAACATGTTTCATATCTCTTATCATCCCTGTGCCATCTGGGATGGCTACATTATCAGTGCAATTATATGCATCATCTAAATATACTCTACATTTAATGATAATATTTAAACAACTCCTTGCAGGAAGACACAAACCAGCATAAACAGTATGTCTAGTTATCATGACACGTTGCATGCATATAGGGTATGATTCAGAGCCCGCTGAAAGACCCCCTGTTGATTTCAAAGGGTTTTGGGTCAGGTACATCTTGGTATAGTTGTGTCAACAGACATACAGCAGATACAGAATGCGAGAAGAACAGGAACACAGTGACCAAAGGATGACGCTCACAGAGGATGTGAGTTGCTGTCTGGGAAGATGGAACTGCCTGCCCTACCACAGAGATAGCAAGACTGTCAGCTCTTTGGAGCAGAGACTCTTTGTTATGTGTCTGTATAGAGTCTCATGCGATGGGATCTTAGTTCATGACAAGGGTTCCTAGGTGCAACAACAGTGCAAATAAAAACGGGCACAGAAGAATAGCAAAAAGACAGATTTTTTAAAAGACAGACACAAACAGTACAGCCGTTTGAAAATTTAAGCCTGAATTTTTTTTTGATAAACAACTTTTCAACTGAAATGAGATTTTCATGAAAAATTTTCAATTTGTTTGAAATTTTTCATGTTTTCAACAAAAAATATTTTTATTTTTTTCTTTTCTTCCTTCTATGGAGGCAAGAAAGTAAGAAAGAAACTTCCACAAAACTGAAAACTAATAACTGAAAATGTTCTGGTTGTCAAAACTGACATTTTTTATTCCATTTTGAATTGTTTTAGTCTGGGTGTTTTGGGGAAGTTTGTCTGTGTTTGTTTCATTTTGGGGGGAAATTTCACAGGAAATACTTTCCATTTCCTGACTAAATAAACTTTCACTGTGGATGTGAACTAAGCAACACGCTTGACAAGGAAATTAGGTCCTTGTTAGGATGCAGCTTTGAGGAGTTGTGTTAGCTAGCACTTTGCAGGCAGTGTACACATGGATAAATTGTTTGTAACATGTTATTACATAGTCATGAATAAACCCTGCTGTAACCATGACTGATCGATGAGATTCTACTTTCCCCTTTTGCAAAATTCCTATTGAGGGTTAAGTGTCAATTTCTACAACCCCTGTTCACATGAATACCCCACTGAAATCCAAGATACCCCAGTCATTGAATGTTATAGATCAACAGACAGACAGACAAATAGGCATGCATTTTTATGTTGGAAAATTAAAATTAAATTAAAATTTCAAATTTCAGTGCTGGTTAAATTTTTTTAACAGTTTCAATTAAAATGTTCATCAAAATTTTAACAAAAAAGGGGGGAAAGTTGGGTAAACTTTTACCTAAAAATTGTTCTAATCCCCACTGCTCTAATTGATTCATTCTTCTCCCGAGGACTCTGCTCACAACTACTGGGTTCATGATTCCTGCCACTCTGGAAATCGTGTCACTTTTCTGACTCTCAGTGCCTGAAATCCAGAAACTTTTTCTCATGGTGTAAAAGGAACCAATCTAGAATCTTTTTCACAGATCCATCACTGAGGGGGAGCTGAAACCCCACATTATTACTTGTCATTAATAATGATCTGCATTGCAATAGTGCCTAGGAGGGAGCCCCAGTCCCGGCTCCTATTGTGCTAGGCACTGTACAAAACACAGAACAAATGACAGTCCCTATAAGAATGCACCTCTCGCTACAGTGCATTCACTGGGCACCCTAGAAAAGAACGGCAAGTGGTACAGAAGCTTACATCACTAGCAGCTCCTTCGCTTTTCCATAGGCCAAGCTGTTCCAGCCTGCAAGGGCAGCCAAAACAACTCAGTGAATGAGTCACTGGGTATGGAAACACTTGTGCTGCTAAGTCCACTCTTGGCCTCAGCTTTGGTGAGTGACACAACCATTTTGGCATTAGCCCCTCACCCTCTCTTGAAGCTATAGATCTGTAGTCCCCTTCGCTTTCCACCTTTAGGTCCAAGTTATGTTCCAGCCTCCCCCTTCCCCTACCCCTAGACAAAGTGGTTTATGAGTAGAGAGGAATAAGCACAAAGGTGGTTCTTGAAGCTGAAGGAGCTGGTCTTAAATCCTGACACTTTGGGGAGTTTGAAAAGCCTTGAGGGGAAAAGGAACTGACTGAGGGAAAGCAGTAAAAGTCTTATGCTTGTCAGAAAGGTAACAGGGCACTATAATCCCACCCCTTGCAATTTACTGGCCTAGGGCAGCATACGGTTGTATAATTGCCCTTTAAAATAGGTACAAAAGAGAGTGTATTCGAGGTAGCTTAGAGCAAAGGAAATGGGAAATATTACACATTCCTTGTTAGGCTGTAGTCGGTGCAAAGGCGGCCAGGGAAGGGTAGTCGGAGTCATTTTGGGGGGAGGATGGAGAGGGGACCGAGACAGGAATGGCATGAGGTGCTGCGGATATGGTATGAGGGGTATAGGCAATGCTCTGGGACAAAGCACTGCAAGATGAGCAGGCCGGGAATGAGGAGGGAGCTCCTGAGTGCAACAGATGGATGGTGCAGTGGTTAGAACACTAGGCTGTGAGGCAGGGGTCCAGTTCCCTGTGCTGCCACAGATTCCATGTGACCTTGGGCAAGTCATTTAGTCTCTCTGTGGCTTAGAGAGGGGCAGCCCTGCCCAGCATTGAGGATGGTGTCAGGATAAACACACTGTAGATTGTCAGGATAAATACACTTCCAGCTCCATAGAATGGGAGAATGACATTCCCCTAGCTCATGCCAATCCTCAGGGGGTGTCTACACTGGACCCAGGGGTGTGCGTGCATGATTTCCAGCAGACATACCTGAACTAGCTCTTATTGAGTCAATGTGCTAAAAATAGCACTGCAGCCGTGTGTGTGTGTGTGGTGGAGGGGAATGGGCTAGCCTTCCTGTGTACAATCCTGTCTGAAACTCTAAGCACATACTCAGCCAGCTAGCCTGTCCCAAAACTGCCTGTGAAGCCACAACTATACTTAGAACTAGCGTGCCAGAACTATCACAACAAACACACATACATTCAGCTGAGCTGGGAATTGCACCTCCAGCTTCCATGCAGACCTACCCCCAGATGGAGGATGTTCTGAAAGTGCAAGGGAGCAGGAATCTCTGATTCTGATATTCAGGCATTAAGAAAGGCTGGAGTTCATTTTCCAGGGTGGGACATATTTGGAGGCACCACTGGAATAGTACTTCTGGCGACCTTGCTTCACTCTGAAGAGCAGCTTCATTCATAGAGTTTAAGCCCTGAAGGGACCATTACGACATCTAGTTTGACTTCAACAGATGGAGAATCTACTGCTTTCCTCGGTAGTTTGTTCTGGTGATTGACCACCCTCCCTGTTAAAAATTGGTGTCTTATTTCTCAATTGAATTTGTCTGGCTTTAACTTCAAGCCATGGGTTCTTGTTATTTCAGCAGTGAAAGATCAACTCAGCCTTCAAAGAAACCAGCTAGTGGAGTTTATCCAGGTTATAGGTTTAAGAGTTGCCAGCAGGTCTGGGAGAGTTGGGCAAACTGGCCCCAAATAAACCAGAGCTGATGGGAAACCCACCCACTTTTCATATGTTCTTTATAAATTCCCAGCATGGCATAGGCGTCTTGGGAAGTTTGCAGAGAGTCAAGCATCTTTGGAGCAAACCTAGATGCAGTTTCAAGCGAACTTTGGTCCAGTTTTTGGCTTTGATTCAAAACCACAGGGGGACGATGGTTTAGATGGAAAACTAAGTGAAACTCAGCAGTCTTCTTTGCTCAGGGATCTTTAAATTTGTTTGAATCTAATTCAAAGTAGGAGGAGAAAGGTCACATACTACCAAAACACTAGGTGACTCCAAGGCAAGAACCATGAAGCAAAATTGCTGAGGTTCTCCAATGTCTGGAAACCAGGGGAAAAGCAGGGAGTCGTCGTCTTAGGCTTGGAAGCTGCACGAAGCAGTGAAGAATGTGCAAATAAGTAGGAAAGGACTAGGTAAGGTGCCAAGGTGCAGATATACCCCAGTGCAACTTAATGCCAATACTTGTAACTCTGCACAATGAAATAAACACTGCTGCATTTGTTGCAAAATATGAGCATGTGTGCATAGCAGAGTAAACAAATAAACATACTCATTGTGTACATCTGAGTCCTTCATTGCAAATTCAGAGTCCATTTAGGGCATTTAATTAAACCGTGAAATAAAGGCACTCAGTGCATTTATTTCACTCTGATATCACACATTCAATGAACTACAGCTGACCGACCTACCACAGCTCTGTTTAATTTTTCCTTAATTTCTCTCCCTTTTTATTTCCTTTTTAAAAAGAAATAATCAAACCAAAAAAGTTGCACACAAACAATGCCAATAACAGAACACAGAGTGAATACTGAACTGCAGGAAAAACAGGAAGTTTGAGGTGATTGATCCAACAGTAACACATCAAGCATCTCTATGGGATGAGATTTGGAAATAACAGATTAATCATGCCTAACGGGACTTTCCTATTCCAAAGGAAATTGAATGCAGGTCTTAGGGAGCCGTTTGGTTTCAAAGCAAGTGGAAGGAGACAGCAACCCCATCTGGATCTGCTGTGCCCATTCCCACTACAAAGCCACAGTCAAACTGGCATCCCTGTGATATTTCCCTACACAATGGGCAATGTACAGTCTAGCATAACTTTTATTTTAGATCAAGGACGACAACAACAACAACATCAACAAATGTAAAGTGTCCAGGAAAGGGACACTGCAGTTTTATAGCTCTGCTAGCCTCAGTCAGCTGACACAGGCCAGCCATTCTGCACAGGGGGGAGAATATTCAGAGATTGAAAGGTGCAGCTCACAAAAAAAAATAAAGGCATCGGTCCAGACCACAACTATCAAGTCCCAGTAGATGCAGACCAAGTAACCCTGGGATCCCCATTTACTGAAAAGCATCTGCTCTTAGCCCACCCAGTCTGAAATCATACAGGCCAGAAGTGAGCCAGATCTGTTTCCAATTTTATCTGTAAGCAGTAAACTAGGTGCTTTTGGTCCTGGTCTCTGCATTGAGGAGAGAAGATTTGGCAGCTTGCACAACTCTTGTCCTGTCCTCTTTACTGCAAGAAAACATAAGCTCTATCAGTGTGTCTGTGTGTGTATGCATATCAAAGTGAATGCAGAGACACACGCTTCCTGCCAGCAGACTGGAACAGGGTGCTAGGCAGCTGGCCACAGGGTGTGTGTGCCATTCCAAATCCAGTTCCCTTCTGCTGTGAGACTGCCACCCACTGTGTCAGAGTTACATCACCTGCCTCCGATAGCTGGGGAGCCCAGGGCAAGGTTTTGTTCACCGGACTCTTAGTGAGAATCAGGCAGCAATCAGACATAAACAGCTCTGCAGGGCTGGTATGGTGAGGTGAAGTCCAAGGTGGTGTGGGGTGCAAAGCAGGGACCTGACAAAGGAGGAGGATGAAGAAGACTAACATTTTCCTCTCGTGCAAACATAAACCCTCCGAATAAACCTGCATCAAGGGCTGGTTTAAAGCCAAGAGAAATGAAGTGAGATCTCTTGCTGCCCACTGAGAAGTGAAAGATGTAGGTTGCAAAGAGCCAAGAGTCAAATTTTGGATTCAGACCCAACATCCTCCTCAAAAGTGGTTTTGCCTGAGGGTAAGGGAGAGGGGTTGGTTCTTTATCAAGATGTATGTATCGTTATCTCTAGGTGCATTGATGCCAGAGTTAAATGCACACAGAACGTGTGTCTACCATGCATTGGCTGATGGTCATGGAGGCTAAAGGATCTCTCCACTTCTGCACAGCAAGAAGGGACCTCAGCAAATTCCAGAATTCAGGGTCTTCCCCTCAGGGAATGCCCCAACCTGTGCAGGACAATTCGAGGGCCCAGAGTGACCATTTGTGGGATTCAGATCTGAGTTCAGATTCTGCTCCCTGATCCTTCAGCAAAGTGGTTTGGAACCAGGGTTCCTGCATGAGCATTGCTGGGCTAGAGAAGAAAGAATACAGCTGCTGTGATGAAAGTCAAGGGGATTCTCTAGGTGAGCTGCTGGACACAGCCAGATTCTGGTCCCCAGGCTCCCACGCTACCTCAGCATCATTACTCAAGTTCTCCCAAAGTCCTGCCCTGGACTCATCAGCCATGGAAGGTGATTGTAAGTGTGCTACAAAGAGAAGCAACTGAAAGAGCTGTGGGGCCAGATCTCAGTCAGTCCTGCTAGGTTGCCATTGTTTGACAGTCAAATAGACTTCATATAGTGGCTACAGCTGAAACCTCAGACAGCTCTGATAGTACCCACTGTTACTTCAGGCCCTGAGGAGTGAAATTTCCTCTATGCAGAAAGCTGGTGAAAAGCTTACGCTCCCTATGCAAATCATCCCATTGCTGTCCTAGTCTGAGGGTGTAAGTGGGACCGAGGGGCCGGGGGAGCACAGACACTGTGCTGTCTCTTTAAACAAGAGGCACTCTTGAATCTCAGTGTTGCACTTACCCACGAGCAATCTGTTCTTTTTTAAGATTAGCAGTTGTGTAAGTCTGTATCTGTAAATAAAACGAGAAATACCTGTGGTACCTTAGAGACTAACCAGTTTATTTCAGCATAAGCTTTCGTGGGCTATAGCCCACTTCATTGGATGCATAGCAGAGTGTATAAATACACAGTGTATATAAATGCATCTTACTTCTGTGTATTCCATTCTACGCATCCGATGAAGTGGGCAATAGCCCACGAAAGCTTATTCTGAAATAAACTGGTTAATCTCTAAAATGCCACAATTATTCCTCGTTTTAATCTGTTCTTTGATCACCTCACTCTTTGCCTCGCTTAGAAAAGAAATAAGCAGAGAAACTGGGCAGAGGAGAAGAACTGCATTCTTCTTAAACCTCAAAGAGATTTCAGAGTGAGATTTCTTTGTCCGATAAAGAAAACCATTTTTGTGGGCTCCGATTTTATCACAACCATCTCCATGTCCTAGGTCAATAAAAGGCCGGAAAGAGTTACATGGGAGTTCTGGCCTATATCTTGCATGTTTTTCTTTGCACGAGAGTAAAACTGGCTTGTCTGTGGAGCACGGATCAAATCGTTTGGGTGTTGCAGGGGTCAGCAGTCAGGAGTTTCTTTTTTATACCAGAAGTGACAAAGAGTCCTGTGGCACCTTAAAGACTAACTGAAATTTTTTCAGAGCATGAGCTTTCGTGGGCTAATACCCACTTCGTCGGATGCATGCAGTGGAAGTATCCAGGGGCAGGTATAAATAGGTCGGCAAGAACCAGGTGGGAGATAACAGGGTTAGTCCAATCAGGCTGAACCAGCTTGTTATCTCTAATCAGGGAGGGTGAGGTGTTCCTCTAGCAGCTGAACTGGAGGTGTGAATAGCGAGAGAAGAGAAGCTGCTTTTGTAGTTAGCTAGCCATTCAAAATCTCTATTCAGTCCCAAATTGATTGTGTCAAATTTGCAAATGAATTGCAGCTCTGCAGTCTCTCTTTGCAGTCTGGACTTGAAGTTTTTTTGCTGCAAAATGCTGACCTTTTTTATACCAGTCATCATTTCTCCCCTTTGTTATGTCTTTCTTCCAGTCAAGTGAAATGAAACCGCACAATAGATGTCCACTGCTATATGTCTCATCCAGGAATAACTTCTACTGACTTCAGGCGAGCTTTGCCTGAGAAAGAAGCACAGTATCAGACCTACAGTCTGAAGTGCTTTTGCGGGGCTGATTCTTCTGGCATCTGAGCCAGATCCCTTTGAAGTCAATGGAAAAAAACCCTCCAATTTCAATAGGCTTTGGATCAGGTCCCTCTGGATCTGATCCTGCCCCCCTGGGCCCAATCCTGCCCCATTGGGCCCCATCCTCCTCTTATTCTGACCATGGAGTCACATCAGATCAGACCCATTTGAATGAGAGGAGAATCAGGTCTAAGGAGCAGTGCCAGACTTATGAATTTTGGGGCCATGTGCAGCTTGGTAATTGCCCTCTCTCTGCCTCGGGGAGTGGTAGAAGGCCCTGGGGAGGTGGAGGGAAGGCAGCAGGAGGCGGTGATGTTGCACTTCCCCGCACTCACCCTTCAGTGCCTTCTGTCCCGCAGGGTTGGTCCAGCTCCCTGCTCTGGCTCATTGGCTCTTGCCCTGGTGTGCAAACATCACTCATCCTGGCCTTGCCCCTTCCTGGCCCTGAGTTGGGTTTTTGTGCCCCAGCAACCGGGGCCCCCTGAGATCAGAAATCATGACCCTGCTCAGTGCCAGAGAGAGGGTGGGAAATGCCTTCCAGATCCTGTCGGTGACTGGCTGTGTCCTCCTGAGGCACGGTTATGGTGGTGTCTCAACACAGCATTAAAAATGCAAGGAAACCACACAGACAGGGCTGGATTCAAATCATTGTGTTTACCAACTATGCAAGGTATAGCTACTTCTATACACTGCTCGGTGCTGGTGGCTTCTGTAATAGAAGATCCAAAGACAGAATAGGGGCTCCTAAATGATTTAAAGCAATACTACCCAATTCCTACACTATAGTTACCCTTCCAGCTGTCTTAGCTTTTCAACAGTTACAGCTACTGTTGCAGGTGCTAAGTCTATCTACAGTTTCTGAGCACCGCTGGCTTGCGGCTCAGTGAAGCAAGGGCTCTGCCAGGTTTTATTAATTGTGCTGTGTAATAAGCTCCGCATTTATATATCTTCTCCCACCGATTTGCTGGACCCCTATCTCCCCACAAGATGCTGACATGCTGCTTTGCTCGACATCTTTGACAATACTACGCATCCGGTTCTCATCATTCCCACTCGGGTCCTTGCCTCTTGATCTGCTCCCCGCATGCAATTCTCTACCTCTGTGCACCAGCAGTGCAGAGGCCCCTGTTGCCTTTAAGTCAAAGCCAAAGTTGTTCTTTTCCAGCTGGGCCTTTCGTTAGTTTTATGATTGTTTTGCTGCTTGCCTGGATCCCGTGGGTAGGGATGAGGCAGACACTGCTTGTTGCAGGGCTCATGACTTTATTAGACTCGCAGTCAGACTCCACACTCTTGCTGAAGAAACACAACAAATCGGACCAGATTACCTGCTCAGCAACGCTGCTGTAAGTCTGGAGTAACTCCAGATTTACAGCAGCATAGGTGAGATCAGAATGTGGCCCATAGTCGAGGGCCACATGTGAACTGCATGACATCTGCTGTCCCAATCCATGACCAGAACCACAGATTTTCTTCTAACCAGAGCTGGTAGGGAATTTGCTGTTGCAACAATTTTCGGACCAAAATGTCTTTATTTTTTAAATTTGAAGTTTTTCAGAGAAAATTTGTTCCCTGCCCCACAGGGAAGGTCTTGTGAATTTCACACTCTGCCTGCAAGCAAACTTTTTCAGGTCTCCTAAAATGGAAACCCCTGCCCGTGAAAGATTTTTCATTTTTGACTTTGTCCCAATTACATATTCACCACCACCACCCAAAGACTTGGAATTTTCCACAGGAAGGGATTTTCTATTGTCCAGCCAGTTCTACTTCTAAGCACATGGCACACTTTGTGCAGCAGTGTGGGATGCCCTATTAGGGGCATTATGTCCAATACAGGGAGAGCGGGACTGAATTTAAAGCTAAGCCTTTTTGGGGGGAACTCTCTCCCAGCCCCAGTGGAAGCCAGTCTCTTCGAACAATCAGCTGATCCGGTAAGGAGTGAGATTATTCTTAGTGAATCTCTCCAGGGTGGTGAGTAAAAGGAAGTGGAATTTTTGCATATGCAACTGAATAGCATTGGAGAAAGCTTTTGGCCACACTGCATTAATAAATATAGGACTAATTTTTGAGAGCGTAATTCATGCCAGCAATAGATAAGAATGGAATGCAGGTTCCCTCAGAGGCCAGCCTAGAAGCCAGTTATCCTCAGATCAGAGCAGCAAGCATGCAGTGAACGCAAAGGCTAGTCACCCGTAATAAATCCAACCTAGAAGGCCAGATCCTGCATTTGTAGAGGACGGAATATAGCCCCACCCAACAGCAAATTACAGAAGGCGTGCCAAATTCTGCTCGTGCAACAGGAGTTCGCTATTTGCAACATGCAGAGTGAGTGGGAGTGAATTCAAACACCGGGCTATCCACTCTATGATAAGACTGGAGGGGAAAAAGGGTGATTGGCCCAAGACAATCAATGCTATTCTCCAGTCACGGCCAGTTTCAACCGAATTAATTCTGAAGTGCATCACTCTAAGTGAGAAGAGAATTCGGTCCAGTCAACAGAAGTCTTGATTGATTTGCACGCTGATAGGTAATCTCAGGGAGGTCATCTTTTTTAAAGAAAGTGAGTACCACAGGCAGGCAAAATAATTATTTCTTTGTACAGGTATCCCCATTCTGTGGGGATAAATAAATAAATATGATGATAACACCAAGAGGCCTCAGCTCAGTTTAGATGCTGTATGACCGTGCAGTGGAGACACTGCCTGTCCCAAAGAGCTTACACGCTAACCGGACAACTCAGAACAAGATGAGAAGGCCCACTGGAGTTAGGCACGCAAATACCTTTGAGGATCTGGACCAGAGTGACTTTTGATGGGACTGGATGCTCCTAAATCACTGAGCTGTTTTGAAAATCCCACTCCGACTCACAAAGAAATGAAATCACTAGCTCAAGGTCACACAGAAGAGGAAAAGTCCTATTTCCTGACTTCCAAGCCACTGACATCTCCATTACACCATGCTGCCTGCACAGGGAGGGTTCTTCCACCAGATTTCCAGGAGGTATCAATCTTGGTCTCATGACCTAATTCCAATGCTCTGCTGGCCAAAATCCCTCCTGTAGTTCTCTGTGGACTGAGAGCTTTGTAACCTTTCTGTGCTAAGCTGAAGTGTGATGTTGGAGGGCACTGTTCAACAACCCCATGTTAGTGACAAGGTACACAAGAATCACAAGGATAGATTCTGTGCTGGTTCACCCCCTGTGCAACCCCACTGGAATTCACTGATTGCTGGAATCAGTGGCGTTCATAGAATCAGAACTAGAAGAAACCTTGAGAGGTCATCTAGTCCAGTCCCCTGCACTCAAGGCAAGACTAAGTATTATCTAGAACATCCCTAACAGGTGTTTGTCCAACCTGCTCTTAAAAATCCCCAGTGATGGAGATTCCACAACCTCCCTAGGCAATTTATTCCAGGGTTTAATCACCCTGACAGTTAAGAAGTTTTTCCTAATGTCCAACCTAAACCACCCTTGATGCCATTTAAGTTGCATGTTGAGTGAGAAGAATGTAAGTTAGGGCAGAATTTGTCTCAGTTCTCAATATAGGGCTGTTTTATATTTTTAGTTCACTGTATAGCGTCCCAAACAAACAAAAAAAATTAAAATAACCTCAGATTTGGGGAAATTTTAACTCTGAACCCAACTCTTCCCCCATCTCATCCTATATTTCTCAAATCATTTTTCTAGTGCTTTAGATATAGGGCTGAATTTTCAGAAGTGTCAAGAGACTTAGGAGCTAAGTCCTATTTTCAATAGCAACTTAGGTATCTCACTGAGAGTCTGTGGACTTGGGTCAGAGTTTAAAGGTATTTAGGTACCCAAAGATGCAGATAGGTGCCTAGTGGTGTTTTCACAAATACCTAACTCCCTTCGGTTTCACTTCTAGATGTCTAGGCACTTTTGTAATCCAACCAGTTGCCTGCTTTCATCCTTAGGTGTCTAAATACCTTTTAAAATATGGTCCTTGGGCTCCAAAGTCACTTAGGTGCTCAGGGAAATTTTACCCATGTTTCAGCGGTGCCATGTGAAGGGCAATTGTCTCTATTTCAGTTTGGAATCTGGTGCTTGTGTGTGTATCACCCAAAACAACAGAGAGGGCTTTTCCACAGAGAAGTGGCTCACCAGGCTCTACTCCAGGCTGTGTCTAGCATTCTTAGGTAGGGCACTACAACAAAAGACAAGTTCCTGAGGGGTTGATCCAAAGCCCACTGAAGTCAATGGGAATCTTTCCCCTGGATCAGGCCTTAGAGCACAGAGTTAACATAACCCAACATACAAGATGGGGTTCTAATTCCATGGGAGAGTAGAAGTGGTCAGAAGCCACAAGAAGTAAAGTTCAAGGGTGTCTGAAGCCCTAACTCCCACAAAATTGAATTATAGGCCCACAATTCAAAACATGCTTGATTTTAAATGGTAGCCAACCCATGGATGTAATAGTAGACGCCAGTTTGCAGGATATTTAAGTTTCCTTCTATCTGATTTTAAAAAGCAAATGTAAATCCTAGTTCTTTTCCCTAGTCCCATATTCCTGGTCTCCTGCAGCTCTATAAATATCACCCTTGCTTCATTTGTTGTGACTTTCTTGGCAGCCAAGTCTTTGTTGCCGTGGGGAGAAGTCTGTTGACAAAGATACCTAACTCAGCCGGGTGCCTGGTTGCCTATTAAACATACTTGCTGTTTTTCAGTCTCTTGTTGCTCAGAGCCTCATAATTTCACTGGAACGAGGTGACATCACATGCATACATTACATGATACTCTCGTCTGCTGGTTAGCAGGCTGGTGAAAACAAGTATCGGTGTATTTTGCAGACAGTAAATGACACTTAACTGAGCTGTGCTCCTATTGAGGGTTTCTCTTGTCAATATAAATCATAAAAAGCTATGCTGGAGTCATCAGAACACTCTTCCTGCCCCCACCCCGATATATAAATTCAACCTTCGAATGTGCATTGTTTGGCTGTGCATCTACCTAGATATCCAGCATCTCAGGGCATGGCATTATGGGGTACATCTATCCTGAGGTAAAAGACACAATGGAAATTTTCACAAAGAAAACTCTCAGTTTAAGATTTCAACAAGAGAGGGTTTTGGCCACCTTTTCCGCAGCTAAATAAATAAAAAGTCCTAGCTAGATCTACCACTGTGGTCAGTGAAGCTCACAACTCGGGGAGCAGCATGTAGTCACCCTTCATTGCATGGAGGATGCAGAACCAACCAGGGGAAAGAAGATATCACAGCACTGAACCAAAATCCTGGCCAGGCCCCTCCACAGCTGGAACAGGTTCCATTTCTGTTACCAGTTCCTTCTGTGGGAGTCTAGAGGCTGCGTTTGAACTATCAGATTGGACTCGGAACATGATCCTGGGGAGCTCTGCACACCTGCTCTTTATTTATAGATTGGGCAGTCAAGCTTTGGAGAAAAATGGGTAGAAAAATGAGAGTTGAACTGTGCAACGCTGCATACTTCTAATGGTGTGTTAGAGAAAATAGTTTTCATTAAATCAAAGTGACGTTGCTGGAATACTTTGGGGCTAATCAAATCTTCTCTCTATTTCTGTATCTCCCCAGTGCATCTTCTAAGATGCTCTCATGAAAAGATAAATGTCTAAGTGGATTAAAAAATATTTTAAAAGCAGGCTATGTGGATCCTGAGGCCCACGTGTCTCAAAGCCGTATGGGAGTAACTTCTTTGAATGCTCTATTTTAAGTGAGTAGAGCTAGGAGGGTTATATAATAGATAATTAAATTCTGCAGTGCTCAGTTCTAGCATCTCTGAATCAAAGATGGACAAATATGCCCTACCAGGCGGCATGATATGTGGGATCTCAGTCCCCTAAACAGGATGTTTTTTTAAAGAATACAGCTGCAGCAAAAGAAAATCAAATAGATTTCCACACAGCTTGAATTCCAGCATTGTTATCCATGTTTACCACTGACAACACCCAGCCTGCAACTCTATACAGCAAACAGATGCTGACTGACTGAATGGTATGCTGCAAGCCAGCAGAAATCAGAGGTCTTCAAATTGACATCTTCCTGCTCTCACTATAGGTGCTGCAGGAATTCCCCGTGCTGCAGGAATTCCCCAGGCTGACACTATCGTCACATACTTTTTCTTACATGGCAGATTTCTGCACCACAATCTGTCAGTACTGAGTGAGTAGTTTCCCATATTAGTACTTCTTTGCAATTGTAAGAGACGTGCCAAGGCATGGCACCTGGCATCTTGTACGAGTGGTTTATGTCTCCTAGTGGCCTTCTTCTATTAAGATAAGATATTAAGAGAAAGTGTTTTCAGAGCCACAAGTTACTCTGTGGATCACACTGGCTATCAGGGACTCACTCTGCAGCCAGATCCCAGTAGCAATTTCCAGTTATGTCAGGACAACTTGTGAAATTCATGACTCATCATCATTATTGAATATGCCACAGGGCAACACAACCCTCTGAGAAGAACTGTTATTTATCCATGTGTCTTATCTATTCCTCATGCGATAGGGAAGGGGGAAAAGCCTCTTTTGGGGGGATCCCTTTGGTTAAATTCTTCTCCCAGATACCAAGTCAACGCTACTAATTTCAATGGGTTTGCACCAATGTAAGTGAAAACAGAGTCAGGCCTATTACCTGTAACACCATCCCCTTTAAATCAGTTTTTCCAACTCCCTCCCCACAGCAAAATTCACCACCCCACCACTAAAAGATAAAAGGTAGCAGCACCAGCAGCAACTATCCAGTGCTAGAAACCTGCTGTGGAACTTGCTGGGATTTGTAGCAGAAAATCCTGGCCAATATGACAGACACATCACCATATAACTATGCTGAGAGTTCTATTTTTAAACCCCTGACTTGGCTACCTATTAACTCCCCTCACTCCTGGGATGATCCACAGAGATTCCCCAGCGTTTGTACAAGGCATGAGGCCTGATTCCTGCCTTTTAACCTTTATGATTTGTTTTCATCTCCAAGCGGGAGAACTGCACCCCCTGGACCATATTTCAAGGCCCGGCTGTGTTAGTTTTGGACAAGCTCAGAGCTGTTTCATACTTTGCACTGGCACAGCCTTGTTATGCCAGCTGCTTAACAACAACACACCTGTATACAAGCTGGGTCTGTGGGCTGCGAGGTGACCGGGCAGTGGTCCTAATTATTACAGGGTGACACAATGGTGCCGGCATGACCTCATGGATTTATTTTAGCCGGGTGATCTGACGTGAAGGAGAGCACATGTTTTTGCAGCTGTCCAACCCCCTCCCTTGAGGAACCCAGGCATACCTGTGTTGTTCCCCTCCAGGCGTGGAGCTGGACACCTGTGTGCAGGAATTGGAGTCATCCAAAGGACCTTAGCAAAGATGCTTCTCTTTCCTTTTGATCTTTAATTAATTTACCTGATGGGAAGATTTATTGAACGTTTTTTAGCTATTGTTATTGATTTAGAAATTATTTATTTATTAAATCAAAGCTTCAAAGTGGCATGTCAGAGTAGGCCAGAGCTCTACAAACTCCCTGATGCGGACACAAAGGCATGGCAAAAACCTCTTTGTGGGAAGTTGACAAGCTACTCAGGGAAATATTAGACACATTTATGTAATAACAATACCTCACATGCACAGAGAACCTTTTAACATAGGATTAAAAAGGACTTTATAAACATCGCCAGTCACACCACTTCCACAAAGTAGGTACAACCTGTTTTAGAGGTGGGGAAACTGAGGCATAATTTTTTTGGGAAGGAGCAAGGTTTTCAGAAGTGGCTATCTATTTTATGCATCTCCATTTTTTGGATGCCCAAACTTAAGTCACCGAAGCCCTGATTTTCAGAATCTGAGAGAGAGCCGTGTTAGTCTGGAATTGCAGAAGTGACAAAGAGTCCTGTGGCACCTTAAAGACTAAATAACCCATCTCAAAGTGTCTCAAAATGGGCACCAAACTTCAGTGACCACTCATGAAAATATGGTTTTAAATGTTAGAACTGAGAGTAAAACCCAAAAGTCCTGTCCCCTACTCCTCAGCCTTTTTTATTGTCCTTTCACATATGAGCCAATGTGACCAAAACAAAAACAGAATCTAGCAAATTAAAGAACTCTATTAGGTCAGATCCTCCATTCCTGCTCTGTCCTTCAGGATGGCTAGTGCCCTCTCTAAGACCTTGTCCAGTGCCAGTTTAAAATGGACAATAGGGCTTCCTTCACTCCCCTTGGGAATCTATTCCACACCCTGCTAGAGCTCACCATTAGGTTCCTCTCTCTCCTCATCCCCATCTTCATGTTAATTTTCCCTTTTGCTCATTTTCATCCCATGGTTTCTACTGCTCTCCCCCTGCCCCCTCTGCCACAGTAATTCCCTTTCCTGTTTAGCGTCTACACCCTTCAGTACTTGTAGATGGTTGTAATTGCTCCTGAGGCAAATTTGCCCAGGAAGACAACCCCCACTCACTTCCCCCTACGGTACCCATTCTGTGGGAAGATGGAGGACTACACGTCACAGGGTGAACAACTGGACACCTTTCCCCACAGGAAAGCTGGCAGTGTCTCTTCCTTTGCCCTTGTTTTTGCACGTGATGAGGCAGAAATCCAGTGGGTTCCCTCAGAGCAGTGGGCATTGTCTGGGACCGTACCACCATTCTGTCAAGGCTCTGACCTCATTTGCCTCCATGCCTTTTTGGAGCAGTGCCTTGAAGTTAACTGACCCCAGTTCTTTCTGGAACTGGGCCCCCCCTCACATTAAGGGAGCAGGTCAACTAGGATGGCACCTTCCGCCAGCACTAACCTAAGCTCCCCTACTTATCCACCCTTCACCCCCACAGCCCTCATACTAACTCACTGTGGCTGTTGCTAGGTATACCGGACTAAAGGGGCCATTGCTAGGCATACCGGGGTAAAGGGGACGTATCCTGAAGGCACCACTTCTCCTCCGCCACAGTGAGCTTTCAGAGAAGCATCTCAGGCAGGGTGGGGGGAGGGTCACAAGAAGAGCAGCCCCCACAGCCATCCACCTTTGCCAAGCATCACACTGCAGCCACTCCGTGCCTCAAATTCCTCCTCAAGGTGGGTCCCCTCAGCCTTCCCCACACAGGTTGGGCTGGGTGATGTGACTGAGGCCTCCAGCCATGTCACTAAGTAAAACTGAACCTCTCTGTGGGGTAACAAAAGTCCAAATAAACAGCCCTGCTTGGATTCCTCTGCAGCCCCCTCTCTGGGCCCTGTTTCAAGCCCATGCCAGGCTACTTTCAGTCTCTCTGCTCTGGGATAGAGCCCTGACTACTAGGCTACTTCCCTGAAACCCCCTTGCACCTCCCAGATACAACTTGCTCCCTATAGTTCCTTCTCCAAACTGAGTTCACTGCCCTTTTATGAGGCCCAGGTGTTCATCAGGTTGTCACATGACCCCAGTTAGTCCTGGGCTGAGAGGCAGCTGATTATGGGACAGACAGGATTGGCCCTGTTTCTCCTTAAAGAGGCCAGTCATTCTGTGATAGGGATGGGGGTTCTATTCCTACTCTCCTCCCTCCATAAACAAAGCATGATATTGTATTCTTCCCTGATTAACCCCCTTTTCTCCCACACAATTTGCTATCAGGCCTTAGATTAAACTGCTCACATTGCACTCCATTAAAGCAGTTGCTTCCTTCCAACCTGTTCTCTGTTTATATCTATCTATAGGAGCTCACATGGGAGTGGAGATTTTGCACTAGGGATAGCGACTGTGATCCATAAGAACTGGGTCAGACCACCTAGTCCAGTATCCTGCCTCCGACAGTGACCCATGCCAGAGCTTCAGAGGGAGTGTGCAGCACAAGGCAGTTATGGAGTCCTCCCTCCGACTCTTCAATTTCTGGCTTTTGATAGGCAGCGGTTTAAGGTCTCCCAGAATACTTTAGCTAATAGCCACTGGTGAACCTATCCAGACAGGCCTGGTAAAGGGAGGGGGCAAAGAGAAGACTCTTACAGAAAGGCCCAAGGCAGGGGTGCACACTTTGGGCGGTGTCACAGGGCAGCACAGATTTCCCTCCCCTAAACCCTGTGCTTGGGCTGGTCAAAGAAAGGGTCTCAGACACTCCGCTCTGATGCTTCACCCATGCTCTTTTATTTACAGTGCTGATATAGTCCTAACTTGCCCAAAATCAGGCCCCTCACCAGGTCCTCTGGCCCCTTGAGTCTTGTCACAACCATTAGAGGCAGGGTTAGCTCTTGCCTGGCTAGCCTCCCTTTCTGAGCTCTTCCCTGGGTTTATTCTCTTCCCCAGTCATCAGCCCAACTGGTTCCACCTGGCTCAGTAGGGTGCCCTGAGCCTGCTCTAATTAGTGCCTTCAGCTGGGCTCCCTGCTCAGGTTTTTAGTCCTCTAACCCAACCAGGCTGCAGTAAGCAGGGTCTTTAGCAGAGGTTTTTAAAACCTCTGCCCTGCAACAGGGGGTTACACCGATGACCACAGGGGGCTCATGGAGCGGGGGTCACAAGATTAGTCCAGATACGGGTTATGAGAGCAGGAGCCATATGCTGTGGCAGCCCCAAGAACCAGCATACCTAAGCAGGAGCAGTATAACAGTCAAGTCACACCACTGAGCCCTAGACGGATGGTAGGAGCAAACATTTGTAGGTTACAATAAGGACCCCCAGGTGGGCTATAGAAGCTGGGGTTGGACAAAGGGGTAAGGGAGGAACCACAGCAGCATTACAAAAACTTCTTGCAGAAGCAAGGGGAGGGGGTTCAAGAGGGGTATTAGAGAACTGGTGGTTGCACAGACTATCCATAGGAGGCTACAGGAATGGGGGTGTTTGGGAGGGTGACAATCCCTAGAGTGTGATAGAAGGAGGAACAGCACCATGAGGTACACACATGACCCACACCATCCCAAGAGTGTTAAACCACCAGCCCCAACCCTAATGAAAACATCTTAGTCACAGTCCTCAACCAAGTGACCCACATTTTTAAAGGGTCATTGTTCCATACAATGTATATTTGGTGGGTGAGATTTCCAAAAGTGCCTATAGGAGCCAGGCTTTATGAGTTTTTTAAAATTTTACCCAATGTCTCCATATTATTGCAAAACACACAATTTAAAGATCATCCTTAGATCCTATTGGCTTCAATGGGTTTAAAGCACTGATTTAACATTAAACACATGGTGAAGTGCTTTGCTGAATTGGGCTTAAATTATTAAATTTGATTAGATTCGATTAGATTAGTGGTAAAATGTTGAAAAGCACCTAAAGACTCTAAATCCCATTGACTGTCAATGAGACTTAGACTCCTAAATGCCTACATAATGTTGCAAATGAGATTTAAGATCCTTAATCATTTAAGAACGTTTGTAAACTTTGCCCTAGATCTTTCCAACATATCAGTTTGAACTTCTCACATTACAATACCTCTGTGGGCATTCAAAGTACCCTTAAAATGTGGCTGTGTGCAGAAAAGTAACTATTAAAACTAACACTTTGTTACCACAAACATTTGCCCTCCTTATTTCTGGTGAGTCATATCCACTCAGTGTGTAGAACAAAAACATGTTTTTACTCCTGTCAGCATTGCACAACTAACACAGCTTGGGAAAAATAAGCGTAGGGCTATTCTATCTTACGCATTGTCACCTCAGGCATCAATTCCACAATCTACGTGGCAACATGAATCCTTAGGTCGTATGTGGCTCTATTCCTCAAAGCAGTTTATAAAGGCAGGTATAATTATTGCCATTTTACAGATGGGGTCCGGGGGCACAGAGGTGTGGAAGGGTTTCTGCAAGGTCTCACAGCAGGGCAGCAAAAGAGTTGGAATAGAACCTCATCTCCTGGGCTGCTGCAGCATTCTGCTGAATAAACAGAATGTGCATTATTAGCAGTTACAAAAATCATAGCAACCTTGATATGAAAGTCACTGGAAAATAAATATACATATCCAAGAGATCACTGTAGTGACCATACTCACGCTTCATTATAGTCAATATATCAGAAATTATAAATGTGGAGCACTTCATATCACCCAAAAATGTTAACTAATTTAGCCTGGGCAAGTTTTTATGAACAATAGCTTATTCACCAAAAAAATGTAGTTTTGGGTTGACCATACAATGTATGAAATTGGGTCAAATTCAGCCAATAGTTGTGTCTGGAAAAAAAATGGGGAAAAAATTCAAGAAAAGCTGAAACATTTCATATGGACATTTTCAAAATGAAACCTGTTGATCCTTTGTTTCAAAATTAAGTTTTGTTTCAAAATATATCTAGATCTATTTAAACAATAGCACTGACAAAAATAATGGATGAAAAAAGATGGAAGGGAATAAAAAAAAGAAAACATTTTGTTTTGGGTCAAAGGAAATGTTTCCCTGTAACTGCACTGACTAGGAGTCAATACAGTCCTGAATAGTGATGGATTTACACATGTGCCTAAGGCCCAGATTCTCAAAAGTATTTAGGCACATGAAATTTAAGCGATCCTGAGTCAGGGCCTATGTGGAGTAAATGATTAATGGTGCCATGAGACAAATCATGCCTCTTTTTATGCCCCTGGAACCACAATGATTTCATCAGGGTGCTTTGGGAGAAATGAAGAGCAATTCGGCCCAATATCCTTAAGAGAATGCTTCATCTCGGTGCAATCACATGACCTACCTGCAGCCAGCTACGTGATTCTCTGTGGAGCAGTGCCAAGAAGAACAGATACACCAGTGTGAACTGCTGTGAACCAGAATTATATCTACTGCAATTACACCAACAGATTTTAAAACCAGTCTAAGGAAGTTAGGTGCCCAAATCCCAGTGACTGTCAGTAGGAGTTGGGCACCTAATTCCCTTAAGTTTCTTTGAAAATCCCAGCCTAAATATTTAGAGCTGCTCGCAATGGGCCCAAAATGTGGGAACCTGAACATGACAGCTCATACCAATCTTTAAATGATACCTCAATGACTGCTTATTGAAACAGTCCAAACTCTAGGCATGTATCCAGGTGGTATAGACACACCTCTTCCCCCCCGGCCAGTCTGGATGTGACCAGGTAATTCACAGATGATTTTTTATTGACACTTCTAGAATCCATGCTTCTTCTTTCTTTAGGCAGGAGAATTCTATCTGCCCCAGAGTGGCAGAGGTTGGGGTGTCCTGGAAAAAGACTTTTGAACAACTCGGGGGAATATAAGACATCAAGGCCTTGATTAGCAGAGTGAGTGACCACACACATCTTTCGCTTAACACAACTTGCTTCACTTCAGTGCATGTGCTTTGGTAAACTGGGGCCTAAATCTCTCTCTCTGGGTATATCCATGCTTCAGCTGGACCTGTAACTTCCAGCTTAGGTAGATGTACAGGTGCTAGCTTGCATCCAGCTAAAAATAGCGGTGTAACTGCAATGATACTGGCAGTGGGAAAGGCTAAGCATCATGGTACCATGTTTGGGATGCTTGGTATGTATTTGGGCAACTAATCCTTCCTGTCCCCCATGCCGCTGCAGTCATGCTACTATTTTTAGCAGGATAGCTGGATGAATGCTAGTGGGGGTATGTTTCCCGAGCTGGAAATTACCACCCCCTAATGGCAGTGTAATGGAGATGAACCGTTTCTCTCGAACAAAATCAGTCTTACCCCTGACACTGAATTGTCTCACTCTTGGCTTGCTCCGTCCTACCTGCAACTGGTATATGTGCTCACCCTGGTGTAATAGCAGCTGGAAAGAAAAAACAGCCATTGCTGGATAAATGTCTCAATGCATTCTCTGGCCTCCAGCCACAATCACACTCATCAAGTCTAGTGCAACACCCATGTAATTTACAGCTGAATGATGAGAGTTGACAAACGGCAATTTTTTTCGGATCAAAGGAACTATGGCAACAAAGCTCAGGGGGTCCCAGCGGTCTATGCTTTCTATCATATGTTTCCTGTTCTGCCCCTTCCTAATTTTTATCCCCCCTCCCCATTCCTCCAAGGCTGGTGGTTATTCACCCCAGCCTCTTGATTCTTTCCAGAACCCAGACTAGATCATGTTTTGACCTCTGCATGCAATTAATTTCAGCTAAAAATGGCATGTGGGGCATAATCTCTGATTAGGAAAAGCTGTTTTACAATGAAATGCAATTACAGAACTGAGTCGAGGAGAGAGTTTATTTGGGGTTTCCATAAAAAAACAAAACAGAATGTGTGACCTTTATTGCTGCTGAAAGGCATGAGATTGCCAGCCCTGAAGAGCAAGGCCAGACCTTTATCCAAAGAGAAGGCACAGTGTGAGAAGTTACAGTAAATACCCTCCATGTTGCCTCCTCCATGTGCCTCTCATCCCCTTACCCGAGGGAACCGCTACTAGAGCAGAGGTGGGAATTCCTTCTCCAGCATATCTAGAGTCCCATATCTAGAGTCTTGCTGTTGAGATGAGCCAAAAGAAGCAGCATGGCCCATTGCATAGGGTACCAGACTGGCTGCTAAAAAGACTATGCTCTGTTCCTACCATTGGCCTGCTGTGTGACTTTGGGTCACCCCACTTCTCCCATCCTTTGCCTAGTTAGATTGTAAGCTCTTTGGAGGACGGATTTTTTCCTTTCATGTGTGTATGCCCAGAGCCTAGCACAACAGCAATAATAAATAGCTAGCTTTTATCAGTAGATCGCAAAGCACTTTACAACGGAGGTCAGTATCATTATCCCCATTTTACAGATGGGAAAACTGAGGCTCAGAGCGGTGAAGCGACTTGCCCATAGTCATCCAGGAGGCCAATGACAGAGCTGGAGATAGAAAGCAGGTTTCCTGAATCCCAGTCCACTGCTGTGTCACACTGCCTTCCCTCCCAATGAGGTCTTGAGCCTCTAGGTACTACCATTATACAAATTGTAACAACAGAACCAGCTAAGGGAGAAGGTTTCTATGACTTGGACTTGTTCACAAGGAAATGGACTAAGGACACTAGCTTGTTTCACATAATTTACCAAAGCATGCTGAGATGGTAACAAATCCCTGCTCTTTTCAATGTCAACAGGAATCCAGGCCACTATTGTCACAGCTCAGGGAAATTGCACCTGTATTTCCTCTCTGTGGCTCCTCAAGGGCATCTATGCTAGGCTCCCAGCTCCTCAGCCATCACCTCCCTTGCGTAGAGACCCACATTTCTCTCCTCCTGGCCAGGGTTTTTTTCCAGGCTGCACCGCTCCCTGCCTATACTGTGATAACCCCAGCAAGCCAGACTGCCTCACACATTCCTGAGTTACCACACTGCTCTTTCTAAGCGAGCACTTTATTGTTAAGGTGAGAGCATTACAAAGAAAACATTAAAAACAATAAAAGAAACTACACATGCTAAAAAGCTTAACAGAGATCACTGGCCCCAATTCCAAACTTTAGACTCTGGTAGGTGTCAGTCCCATGTTTTTTCCCTTAGTTACAAGTTCATTACTGTCTCATATTCAGAACCAGAAGCACCATGAATACTTCAGTCTTTCCTTTATACAGTTTGAACCTTTGACCTTGGTCTCATGTTACAGGTGATCCTCAGACAACGGTCCAGTCCTTGGGGCATAGCTTCAAAAGGCTGGGTTTTTTGCACAACCAGAAGTGGGGGATTTGAACTTCTCCACAGGGATTTCCCAGGAAATTCACTTCACACGAATTGTCCCAAAAGTCCATTCTTGTCTGGCACATTTTCAGTATCACCCTCTGAACACCCATGGCTCACATCCATCACATCTCCCCCTCGAGAGGTTCCATACAGTCCCATCCCACAATAATACATAAACCTCATTCATTGAATACAATGGACCCCAAAGATACTTAAATTTAATTCAGTAAGGTCTGCTAACGATACAGCAGGAAATTGCCATAGCTGTAACGATCCTGGTGTGCAGCACAGTCATGTGTGGCTGTTGATTTCTTCACATACACTACAACTGGGGAAGGGTGGGAAAGTTGAGAACATTTTTAGTCTCTTTTTCACCAAAATGTTTTTTTTCCCCACCAATGAAAATTTTCCAGCCGGCTCTAAAGGTCATTGTTAAGGAATAATTTTTATTTCCCATTTCTCAATTTGAAACACGACTTTCCTGTTTTTGTAAAAACAATAAGAAAAAACCCCTAAACCCTTTCTGACAATTTTTTTCCAACCACTATTACAGTTACTCATATCCTTAACAGTTGGCAGAATTGGGGTATAAGTGTGTTTAATATGGAGTAGTTTTATTTAAACATATATTGTGCATGTATGATTGCACATGTGTACTCATCATATATTTAAACAAAGTTTCTCTCTGTTTATGGCAAGACTAAGGCCAAAAGGCATGCAGCAAAAAGAACACGGTTCTAGGAAAAGCTTTAACTTTTTGGGCTTCGATATATTCAGCAAGATAAAAAAATGTGCCATTCACTCCATCGCTGTGGTCCATGCTCCGGCACCGCTCAGGTTTATCAATACTTCAGATTGGATCGAGGTCAGAGGATCTCTGATATCAAAGCAAAAACAAACAACCCTCAGCACCTGCAAAAGTCCAAAGCTCCATCAAACAATGCTTTTTCCATCCTTTGTCTTGGCTGTCAAAGAACCCTTGGCTTTTGATTAATTTTTGTTTTGAGAAGCAATAGAGGAAGTACGCAAAGTTGGCTCTCATAGTCCATGTGGATGGAAATTGTCATTGCAGATCATGGTAAACATGTATTGGAAGAGTTATTAACAGACTACTCTGGAACTTTTGAGCCACTTCCTATGTGCAGCTAATTGCACCAAAGCCTAAAGCAGGGGTAGGCAATATATGGCCCAGGTGCCAAAGGTGACACGTGAGTTGATTTTCAGTGGCACTCACACTGCCCGGGTCCTGGCCACCAGTCTGGGGGGCTCTGCATTTTAATTTAATTTTAAATGAAGCTCCTTAAACCTTTTAAAAACCATATTTACTTTACATACAACAATAGTTTAGTTATGTATTATAGACTTATAGAACGAGACCTTCTAAAAACTTTAAAATGTATCATTGGCATGCAAAACCTTACATTAGAGTGACAAAATGAAGACTCGGCACACCACTTCTGAAAGGTTGCTGACCCCGGGCCTAAAGCATCACCTAGCAAGCCACGCTGAAAATGAGAAAGTTGGGAATGGTTTAGGTGGTGCTGGGACGCGATCATCTCAAAGGAACTCAGCAGAAACCACAAAATAACTTTGCTAGTCATACAAAAACAAGCTCCCACACTCATTTACACTCATATTATTGTGATCTGTTTTATTGGTGATGAAATCCATATGTCGGCTTTTCCCTTCGTTCCTTCTGCATTACTATCTGGTGCTTTGACTTATTCTCTTGCTTTCCTAATTGATTATGCTGAGCCTGGTAAAAGGGAAAACATGATATACAATCAAGGACCAACCTAGAAACAAAGTTATAAGCCAAAAACAAAGGTTATGAGATGGTTGTAGTGCCAAGTATCACACATCTTAGTGTCTCTGTGCAGAGAGGAAAAATATATAGCTGTGCTTTAAAAAGAAAAAGGATGACAATTTATTACAAAAAACTATGGTAAAGTAAATTTATTGGACAAGGGTTAAGAAACTAAGCCCCCTGCCCATCTTATAAACACGAAGACACATATTTAATTTTACTTATCCGAGTGTCCCCATTGTAATCAATGAGGCAACTCACAGGAGCAGAATTATTGAACATGTGTTTGCGGGAGTGGGACATTCTGTAATAAGGCTATCAAAGCCCTAAACGTTTGGAAAGGCTGGGACAAAGAACAAGTGAACGAGGATTAAAAATAAGTAAAATAGAGACAGAAAGTTGGCAAAGGGAACTTGGCAAAGGAAGACAACAATCAATCAATTTCAATATTGTTAAAAATGGATAAGCAAAGGAACCTCAAGGTATTCCTATGCCAAACTGAGTAATGTTGTGATCTTATTGCTGCAATCTTTGCTGTATATCATCCTCCCCACATACTATTCAATACCCGCTTCTTGCAGACTAGCTCATATACAAGCTTGCAAAGGCACAAACAATGAGAGACTTTACTCTTGGTGCCAAACCATTTATTTACACAAGATTGCCCACATGAGTGAAGTTACTGTAGGATCAAGGCCGTAGGGCTTCGCTTGTGCTTCGGGGTAGAAATCTAACTTTTGTACACTTATTGTTTCTATTACATTTTATTCTATCGTCCCCACTGTGTTAGGTGCTGTACAAACAGAACAAGAGAGAATCCCTGCCCTGATGACCATACAATCTAAACATCAAAACTCAAAATGAAAACCATTATTCTTTTTGATTATTTGTATTGTGGTAATACCTGGAGGCATAAACCTTATTCTAGATGCTATATAAACACTGAATAAGAAGATGGCCCCGACTCAAAAAGCTTACTGATTAGATTCTGCTTTCCCCTTTCTAGTTCTTAACTAGAGGTGGTCAAACATTTTCCTTCCCAAAGGTGTTTTCATCAGAAAATAGGGTTTCTTTGAAAATGGAATTTTTCTTGGAAGTTCATTTTGTTATGAATTTTTTTCTGTTTCTGATTTTTTTTTTCCAAAATGAAAAATGTCAGGAAAAACAGCTCCGATTTTTTGTTCATAGCAAAATATTTCAGAAAGAAAAACAAAAATTTACACCATTTTTGAAATGTTTCATTTTTAAATTCTGGTCTGTCCCCCCACCCTTCCTCACTTACAGTTTTCCAACTCTTCAAAAGTTGGAAAACAGTTACAAAGTGGGTGAAATGAGATGCAGTACAGATGTGGATATTGATTTCCAGCCTTTGTTAGTTCAGAGCAAAGGTAACACTTTGGGCTTGTCCACACATGGAATTTTAAATTCAGACCCTACCTGGTTCTGGAATAACTTTAATGTGTAACAGAACTGTATACTTTAAAGTGTCATGTTAACATTTCAAAGTGAGCATGTACCCTTTAAAGTGTTCTTCTTATATAGGAGGTCAGACTAGATCAGCAGTTTTCAACCAGGTTTCAAGGGGTCCGCCAAAATAAACCAGAGAGCAGAACCAGTGTTAAACTCACTGGGGACAGAGACAGAAATCCAAAGCTTGAGCCCAGCTGTGTGGGACTGAAGCTGAAACCCAAGGAACTTAGCTTTGTGGGGCCCCCTGTGGCATTGGGCCTTGGGCAATTGCCCTGCTTGCTACCCTCTGTACGCCAGCCCTGGCTTTTAATCTACTAGGTGGGAAGAAAAACTGTTATTGTGGCACAGGTGGGCTGCAGAGTTTTTATAGCGTCTTGGGGGAAAGGGGGCTCACAAAGAAAAAGGTCGCGAATACCTGGACTAGATCTGGTGGCCCCTTCTATCCTTAGACTCTGTTACTGTAAAACTGAAAGTGTTTTCATTTTCTCACTGTTTCCCAGCTGGAAGAAGTTGGAAAGCAGTAGGAGAGTGTGGGAAACTGAGGAACAAACATACTTACCAACATTTTGGAAATCTCCCCAGGGAGAAAATCCAAAAGAGGATTTTTCTCCATTAAAAAAAATTGCATGAAAAATCCTGGTTTTATCCAGTTCTATTCTGAACCTTTTGGGTTTTCAGTCACTGGGGCAAAAACCGAATAAAAAATAGTGCTCTCATAAGATTCATGGTGCTTCGATCTCCTAATGGCACTGGCTTTAAAAGCATGGACAATGCCCAGTAGTGGCTGAAACCAACCAGTGGGAAGCACAAGAAGCACATATGAAAAAGGTCAGTCAGAGCTGTGGAGGAAGGTTTGGTTTAATTTAGCTCTTTCAGCCTCTTCTCTGTACCATTTTCCCTGCTTCAGTGTAATCCCATTGTCGCTTTGTGATGCAATGGTTGTCTTTAGCTTTGTCTCTGAAGCCCCCAGTGCAGTACGAGCAGCCTGGCCTGCAGACTCATGGCTTTGAGGTGAATCTTGACTCTCCCAGTCTGTGTTCCCAGCTCCTCAGCAGCATATTCCTCAGGTTACCTCCCCTGCCTTGGCTACAGACACTGACCAGAAAATACTTAGCTGCGGTACATTCAGAAAACCAACTCTGACATTTCTGAGCCCGGTCCCAAGGGAGGAGGTGGGAGCTGCTCATTGCATTCCAGCTGGCGGCAGGGGTAGCTCTCCCTAAATCCCTTTTTGACTTGCTACTGATCACAGCTGATCACAACACAAATCAAACGGTTGGAAGATTTGCAATGGCTTTGAGGCGGCCTTGCTGGTGAGGGAGTGTCTCTGTTGCTTACTGTGCATCAGGACTCCTGGGTTCTAAGCCCAGCTTATCTACTGACCCACACTGTGATCTGGGGCCAATCACTTTCTGCTTGGACTTTCAAAGGAGCCTAAGGGAATTAGGTACCTAATTGACATTGAGTAGAATTTGAGCACCCAGCTCCTTTAGATATCTTTGTAAATCCCAGTCTTCATTGCCCATGACTCAGTTTTACTATCTGAAAGTAGGTGTGGAGGGGTTCAAAAAGTTTCTGAGACTCTCAGATGAAAGATCCCTATAGGGCTGGTTGAAAAATGGCCTTTTAGGTGGAAATTTGTGGAATTTTTCATTTTTTTCAATGAAATGAATAATTTTGGGGTTTCCTTTCTGCAAGATTCCCTCTCTCCCCCTTTTCTCTCTCAGCCTCTCTCCCACTGGAAAAGCAGGGCTGAAAGAGAAAGAACAGAGTAGAGATGTGGGGTGGGGTGGAGACTCAAAAAACAAAATAAAAATAGTTTTAAAATGTGTTTCAATTAAATTTTTTTGACCCTTTTGTATCATCCATCTTGTATGACATGCGAGTTATGTACATCTCTATCCTCTTGTAACATACAGCTCATATGATATGAATTGTATAGTCCTATCCCTTTGTAACAAGCAGCTTATACTTTCTTTATACATTGACTTCAGACAATTAATGCCAACGGTCGGGGAGACGGGCGGAAGTTTCACAAATTCCCTGTCTTCCAAAGCCTTGTCTCATCTATCACATTTAATTCACCCCACCCATCAACTTCTTCCAGGGATCATTAACTTTCACAGACTTCTCCCACTCCAATCCTGGACTGAAGCTGTTGCTCCACATCCTGAAGTTTGCAGGGCCAGTTCTGATTTTCAGAGCTTTGTTCCATGGTCCATGTTCTGAACTGGCAGTGCAATTCGACAGCCTGGAATTTATTTCCGGACTCAGTATGTCTTAATGCAATGTTGTGATGGGATCATGTTATGGCAAGAAAAGTACCTATTTGTTATGGCCAGAAAGGGACACTAAATTGTCCTGGGGTTGGGGAAATATGAATTTATTTTAATCTTTATATTTGTTCCACAGACAGAGTATACTATTATGTGAAACCTTTCTCTCAGCAAAATCAGCCCCTCTGATGTCTGGGCTCTTGTTAGCTGATCCACTACAGCAGAGAACTGAGCAACGGTTCCACCGGACCTGGCAGAAGTGCCTGAAGACATTAATACATGACCCAGACTTCAGCTCTAATAGTCAAGAAGGAATCTCTTGCGCTGTGATAAGACGCAGCAACCTGCCCTCAAACTTGAAGAAAAAGCCTCAGGGACTTTTAAGAATCAATGAAAACTTACAGCTGGGCGAGTGAGTGAAAGCAGAGATTGAGTGGTTTAGAACTCAAGAGGGTTTGAACATCAGCCTCTACCTCTTGGAGATGGAACCGAGGCCAAGAAATGGTCACCGGAGAAAGGATGCGGTTAAAAAAGAGACTAGATAAGATGATGCCTTCTCATTAACACTGAGGGCTGGCTGAATCATCCGTAGCTATCAATTTATCTGGTAAATCTATCCCTTTCTCTCTGCTCCCCATTTATCTGCGGAGCAGCTGTAATTCTGGATAAAGTTAGTTGCAACTTCTCAATTAATAGTTTGTGTGAATGCACTTCCCCCCATGGTTTGTTTGTGAATTTCCCTTTCTGGGTATGATTGATGCAGGACTTCTTATTTGCCCACCCTGGTTGGTCACTGAAGTCACGTGGCATTGTTTCTGTTCTCTGACTGGATGAACTAAGCTTTATAAAACAGGAACTGTTTTTTTGCCTTGCAAGTATGACCTGCAAAGGGGGTTGTGTCCTATGTTGGCTGTTCAGGATCCTCCAATGAACCTTTTGTGCTAGTCAGTAACAGGGATCTTAAAGGAACCTGTTTTTCTGATCTCCTTCCTCCTGATGCTATGACTTAACCTCCTGATGCTATGACTTAACCTCCTCACCCTTGTCCATGAGTAAGCCTGTTCTCTTGAGAATTGCAGCCTTACCTGGTTCATTTAGTTCAGACAAGTTTCTGAATTTTGTTAGGGGGGGGATCTTTTTCAAACCAGAACTCTAAGGTTTTTTAGAGGCTGTTATTATTATTTGCATTACTATTTGTATTATAGGAGCACCCAGAAGCTGCAGAGCCAGTGTGCTAGGTCTTGTATAAATGTTTGGTAAGAAACAGACCATGATTCAAAGAACTTACATTCTAAAGAGATAGAAGGTGGGACAGGAAACCGAGGCACAGAGAAGTGGAGTGACTTAGTCAAGGTCACATAGTAGGTCGCTGGCAGAGCAGGAACTGGAACCCATGACTCCTAACTGTCCTCTCCAGGCCTGGAAATGCTTATTACCCAGCCTGCCCTAGGATATCTTACCATAATGAAGAGATGAAGGTCAGCTGGCTCTTCGAGTGATTGGACAAAACATTACACCATGTGCAAAAAAGGCATAAACCCTGCAAAGCGCCACCTCTGGCTAAGATAGAAAATAGCTCCCCAACCTCTCAGCTAACCCTCCACTGATAGAATGTCTGACAGCAGCCAACAGTTTATTAAATAGAGAGCAAAAATTCGGTGGCGCCCATGGTAATTGAGCCAAAGGTAATAAAAAGGGAAATACAAGCTGCACAATGGGGAGACACAGAACAGCATGCAGTCCGAGCAATGAGGCTCAACACTGAAGTACAGGTAGACCAAGAGGATTCTATACAGGACAGCAAAAAATTAACCATGTCTCCTCAGGAAGTTCGCAGCGTGACATCTATTTCTTCATATTGTGTAAGCAATAAGAAAATTTGGGAACTCAGGCCAAGATATTACAAAGCACCTGTGGTAGCTGCAACCCAGATCAATTTTCATTTGAAACTGGGCTCACAGTTCTGATGATTCGACAAATAGATATTACCCCTGCTGTGGGTGGAGAGGGTTAATCTGAGAGGCCAAGGGCACTGAGGCAGACCTAAGAAATGGAGCCAGATTTAAATCTGCAATAGCCATAGTTGCCAGGGAGAGTCTTGATTACTGGGATGGTCTCCACATTTGTAGGACAATCTTCACAGATCTTGCAAGACCAGATAGCATGCAAGCAATGACTTAGTTTTGTGACGTACAATGTCAACATATGACATCATTATGTCAGGCCCAGCTAATAGGCACTAGGACACACTTATGCAACGTCATAGTGTGAAGATGCAAAGGTCATGGATAGAAATGGGTTGCATTTGAGGACGACCCCCTGCCACAACAGGGTCCTAGTAACAGAGGGCATTTCTAGCAGTGGTGCAGCTGCACTGGTTGCAAGTCATAAACTGCTGAAACCAGAGTTAATCCTTAGGATAGACCAGGCCTTGGAGGCAAATGTGTTTCTTTTTATTATTTGTTTGCTTTCATTTTTTGTTAATGAACATAGAGATCTTGGCTCCTTGAGAAATAATCTCTTTGCTGGTTGATTTATTCATTTATTTTTCTCATTAACTAAAAACTCATTCCACAGAAACAATTTTTTAAAAAATTGCTTTATTGCATATTGAGTAATTTCCTGTTTTGATTCCCTGTCTCAGAACATTGCTGAATATTTACATTCTCCAGAAGTTCAGGAACACCTACAGAGTTGGGATCAGCTTGGCCTTGTAAACCTTTCAGGTCAGATGTTGCTAAGAGTGTGAAATTCACCCGTGTAGAGACTTAGTCCAAATGATTTAAGCCTCACTTAATCACTCAAAATAGGATGTAAGGGTGTAAGACCTGTAGTAGTCCCATCTGCCTAGGGGTGAATTGGAGCCATCCACATTTGCAATGGGATATCTTTTATCAAATGTTGAGGTCAGATGCCTCTAGCAGAGGTTGGCAACAACAAACCTGTGGATTTCTCTCAGTACAGTAAACAACTGTTTGGGCTATTGAGCTCCCATTGACTTCTGCTGGAGTTTTTAATAGTCAGTCCTTCTGAAAATCAAGCCCAGTGGCCCTGATTCACTAGAGCACATAAGCAAGTGCTTAAAGCCAGCTCTGTTCAGCAAAGCACATAGCATATGTCTACATGGCAAATTAAAAACCACAGCACCAAGTCTCAGAGTCTGGGTCAGTTGACTCGGGCTTGTGGCAGTTGGGCTGCAGGAATAAAAATAGAGACTTCTGGGTTTGGGCTGGAGCCTGGGCTCCGACACCTTCCCTCCTGGCTGGGTTTTGAGCCTGGGCTCCAGTCCATACCTGAAATGTCTCCCTGAGGTCCAAGCGCCACAGAGAGGAAATTAATAGGAAGAGGGTAAAAGGAGGGGGAACCCTATTTGGAAGTGAACATCAAAGGTCTGTTCTGGGATATTTGGGGGTGCAGAGAGACACCCTGGGATCCCCACTTAGGAAGGAAACTGACAGTGAATTTGCTTCATGGAAAGGGGATCCCAGCCAAACTGGTTGAAAACACTGAGGAAAGAATGAGTGGGGAGGAAGAGGGAAAGGAGAGCTATCTTGTAGGAGACAGGAGAATGCCATCTTAGTTTAGTCTCTAGAAAGTGGCTTATGATGTGTTTTCATCTCTCACACTGGTTTGTATTTGAATCGCTATACTTTTTAAAATAAATTTCCTTTTGCTTCATAAAAGAACTCGGCTGCTGTGTGCAACACAGGAGCAGTGGTCTAAGGCAAAACTGGTAAAGTATGGTGCACTGTTCCTCAAGGAACAGAGTGTCTGGGATTTCTGTGGGTATGCAGTGATCAGGGGCTGTATACCACAGGGGGATATTTTGAAGAGGCTTGGAGTGCATCTGTTGGTCACCTGAAAGGCCAACACATGGTGGTGTAGCCTAGTGGAAAGTGGTTAGTTAGGGAGCCAAAAGCCAGTGAGCCCCCAGCAAGACTTGAGACAGATGGTGACAAGGTAACTCACAGCCCTGTGTGCCCTGAGAATTATCATAGGCAGTGTCTGACTAAAATGAAAAATAAAAATCAACCATTGAGAAATATAAATCTATTTCCTGGCCTGTGCAAATTGGCAATAACACCCCAGGTTATTAAAGATGGAAATATTTTACAAATCTGGCTTTTCACCCTGTTTGCTACATGTTTACATTTCTGAATTCATTCCACTTTGATAAAGAAATTTGCCTCATCCAGATTCTAATCTGTTCCACTCTCTAGTTCTCATGCATCTGCACTGCTGTTCTGGGGAGTGTAGAGCGCTGCAGCAGCATGTTTAATTCCTGATTTAAATATTCGTACTGGGTTTTAAATAATTCAATAGGATTTATGCTCCTAAATCCCTTACACTCCTATGAAAACTCTCACTCTAAATGTTGGCCTTAAATCAGAGTATCCATATTATTATTATTATTTGTATCACAGTGATGTCTTGAGACTTCTACTGAGACCAAGACTTTGCTGTGTTAGGTGCTGCACATACACATTGTAAACTTTTTGGGACAGGGACCATCCTTTTTGTTCTGCGTTTGTACAAAGACTACCATAAAAGGATCCTGAGCCATGACTGGGGTTCCTAGGAGTACTGCAATATGAATAAATAAATAAATAAGCAAGCAATAATAATCATTAAGAACATTAATAATAAATAAAATAGAATGTCCCTGCTCAAAAGAGTTTACAATCAAAAGAGTCAGGACAGACAAAGGATGGGAGTCAGGAAGTAATGTCCCCAGTTTACAGATGGGAAACTGCAATACAGAGGTTAAGACTCAGATCCTCAAAAGTAGTTAGATGCTTATCTCCTACTGATTTCAATTAGTTAGACCTTTAACAATATGGGTCTAGGGGACTTTCCCAAATTATCACTGGGATTCTGTTGCAAAGCCAGGAATTGAACCCAACATCTTAATTCTGACTCCAATGCCATAACAAGAGGACTGTCCTTCCTTTTCATTGCGTTCGTGTTAACTGCCCATTTTTTTCAGTGTCTACCTGAGGCCTTATGGTTTAGGAGACTAAAACTATCTTACAAGAATCAATTTTGCTGCTCCTCATGTTAAAATAAACCTCCCATTCAAATCCAGCAAAGAGCTCCTCTCTGAAATATTTCAGAGATACCTGAGGCAAACTCAATATCATTTAATTCAAAATACGGTTTACGATTCCCGGCTCAGCTTTTTACTAATATTTGCACACGGGATACTGCAAATTGTCCTGTAACACATCATTAAAATCCCACGAGAATCCTAAAATGATTACATTGAAATTGAAAGGCTTTTAATGCCTTCCAGGAAATCTTAAAGATGTTTTCCTTAGACATACTCGGCAAATCCTTTGCAATATATTGAGTGACCTGTTCCACAATGTTTTGGTATTATATTCCCACAGTGGATACATTGCCAAATTCTTTACATATGAGTAATACTAGCTAGATGGCACAGAGGGATCAAATGCACTAGTCTTTCATCTACTAGCATTTTGAGACCTTTTGAGTAGGCTCCAATCTGTGAAATGAAGCTGATGGTTTGGGTTAATCCACCTTGCCAACAAGGCTTAGAGGAAACTCATCGGTATTCTGGGCATAGTGTATCTGGTGAGCTTGGGTAGCCCTACTATGAAGGGCTGCTATGACTTCAAATTCAACATAGCCATACAGCTTTGTTTAGAAGCTGCAGCTGCTATTAAACTGAATTGCTTCCTCCCCGTGGTCTTAGATCAAGGGTGGCTTCCAGCTGAGGTTGACCTCTATTAAATCATGTTACTTTCCCCTGGGGATTGCAATGGTAAAGGCAGGGCTAGTAAATGTGGGTGGCTCTTACTTAAAACTAAATGGTAAATGTGCAACCACTAAATTATCTAGTTAATAAACCCTGTGATAGGTGCTTAGTTGGTGTCAGTCAGGGTGGCTTCCTTGATTAGTACAGTCCAGGCATTCTCAAACTGTGGGTTGAGACCACAGAATGGGTCACATGACCCCATTTTAAGCGATTCAAGGCTGGCTTAAGACTTGCTGGGGCCCAGGGCCGACGCTAAACCAAGCCCCACCTTCCGGGACCAAAGCCAAAGCCTGAGGGTCTCAGCCCTGGGTTGCAGGGTTCAGGTTACAGCCCACAGGCTTCAGCTTAGGCTCCCTGCCAGGGGCAGTGGGGCTCGGGTGGGCTCATTCTTGGGCCCCTCCTCGGGTGGGAACATTCTTGGGGTGATGTAGCAATTTTTCTTGTCAGAAGGAGGTGATAGTGCAATGAAAAACCCCTGAGTTACACTGATTTACACCAGCTACGAATCTAGCCCCATAAATCTGTAACAGATCAGATCTTGAGGCCTGATTCTCCCTTGCCTAGCATCTTGTGTCATCACTTATGCCTGTGCAAAGTGAGTGTGAAATGTTACCCTGTTAGAATGGTAGAGTGTTACACCCACTTTGCACGACAACACATGGTGCAGGAAAATCAAACCCCCTTGTGTTTATACCCCACTTCGACTACTTAGATCTGGCTTAAACTTAAATAATAGCTCAGAGCTACAGTACTAAGGTGTGTGAAACATTCCCTGGGATAAATGAGGCTAGACCAGCACAAGACTTCTTTCACTGACCTAGCCATCACTGCTCTAGTCTATCGAAGAGAAGGTTACAGGGCGATTTGATCACAGTCTGTAGGTACCTACAAGAGGAACATAAATTCAGTACTAAAAGGCTCTTCAGTTTAGCGGACAAAGTACAACAAACTCCAGTGACTTCACCATAGTGTCTCAGCAAGATTGACAGTGTTTATCTGTTTACTCACTGCCCAGCTGCTGGGAAAGCCCAAAAGAATGAGTGGAGGGAAAGTAGCAACCATGACTTGAAATGTTCCTGGGTTAGGTGCAAAACATCTAGTTACTCACTGCATGGAATTTCATTGGCCTAATAGTTCTGCAAATGAAACTTGTGTTTGTTTTTAATGATGCAAAAAAATTCCATCAGAAATGAACATTTATAAAAACACTTTCTTTATTTGAATCCAAATTCACTTGGTAAAATAGGTGATTAATGGGGATTTTTCTATCTATACACATGAAAATGTACAGTCTATGCTCAGATGCCATGCTTCTGCTATGAGAACTAGAATAGACTTGAACACTGTATTGATGAACTATATGGTTCTATAGTAATAGTACGTCCCAATGCTAACAGCATGATGCATACACAATATATTCAGTGTGAAGCCTTTGAAACCTTGCCCCAAAACTTAAAAAAATGTACCAAACTCAAAAACAAGACAGAGCTAAATGTTGCAGTCAGTTTTATTGGCAGATATGAAGCATGGGCCATCAACAACCAAGCTTGCTTTTAAACACTTTTGGATCACATAAAGACCTTACTTCATCCCCAGTCACATCTAACCTCCCATCTAAGGCCAAATGGTAGTCTCAGCCATTCCCTCTCCAAGCCTTCTGGAAAGGTCAGTCCTGGTGCAATGCCAATAAAGGGCAAGTTCCACAATACCTGAGCTGAAAGATTTTTGCCACAACCCTGTCATTTTCCTCTGGATTTATGGCTGTTATTGGTGAGTGCCTGCCAGCTCCAGGTGGGATAGTCTAAGGGAACGGAGTCAGGTGGGAGGGAACCATTATTCATCATAAAACCATTAGAGTATGTAATGAACAGAGCTCTGATTTCACCCCTGCCCTGCTGAACAGCTGGGCTTTCCTGGGCATCTCCAGGATGTATGGAGGGACTGTGCTGAGTTTCACAATTCCCTTGGCAGGCATTGCCAGGCCCACATGACTTCATCTCTGTTAATGTTATTTTTCTAGAGTCAGGAATAACATGGACTTTCCATATCTTGTGGTTTTCTGGAGGGTGTGAGAAAATTCCCTTGCTATGACTTACTTACGTAACTGCAAAACCAAGCCAGCAGTGGTGAGGACATTGAGCAATTCTGGAGAAAGACCTGCTCTGGGGATGTGACATACTGAGATTCGTCAGTGTGATGCAACCAAAGGAACTCCAAACCAGCAGAAGGCATTCCTGGAACTCATTGGGCTGACCAGAGCAACACACATACACACACCAGCCAAGTCTCATCTTTGTAGAGGCCACACACTCAGAGTGAGTGTAAACATGGGGTAGAGGCACCACTAATTGGCTGAATCTTCCCCCCTTCCCCCAAGTTATTTGCACCCCAGCTGGCACCTATAGCATTTGGTGAAGAAGTGGGATCAGCCAGAATACGCAGATTTCAAGGGAAGAGGAGGAAAATACCAGTGTATGCTAGAGTGTATTTCAGCCAGGGATTAGTGTGCACAGCACCTGCTGACCGCATCTTCCTTTTAGCTCACCTAGTTGAACTATAGAAGTTTGGGAAAGGGCCCCCATGTTACCATGGCTCTAGTTTACATGTGTAATAAGGGTGATGAGTGAAGCTCAGTTTGAGGGTTAGGAGGCATCTAAAGAATCAGATCCTTCTCTGAGCCTCCTGAGACTAGCAAATCTGGGAGGAATAGGGTTTCAGGTGGCATTTCAGCTCTTTGAGTATCATTCCTGAAAGCAGAATTGGCAGGGGAAAAGGAGGGTGGAAGGATGGTGTTATGGTTATGGCCCTAGCCTGGAGTTCGAAACCGCTAGATTTGATTCCCAGCTTTGCTATAGATTCCTCTTGCACCACCACGACCTACCTCTTCAGATTAGCCGCTGACTCAGCTTCTTATTCCTCATCCTGGCTCTCCCAAGCTGGTTTGATTACTACAGAGCCTAGACCCTTTAGCGAAGTCCAAAACAAAACCATCCATCTAAGTCTCCATCTGGTCAGAGCCCCTCTTTCCTGAGGGTCTGTCTTCTCAGCCCCTCTGCAGCTCCTTTGAGTTGCTATCAAGCAACAACTCCCAACATTGTTTCCCTTGGGGACTTCACAGGCTTCCGCCTTCTTATCTCCACCCCAGAAGGCCTAGTTTAGCCACATGATGTGACTGCCATGTGATTTTTCTAATATTCTCCACCTGGGGTGGCAAATTAAGTATGCCACTGTAGAGCTGGAGCCAGCTGCTCTTCAAGGGAAAAGTCACACAGTGATCTTGGGCAAGCCATTTAATCTTCCTGTGTCTCCATTTTCCATCTGTAAAATTGAGATAATGGTCCTTCTTTTGTCTGTCTCTACTTCAACTGTAACTTCTTTAGGATAGAGCTCATCTCTTGCTGTGCATTTGTACAGAACCTAGCAGACATGCCAAATCTGCAAAAACAAAACAAAACAAAAACCCTGCAGAAATTAGGCTTATTTTTGGCTTAATTGGCTTGTGAGTTGCTTTTTGGCTAGTTTGTGGCTTGTAGCTTGTTGCTTCTTTTCTCTGATTGGCTCCCGGCAAGTAGAGGCAGCAGGAGAGAGAGAGTCAGGGTTGCACAGCAGACCTACCACAGTCCCAGACTGCACACCGTGGGGAGCTAGTCACATAGAGTGGTGGGGTTCTTAGGGACTGGTTTGTTTTGAAATGGAATTAGCCTGATTTTTGGCTTAATGTGAATGTCAGGGTGCTTATTTACCATGTGAAAATTGGCAACTCTGGCACCTAGTACAATGTGGCCGTATCTTTACTGAGTCCTCTAGGTGACACTGTACAATAAGTAATAATAATAAAAAAATTGATTTAATATTTTCAAATCTCCAAGGTTTAATTAACTGAGTGTTAGCTCATGAGATGAGTATGGGTTTGGGATTGTTTGAAATTTTGGGCAAAGGTTTCTTTCTTATCTCATTGAAACATTTTCATCCGTTGTTGCTTAGTAGCAGTACCTATTGGATGGCCGACGCTCCAAGCTTGCCAGCTCTGTCTGTTACAACTCAGGCAGCTTCAGCTAACTCCAAAAAAATTAAGTATGAAATTGTTTTCCCCTTCGAGGCCGCATGGCTCCAAAATAAACACAGCAGCTGAGCCGTGTTTCTTAGATTGTAACTGCCCCATTTCCTTTTCTGCTCTGACATCAGCCAGTCTCTCATCATCACTTCTCAGCATCCCTGTTCAGAGAAGTCAGGGCTGTGCATTCACCAGCCATAATCTCATGGAACTATCTCTTGTGAAGGAAGGGCAGCTGGCAGATTCTAGGCACCAGTAATCCTCAGACACAGGCAATGGCAGTCAGCACTATGGGTGGGCTGCCCCTAGTCCCACTGCCTTTGGAAAGAGCAGGGAGGTGGCATAAACCCTGATATTCTTGGTCAACTTTGCAGGATCCCAGAGTGCCTGTCTTAACGGAGAAGAAGGATGGTCTCACGGTGAAACACAGGAGATGTGGGTTCCATGTGTGACTCTGCCGCTGACTTGCAAGATGTGAGCTAACTTTTCAGTGTCTATCTGTAAAATGGGGACATTAATTCTCTGCCCCACAGGCAGCTATTATGGCTTAATTCATTCATGCTTGTAAAACACCGCTCTTTAGTGAAAGGTGCTATAAAATGCAAAGTAGTATAAATTAGAACTGGAACAACAGCGCTGAAGCCAAAGGTCCCGAGAGTATATAAGGGACCAGAAGCTCAAATTGATTGCCATGCAAACACCAGTGAAAAGAGACTGTAAACAGTATTTTAGTTAGGGGCAGGTGACCAAGTCAGATCCTTTGTCTGAAATTCAAATCCAGTTCTGAAATACTAATTTTCCCCTTAACATTTTTTAAATTTTGCTTCATACCAGGAACAATTTTTCTAAAAACCATAAGAGAAGCTGGATTTCATATTTCCTGCACTCAGAAGCAGGAAGTCCTGGGAAACTTCCCGGAGAATGAGCTCTGTTCTCATGTCACCTCGCTCGATAATTTGCAAAGTTACAAGATTCAGACCATCCTGGGATACATCTGAGCTTCTTCTCCAAACTCCACCAAATATTTGGAGGTTCTCCCGTTGCCCACTGCAATGCAGTGATCCTGCTCCACATCTAGTTTGCGACCTAGTGTGGAATGCTACTCAAATGGACCTAAGCAGAGCCTGATACTTACAGTTGATTGAAAAACTGCAAACCACAAGAATTCACAGTAAAATCCAAAAAATATTTCCTTTTCTTCAATTGAAATTTCATTTTTGTCCAAATATTGCTAAAAGTTAAACACATGCTTAACTGCTTCCTGATTAAACTATAAAGTGACCAAAACCCAGTGCTATATAGTGTCCCAGGTTTATTTAGCTAACCAGAAGGATTGTACACCTCAATATATCGATTGTTATTGACGCTGGCCTGCAGTTTCGTTTTGGCTTCAAGTTTCATTCAGCCCATCATGGAATCACTCTTGATTCTGGATGGAAATGTATGTTGACAGTGCTGTTAGAAGTGTCATTAGAGCACAGGTAGACATATCCTGGCTAGTTTTGAGCTAGTCCAACTGTGGCCCAGGATCCTGAGTACATATTCAATTGGCTTCACTGATATTGTTACTCAAGAGAGATTAGGGTGATCAGATGTCCCAATTTTATAGGGACAGTCCCAATATTTGGGGCTTTTTCTTATATAGGCTCCTATTAACCCCCACTCCCTGACCTGATTTTTCACATTTGCTGTCTGGTCACCCTATAGATCAAAGCTAGTTCAGGTACATCTATACATGCAGCAGTCACACCTCTGACTGCCAGTGTAGACATTCCCTGAGTTACACAACAAATTTGCAAATCTCTAATTCTCATGAGATTTCCAGACCCACATGATTTGAACAGACACTTTGGATAAGAACCCCGAAGTCTGAGTGCTTCTCAGAATCAAAGCTGATCTCCGAATCTGTTAGGGCAGGCTCATCCCTATCCTTAAACAACTCCTATCCTGCCTTTCTCACCAAGAGGCCCACAAAATTGCCTCTGGTTTCATGGCTCACTTGACAAATGGTTTGTTCTAAGCCCCATTGAAATCAGTGGAAAGCCTCCAGTGGACTTTGGATCAGGCCCAAAAGCAGCAGCCACCTACAGGAATAAGTGTATGAAAAATGGGGCAAGGGGCGGAGAGACCTGATTTAAGATTATACAAGGGGAAATTGCAAAAAAATTACCTAAACCTTTAAGAACATATTTATATTTTGATTTCATGTAATATTACTTCCTGGTTTCCAGCACATATTCCCTGGGCGTCCCCTATCAAATATCAGGCAGTATTAAATCACTGATCCCTGATCCCTACAGCTCTCAGAAAAACATCTGTACTAATTTGTTGGTTTTCCTTCACATAAGGGCCAGATGAACTCCTCCAGGGTTCGGCTGAATGAGATCGCTGACAGATGCAGAATAGAAGTGCAAAGATTTTTCCTTTATTAAAAATAAGGTTCCATTCTCCAAGTTTTTAGTTTGTAATTTGCCGTGGTGGTGAAATGACACACGGCAACCTTGATCCAACACTGTTGTGGATACAGAAACAGTATACTTATCTAATGCTGCCTCAGCACCAATGTTTAGTGACAACGTTTTCCAGATTGGCCTGGAACGGACTGTCTGGGATGTTTGGTGATGGGATACTGTGCCTGTTGCCTGGGCGCATGTCACTGAGTTGAATCAGAAGTGTATAGTGGTTGAAGTTCATGGATGTGTGAGGACTGACTACATGGCCCCCTAAGTGATAAGAATGGGTGTCAGTCCCCTTCCTTCTGGGTCCACTTTGCCAAAGTACTCGCAAAATGTTGTTTCTACTGTCACGGTCAAATTCACTCCTGGTGTAATGAGCTCCACTGGTATCAATGGACTGAGTTTGGCCAATCTCTGCAGAGAAACAAAGCACTACATGGATTATGGGTATAGAACTCCTTCACTATCTGTACATGTGACTTTCTAAAGCCAGTGATGATACTTAGGGTGGCAATGGCCAAAGGAAGCTCACACTGTCATTTCTTCTGGAACTGAGAGGAAAGATATAACTTATTACCAGTTCTGTTGGCTCTGCTGTGCTAGGGACATTATTGACTATGAACCGGACCGAGGCCTCATGTTCACATAGGCTACTGAACAGCTTGTTAACTGGTAACAACTTGTTCAGCTAATAACTGAGGCCAGATTCAAACCAATGGCCCTGGGATAAAAGGCACCATCGTCTGTTCCCAATTCCCCAAGCCATGCAGTCCTCTCAGGTGCTAAATACACATTACATAAAAAACCCAAGTCTATCAAAAGAACATTATTTAGATTGCAAAGTCAAGCATTCAAAAATTAGGAAGCGCCATATTTACAGTTGCCCAGGGAACCTTAATTCTGCCCCCTTGTGTGTCCAAACTAAATGAGGGAGGGGTTCTATGGAAAAATACAGTATGTGATCACATTTAATGACATATGCACAAGTGGGAAGAATGAAAACCATAAATGTGTCATTTTCTTATACAGTGTTTGAACATTTGATTTTGCAACATAAGCAGCATTTTTAAACATATTTTTAAAAAAGTAACTTCAACTTCCTAGATTCCTTTTTCTTTTTAAGGAGAAAGATAAAAACATTCTGTTAACACATATAGCTGTAACTCCCAGCTTTCATTGAAAACAAAAGGTAAAAGTTTTAGCTCTTATGGCTGTAGCATAAACCTTTGAAACCTGAATCAAGTGTAACCAATGCAGTCATGTCTGCAGAGAGCCTGGAACAACAGCTCTGAGAGTTGTGAATGTCCCACTCACCTCAATGAGGTGTTAACACAGGTGTTTGGTAGTCATAATTTAGATGTCAACGCTTAACTATTTCACTATTTATTTAAGCCTGGAAAAAAGGAGAGGGCTGACCATAATATGAAGATCCACAGAATCCCACACAAGATTTAGTTGGGGTTAGTCCTGCTTTGAGCAGGGGGTGGGACTAGATGACCTCCTGAGGTCCCTTCCAACCAGGATATTCTATGATTCTATGATCACTCCCCTAAGATTTCCTCTGAAAACTCTCCTCCAGTCACTGATTTGTTCAGTTTGTGATAGCCACATAAATACAAAGCCTAGTTTTCTCTATTTTGGCAAGGTGAGGGGTGGGGGTGTGCATAATCCCCCAACCAGCTCCCTAGAAGCAACTATTAATTTTCATTGGGGAAAAAAACAACCCTTCCTGAGTTGAGTAAACTCACAGGGGAAGATGCCTTCTACACACAAACAGCTCTTTAAACATCTGACGTACCCTGAAAACATTAAAAACAGAGAGATTTTTTTAAAAAAATGTTTGGCTATTGAAAGATGGTGATGGCTGCTAAGGCAGACCATTAAAAACAACCCCACAAAACCCTTCGTCTGAGGACTGTTGGCTGATGTCATCTTTAGTTTACCATAGCAACGTGAGTTCTGATGGTGTTGTTCTCATGTCACCTCGGCGCTGAGCCCCTTGCAGGCTGCAGCAGGACCAGGCGCTGCAGGCACCTATGTAAACAGCCTCCTGCAATGTGCATAAGCTTCCTTCTGTTTGCTCAGATTACTGATGATGAGGAATTGGGTGAGCGGCAAAGAAAACATGTTAGAGGCCTTGAAAGTTGGGCTCAGTCATCTCATGAACTCATGGGTGGCATCTTCCCAGTTGCAATTAGTGCTTAGCAGGGCTAAGCTTCGTCACCTAAAGCTGTAGCAGTGCTCCTTTTAGAGCACTGGTATTTGCCATATTAGATTAGGAAATCTAGAGGGCTGGGTCTCAGAGCCCAAGCAGGAACATCAGATGAGCCGGCCTCTGAGAAGCACTGTCATGGGCATTTATTTTATTTATTCATTTATTTTGCAGTGTACATGTACCCTGGGACCACTGGTAGCCTGTTTTTTGACAGGTCCAGTACCACAAGTTTGAATCCGTATAAGGGATAATTAGGGAAAAACCTGCCCAAAGAGATTCCAATCTGTCCAAATTACTGATATGCCTCTCCATTACAAAACTATCTGAGCACCTCACAATGCGCGAAGTGGGAAAATGCTGTTATTCATGGGACCTGGAGAGACTTGCTCAATGTCACAGAGGAAGTTTATGGCAGAACAGGTCTCTTTAGTTGGAATCATGGACCATCCATCTCACCCTCAGACTGAGTTGGTTTATGTCCTCAAGGAGAGGGTCTCTTTCCCTGACTAATTTTTTTTTTGTCTTATCTGTTGTAACTGTGGATTTTCTTATTATCCATAGATATGTCTATTCTGTACTAATTTTAGGTCTTTACTCTGCAAAGATTTACACATGAATTTAACTTCCAGCATGTGCAAAGTCCCATTTACAGCTGTGTGAATAACAGGTTTTCCAGTTCACTGGCAATCCAAAAATACTGGGGAAAAATAAATTTGGGGCTGAACCAAAAATGAACATTTTTTCAACATTTGGGGGCCAACTGAAAAGTTAAAATAAAATTAAATTAAAATAAACATTGCATCAGATCAAACAAAACATTTCTGAAGCAAAACAAAACAGTGAAAGTCATTTTGAAGTTAAAAAAATCAAAATGTTTCCTTTAGAAAATGTCAAAATGAAATGTTTATGGGTTTTTGGTTTTCGTGGGTTTTCTTAGGGGTTTTTTTTTGTTGACTGAAACAATTTGGCAAAATCTACTTGAATTTGCAAAACATTTTTGGTGTCACCAACTCTGCATTTTTTGCACACACAAAAAAAGTTTCTTTAAAAACTATTGATCTCAAGTTAGTCCCACTGAACTCACTGTAAAACTCAGTGGCACTACTCATATTCTTAACATTAAGCATGTGTGTAAGTCTTTGAGGGATTGAGGCTTTAGATAGATTTTCACATGCCTTAAGTGGAAGTTAAAGTGTGCATAGGCCATTTATTGACTCTGCACAGGGGTCGATATCACCCAATGGGCACAACTGCCCAAATTGCATGTGAATGGGATGCTCAGTGGTGCTGAACTTAGATGCTGCCCTTTGACACTCTTCCCCGTGATGACACAAATAATAACAGTGTAAAAAAGTACCAGAAAAACAGATTACCTGGAACATTGAAGTTGCATTCCAACCTGCGGCACTGGTCGAGCCACTGACATGTAGTATCTGTTTTCAATAAATCCAACATTTATAGTTGGTTAGTGAGCTGAATCCTGAGCAATAAAACGTGTTATAAAATGAAAACAGAAGAGTCTTTGTCTGTGTCATTCTTTGGTCAAGGGCAGCTAGGAGGAACCAATTTGGGGGCCAAGGGTGTGAACTTTATTTGAAAAATCAATGTTTTAATTATAATGGGTATTTTCTCAGTCTCATGGTAGTGAGGGCAGCCATCTTGAAAAGTGACTTCATGTAGAACACTGGTCCAAATCCCAGCAGCTGCATATGCAAAATGGGAAATTGTAAGAGAAAAAACTAGCTGCTAGTCTGCTCCAATTCTGGTTAAGCCATCCTAATTAGGACTTTCTTTAAAGCTAACAAAAGGGCATTTAGTGCTAGGTGAATGCCTGAGAGATATAGCACAAGCAGTGAAAGTCATTGGGATGGTTGGCCTTAGGTTATGTTTTTACTGCTAAAAGAGGTATGTTTCAATATCAAGATAACCATCATGAGTTAGCTATCTCAGTTTAAAATCCTAGTGGAGACAAGGGACCAAGAGCTTTTACTTTAATGTAGCTGATCAAAGTCATAGCTATATTTCCAGCCTGGGGTCTGTCTTCACTAGTTACATCAAATATTGTAGACATTCAGATCTAAACTCCTGAACTCAAATCCTTCCTGCTTTTGATAGAGCCTTCCTATGTGACTTTGGGCAACTCAGCTAGAATATGTCTACACAGCAACTAAAGACCCGTGGCAGCGATTCTTAGAGTCCAGGTCAAGAGATTTAGGCTCATTTCATGAAGCTAAAATTAGCAGTATAGTCGTTCGGGCCCAGACTAAGCCCAGGCTCTGAAATCTGACAAAGTGTGAGGGCCTTGCAGCCCAGGTTCCAGCCTGAGCCCAAACATCTGCACTGATATTTTTAGCCCGTAGTACAAGTTATGACAGCCTGAGACTCACTGTCATGGTTTTTTGGTTTTGTTTTGGGTTGGGCTTTTTTGGGCAGGTAGACATACACTTAGTCTTTCTGTTCCCCATCTGAAAAATGGGGATAGTGGCATTTTCTTCTCTCACTGTAGTATTGTGAGAATAAATATATTAATAATTGTGAGGTATTCACTAAGGGCCATACAGGTACCTGAAATATATGTGACCCCAAATCTCAATAGAACCAGTAAGTGTTCTTGTGAGATTTCAGCCTAAAATGGTAGAAGTTTGTGCTGATGGAGAATTTATGTGATCTGGACAGTTTTCCACCATTTGGAGCTGACCTTTTGTAGAACAGCTCTTGAAATTCCAGGACTGTGTCATCTAAAGCTAAACCTTCACCCACAATCATGCAGCTGGGACTGACTAGGAGGACTGTAATTTTCTTTTCATTTGTCTGTCAGTCACCTCAGAGAAAGGGTTCTCCAGGGGTTAAGGTGCTAGCCTGAGATTTGGGAGACCTGGGCTCAAGTCTGATACCAGAGAATCTCCATTTTGAAATCCCCAGACTCCATTTTGTATCCCTAGCTTCGATTTTGAATAAACAAGAGTCACTTCACCATTAAATGGAAGCTGCAGGCCACATACCACTAAATATAGAATTGGCGGGAAAAGGGTGGCAAACAATAATGATTCCGCAGAACATAACTCTGAGGTAAATAATGGTCACAAATCTAAAAACAGAACCGGCAGCTGGCAAAAAGAAGATAAACAAGCCGGATGATTGTGTCATGTGTCTAAAAATAGAAGTGAAAAATGGTATAGAGGTCAGTGTGTCGGTTGAGGGGACAGAGTTGAAAAGATGAGAGAGGAAAGAAGATTCCGAGAGAGCACACAGGAGAATCAGTGCTGTGAAGTCACCAGAGCGAGTCTGTCAGACAAAGTTATAGCTATAGCTTTAGTTATTGTATAGTATAGTGCTAGCATGTATAGGAGAAGGGGAGTTAATAAAGATGAATGTGTGTGCTGTGTTGAGTGTGAGAAGAAATTATCTATAGGATCTAAAGAACCTCTAACGACTGGCCATCTGAAGTGAGGCGCGTCACTTAGCATTGCTTCAAACTGTAAGGCAATATGGTTTGGAGTGCTCTTTAACTTGTAAGAGATTTGTGTTTCAGATTGTTGTTGTGTCTTGTTTGCACCAATAAAACTATGCCTTGTTTGGGAAAGAACATTGCTTGTGTCAATCATTTATTGGAAGGCTATATCCGTGTCCTCAAGGTATTTCCTTAGTCACCCTGGAGACCCACACCTTAGGCGCACAGATTGGTTATAACAGGTTGGCACCATCTAAGTGCCATAGATAGATAGGCCACTTCTACCTGCCATCCCATCTTGCTTACATGGACTGTAACCTCTCCAGTGCAGAGACTGTTTTTTATGATGTGTTTTTACAGGGCCTATCACAACAGGGAAACAAATTTGTGCTACTGTAATACCAAAAACAATCCTACAAAAAGGTGGTCTCCCTCTGTGAGTGGTTTGGGACCAATTAGAGGTATCATAATGAAGACACTGTAATGTAGTGTGGCTGGAGCAGGGAAATCTTTTCCAGTGATTTGCTGTGTGATTTTGGATAAATCGCTGCATTCTGTGTCTCAGTTTCTCCATCTGTAAAAAGGGGATGGCGATAATATCCTAGCAGAGTGGGGAGAAATAATTAGTGTTATAAAGTGCACTGAGAGACACAGTTGACAGATGCTGTATAAATGTGAAGTATTTTATATTATTATATCATTCTCCCATCTTTTTTGCCAAAATATGCCTTGGACAGAAAAGATCCAGACACCAAATGGGCTATTAAGTGGGGATATTTGACAGAAGTTCAGCTACATAGACACATGAAATAATAAATGATAATGATAAAAATAAAGTAACAATACTTAGCATTTAAATGGTGCTGTGCATCTTCAAAGCACTTTATAAACATTAATTACACTGAAAAAATCAACAACAGCTGCATGTAGGACAGATTCATGAATCATTTAGAAATAATATGAGAGGAAAACATAAAAGATATAGACTGGATTACAAGAATATTCATCTTGGCTCACACCATTTAATATAATATCCTGTCTCCCACCATGGCCAGATACTTGAGAAGAAGAATAAATAACAATAAGTAGGGTTTATATAGTGCTTTTCTTCCATGGATCTTGAAGCACTTTGCAAATTTGAACATCATGTCCCCCAGGTTACAGATGAGGAAACTGAGGCATAGACAGGTGAAGTGACTTGTCTGTTGTCACACATCAAGTTAATTGCAGAGTCAAGAACCAAGATTCTGAGTCCAGTGTTCTAAGATTAAGGTTGATATTGCTTAAGTGATGTCTTTAAGCCATGGTGTTAGGCACTGCACAAACACACATCTACTAAACTTTTTTGAACCCTCCTATCATATCTGCCTTGGTAATACCTTATAGTCTTGAGTTCCTTAAATAATTATGCGGCATGTAAGAAAAGGTATTTCCTTTTATCATTTTTAAACTTGCTGCCTTTTAATTTCATTGCACATTCCGCTTGTCTTGTGAAGAGGAAGGCTAGGTAGCAGCCCCCTCTGACCTTCTCTACACTTTTCGTTATGTTATAGATCTATTTCATTTCCCTTCAAAGCAACACGACCCACATATGGTCCTCGTGTGATATCAAGTGCCTTGGCTAGACAGAGAACATGTCCAGGAACATCCCAGGGAAAAGTTATTGTTTCCACAATCTGAATATTGACTGACTTCTCATCTTATTACTCATATACTGTATGCTGTGGACCATCCTGTAATACATCAGCAAACTCCCCGAGGAATCCCAAAATTACAGTTAAAATGAAACTTCCAGCATCATCTAAAAAAACCTTCAGGATGAGATGTTCAGTTAGTGCTTTGAAATGTAGAAAGTGGCTTGTCTGAAAGCATTATCATGTGGGTACCTTGTTTATCATGGCCTCGGCTCAGATTTGGCTTCCATCACAATTGGTGATGCCACTAGTAGGGCCTAGTGAGTATTTGTCTAGTTTATTATTTATCATTATGTATGCTTCAGCAGTGCCCCAACAGCTTGTGTCTAAGATGCACATAGCATAGCCCAACAGCTTAAGAGTATTTCTACTGCCAAGGGTGTCTCAGAACTGGACTGAGGTGAGCTGATAACGCGCTGTAGACAACTGGTGACAGGACCAACAGGAGGTGTTGTGGGTTTGGGCACAAGGGAGACATTTTCAAAAGTGCCTAAGTGACTTAGATGAAGATCTCAAAGATATTTGGGCTTCTTGATTTCAGTGGAAATTAAGAGCCTAAATACCTTTGAGGAACTGTGCCTTAAATGCTTTTGAAAATAGGAGTTAAGCTCCCAAATCTCTTAGCTGCTGCAGAAAATTTTTCCCAAGTTGTGTAAAGCCCTGGATTGAGGTTCATGAGCTGAGCTCTAGGGATGTGTCCAGGGCTGGAGCAGCCTGGAGCATTACTCATCAGGACTGAGAGCCATTGACAGAGCTGTGGTGGAGGGACCCAGGGCTGGAACAGCAGAGGGTGCTGCTGGTCAAGAGAGACAGGTGCATTTGAAAAGCTGTATGTGAGGCCTATGTGTGGAACAGCAAGGACTTGCTACAAGTCAACAGTGGAGTCCATTGACAGAGCTGGGGTGGGGTCTGGGCAATGCTGGAACATGAAAGGGTTTCCAGGTCAGGTGTGAGATCTATTTGCAGAGGTCTAGCATTGGAGTAAAAGGGAAACTGCAGGTTAAATCTGAGGTGCGTTGGCACAGCAGTGTGGGAGCTGAGTGCTGCAATGAGAGGGGGAAGCTGCTCTGTGCATCATCGAAACCGGGATAGGGACGTGGGAAGCTCTCAAAGCACCTGCTTACATTGTGCCTGGCTCTAGTCAGCGCTGTCAGTCTTGCACTTAAAAAAATAAATGAAGTTTATCTCATCAAGTCTCTCTCACTCTCTCTTCTCCCCGCCCCCTCTCTGAGCTCATACATGGCTCAGGCTTCAGGACAGCTTCCTGGTTGCCAAGTCCGCCTGGCTCACTCTGCACTGAAGCACGGAGCAACACAATCGGGATGATAACTGGGCCAGCTGCTAGAAATCATTTCAGGACCGAAAACAATTAAAGTGAAGCAGAGCTATAAATAACGGAAAGCCCTTTGCTCCTTCTCCTTGCCTGTCCATTGCAGTCTCCCCATTACAACGATCCTCCAGTCGCCATGCAGACATCAGCAAAAATTGCAGATCATTAAAATGAATTATTGTAAAAGGCTCAGGACTGAGACATGGATTTTTTTTTTTCACCCTAGACTATTTTAAATGTAACTGAGGTCAACAGCAGTGGCCTTGATCCTCCATGGGATCCCACGGCTTCAATGAAATCTCTCTGAAGTCCAGGGTACTCTGTGATGGTGAAAGGGGTACTTGTGAGGGTCCTATTTCAGGACTGCAACATGGGGTCATGATGGGAGTTTTCTGTTTTTCATTGCAAATGCATGAAAGTGATCCAATTCAGTAAATAACCTGTGAAATTTTTCAAGCTTTTGACTCAAAAGGAGAATCATTTTTAGGTGAAAAAAAACGCTCGTTTTGGATTCAAAAAGTTACACCCCAATGAACAAAATCCACAAATTCTTAATCAGGAAGCACACCATTTCATTCAGACAAGGGCACATTTGCACACCACATGTGGCAGTGATTTCTCTTGGTTTCCATGCAAAGCAGGCACTTTTGCAATCATTTCTTGCTGAACCAAATCTCTGGGGTGCCAAATGGCCCTAAACAAACTCACAAATATTTTAAAGAACATTCATAAAAAATTGTTTTTCTTCCCTTTTCTGCACAGCCCCAGCAGAGACAAAAGGTGCTTCCATCTGAAGACTACTTATTCACTTATGTGAAATGAGTTGCTGAGTTCTCAGGTCACTTTCCCCGTGGGCAAGTTTCCAAGCACACAAACCTCAACTGCATCTGCCACTAACTAGTTATTTAGTCTTGTTACCTTGTTGATTGTCTCTGCAAACCAAGAGTTGTATGAACTTTGTAGACTGATCTCCACTCACCCCGGCCCTAGAAGTGATCTGTTCAGGCAGAGTGGAAGTGCTGTACATCCCATATTGGAAAAATTCTGTGGATAAACAAAGGTCTTAATTTTCCAGGGCTGTCAGTTCTGACACCTTCCACCAGAGTTAATTTTACACCAAAACATAAAAAGAAAAAAAGAAGTCAATAGCGACTTCTAGCCCTGGTCTGCACTGGGGGAAGAAAAGGGGATCGACCTAACATATGCAACTTCAGCTATGTGAATGGTGTAGCTGAAGTCAACATATTCAGGTCGACTTACCTCGGTGTCTTCATGACGCTGAGTCGCTTCCCTGTCAACTCCACCTGCGCCTTTCAGTGCAGTGGAGTTTCAGAGTCAACAGGAGAGTACTCAGGGATCAATTTAGCACATTTAGACGTGACACGATAAATCGATCCCCAAAAGATCGATCTCTACCCACCGATTTAGCCTTTGACAGGGATCCAGTCCCTCCTCTGGCTTTTGTCTCTTTCCCAGGCAAGGAGACCACCTGATCTCTTTGTTCCCCAACACCTTTAGTTGGCATCTTGTGGAGGAGGGCCATCAGTTGTGAGGAGACAGGGTGTGGGCCATTCTCTATGCAGACACCATCACACTGGCCCTTTAGGGCTCTGCAATAATCGCACACCCTTATCCCACCACCTTGATACTTAAGAAATACATAAGGGAAACTGAGGCACCGACACAGTACTCAGAGAGAACATTAAGAACAGCCCCACTTTGTCACAGATAGGTCATGGTAGCCTTCCTTATATTGATTACATCTCGTCCCATGTATCAGGCATTCTAGACAACACTCATGTAGTTAATGTTCAGTTCTTTAGCCTTCTCCTACTCCCATCTACAATATGAACAGCATAAGCAGGAAAAGACTTATGCTAAGATGGGACCTGCCTCTGACCGGATTCCTTGGTTTCTTTTTTGCAAAACAAAAAACTCTAAGAAAGGTTTTGCAAAGCCCAAACCATCCCCACTTGGCTCAGCTGCAGCCTGGGTCCCACTGTGCATTGGCAGATGACAAGTATCCCTCGGTATCCCATATCCCCGCAAAGCAGCCATTTAGTGCACCCTGGGTTTGGAGAAAGGAATGTTCACACCCTTCTCACTTCTGTCCATTTCAGCCATTGGGATTTGACTCTTGGGGCTCCATTCTCCTCTTGTCCGGCCATAAATCAGGAGGAACGCCATTGAGGTCAGCATTTATATCAGTGCAGAAGAAGCGACAGAAGTGAGAGGAGAATCAGATCCTTGGTTTGGAGAAGGATACAAGTCTCAGTGGGAGGGCAAAGGCCTATCCATGTGTATTGTATCAGGAGCAGGCCCTGAAGGTGCCGTAAAAGCTGATGACAATTGCATGGGATGGTGTGGGAAGCAGAGGATGGCAGCAGAGCTTGGCAGAGTAAGAAGTTAGTTTCTTCTCAGCGTATCACCTTGCGGCTGTCTCATACTGCTAGAGCTCGCAGCCCCTCCATCTGCAGCAGGTTGCCTGAGGCAGAGCTGGGCCTGCAGCTGATTTCAATTTAAACACATCCCTGGGGGTAGTATTATTGTTCCACTTGCTTGTGCACATGGTCTCTCTCCCTCTCTCTCTCTCTCTCTCTCTCTCTTTCTCAGTTTCCTTGCTGGCAGTGGTTTCTTGAAAGTTTCTACTCCGCTCCCCCCCCACCCACCCTAAAGTCATGCTGAAAGAGCTCAATAGAAACAAACTGGGGGTGCCTAAGGGTGAGTGGGGTGTCCCATCAGAGGTGACTTAGGAGGAGCCCCAGCAACCTGCTCTGTGTTTTTGTATCAGCACATTTGTTCCTGGCCAGGGAGGTGCAAAGATTTGTATTTTTGCATCCATGATGGGGGATAATTTTGAATGAGAATAAAGGCAATGTCTGTGGAGACTCTAGTGATAGTGTGCCCAACTCCCATGGAACTACACACCCTGAGACTGCAGGCCCCTTCCCCACAGACTCACCATCCACTGGTCTCAGCCTCCTCAGTCCCTGCTTCTTGACTAGTCTCTCTCTTTCTTCTCTTCCCTTTCAGAGGTAGCTCAGCTCCTTCCCAGGCTGGAAGAAAGAAGAGCTCTCTTAAGGTTACCAGTGGCCCATGTCAAGAAGCACGAGGTTTAGTCATTACTGTATTTATTAAACTTTACTAGGGGCTCTCACAGTGTGCTTCACCATCTCCACGCTTTCTTCCTTTGCAACAGAACATCTTGTGTAACAATATTTATGTCAGCCGGCACCAGTGAGGCATAGAAATGAAACAAAATAAAAGCAAATTGATATTAAAACCATCCCACACTACTATACATTTGAACAACCCATAAGTACAGAACAGAGGCCTCGCCTGGTTGGATCAGACCAGTGGTCCATCTAGTCTAGTATCTTCTCATCAGTTCAGTGACTCTCATCTCCAGAAGACATGCATCTCTTCTGAAAATAGGACATAATTTTATCTAATGAACTGTGAATGTTCTAATGAGCCATATAAATATCCAGACCTTTTTCTGAGTCTTATTAAACTCTTGGCCTTAGTGATAGTTTGTGGCAGTGAGGTCTACAGTGTAATTATGTATATATTAAAAAGAAAGCTGAGTGGTTCATGGATAATTTACAGGTGGGAAAAGGGGTTAAATTCAAAACTCACCCAGAGCTCTTTGAGATTCTTAGATTAAAAAGTGCTAGGAGAGAAAAAGGATATTTATTATGATCTGACTCAACCTTTCTTCCGTCATTTATTTTATCCCCTGTCCTACACAACTTGTTGTTTTTTGGGATGAGAGGGAGGGAGGCTTAAGAGGAGAGGCAGGATGGTTGGGCACTTAAGGCACTAGGAGTGCTTAAGTTGGGCACTTAAGGCTTAGGAGACCCTGATTCAAATTCCTACTCTGACACAGATTTCTTGGGTGACATTGGGCAAGTCTCTTAGGCCCAGATACTCAAATGGATTTAGGTTTCAACTGAAATCAATGGGATTTAGGAGCCTAAAGACCTTTGAGGTTCTGGGCCTTAGTCTATGTGTGCCTCATAACAGCACTTCTCATAACAGTTCTGTGAGCAAGAGGATACTTTAAAAGTAGTGCTCAAATACTACAGGAATTGGTGCTATATAAATAACATAGAGAGATTGCTTAGGCCCCTTGCAGGCTGTCTCCTGGTGCATAAGTGGCCTTGCTGTGTGATCAGAAGGATGCAATAATGTAGACTGACCTGAACATCCCTGTATTAATCAAAGCTTCTTCCTTTGGTAACTATATTTTCCTGTTCTTTCATATCTTTGTCCTTTCTCCATCTCTACCATGTATGTGAGAGACTCGGGGCAGGCGTCCAGTCTGGCATAGTACAGAACGCCCCAGGGGACTCTGATTACTGGACGATGTAAGGCAGAAGAAAATGGGTGCTGCTCCAGGCTGATGTGGAAGTACAGCTGTGGTGGCTCATGTGATTCAGAAGACTCCAGTCAACACATCCCAGAGTCTGTGCGACTGCATGAGCCCAGCTTGTCTGTGATTGGAAGGAATGCTGAGGGGAGGAAGAGCTGTGTTTTGTCATATGGCCCCTTCTGGATCTCCTCAGAAGATGCTGGTAGTGTCCATGGGGTGACAGAGAGGTGAGCAAGGGAGCAAGAGCCCTTTCCATCTGCAGGGTTCCACACACTGGGGGTCAGATTCAGTGCTGTGCCTTCAGGAGGTGCAGCAAAGCATGAGTGGCCCAGCTGTGGGGGGGACTTTCAGCCCTCTTTGTGCCTCCTAGATTCAGGACTGCTGTGGGGCTACTCTAATATATGGCAACTTACCAAGGGCAGTTCCTCATTCCAGAATCTCCATAGTGCATGCCCCAGACCCAACCTCTGCACCAGGATCTGAAACGGGGGCAACATAGGGCTAATTGTAGTGACTGCTGCTTCTGCACTGGGAGAATTCTACCCCCACCTCTTGTGACAGCTCTGTACACTGCCAGATTGGCAGGTAGGGGCCCAGGAGACTGAGATTTTTGTACCCTACACTGTGAATTTTGCTTTTAATTTCAGGTTGGAACGAACCTCAAAAACTCTAAGGAGAAGTGTTGAGTTTTGTCAGGTGTTCTCTCAAATCCAGGGGGATCCCCCAGCTCCTCCATACCTAAATTTGCTGCCTTCACACTAGTCAATGTAAGAGGTGCTATCCCTCAAAGAGTCTGGTACCTTTGAGTCCATGTTGCATCTGATGACCTATTCCAGTGGCTGAAGTCCAAGCAACCTCCTTTCCCCCATATACTCTTTTCCTCTTCTCATCCCCAGAACAGTGAGGTCAGGGGGGAAATTGTCCTAGCAAGGCTCCAAGTGTCTTTTGGTTATGTCCTGGTGCCCTGAGGTTGACCCTTGTATTGGGACAATCAAAACACCCTTTATTTTCATCCTAAATCAGAGAATCTTATGAAGGTTTAGAACTTACTAAACAAGGATTCTTACATTCACTCACACTCCTATACACCTGGAAACACCAGCACACACACTTAGAAACATATACATCTACCAATAGATGCACACAAACTGACAAACACCTACAAATTCAAATACACCTCCCCCACACATCCCCACAGCCACACTCATGAACAAATACCCCCTACATACCCACACAAACTAATCCTCACCCCCACACACTATGCACACACCCTTATGTGCAAATTATCCATCTTCTCTTTGTATTTGGCTTGGCTGAACAGCATGCTCACTGTGTCTCAGCCAATAGATATCTGGACTAAGATAAACACCAGACAGTTGCTGGGAGCCAGAGATATTTTTTGTGATTTACAGGGCTATGCAACAGAGACCCTGCAACCCCCACCCTCAATCCCCGTAGAACAGACTGTTTCTTTTCAGATGTCTGCTTCTTGGGCAAAGACTGGGGGCAAGAAGGGGAGAGTCTTTCTCAAAGCCACAGGTGTGACACACAAGTGGAAGAACGAAGCTGCTCAAATCTCTTTCTGCTGAGGGAAAATACGGTGCCTGGCAGCTTCTTGGAGTGCTTATTTTACAACCTTAGGGCCAAGAATGTTAAAATGAGATGACTTTATCTCAAGGTATTTTTGGCCCATGATGATGCAGGAAATATCAGAAATCATACAAGAAAGCTCGTTCCCTGGGATTTACAGCTCAACAGGATTGAGTAGTTCAGATAAGGCTCTGATAGGCTTTCTAACTACAGGGTGCTGACCAAACGACTGACCCTTTTGAAGCTCACCCTTAACTATATTTCATTCTACTGACTTAAGTCCCCACCGTGCTGTATTTTCAGTACTATGGTGTTAGGTATATTACCTAGGGACCATCAGAGATCAGACTCGCATTGTGTTCCACACTGTACAGACATATAGTAAGAGAATATCCCTGTCCCAGAAAGCTTACTGTATAAATAGAGAAGCCAGAGAAAGGAAGTATTGCTATTCCCATGGGGACCAGAAGCACAGGGAGATTAGGACTGATCATTTCAAAGGGGCCTAAGGAAGTTAGGGTTAGATTTGTAAAGGTATTCAGATGCCTATCTGCAATTGAAATCAATGAGTGTTAGTGCCTAAAAATCTTTCATACCTGGTCCTTGTGAGATCTGAGTTTGACTCCTGAGTCTGACACAGACCTAGGATAAGTTATTTAGGGTGAGATTTTCAAGAAGCCCATGGGAGTTAGGCACACAACTTCTCTGGGTCCCAATTCAGAGCCTTAACCCAGGATATTTTTCCTTCCAGTAAATTTCCTTCTGGAAAATCAGGATGAGAGAGACTGGCAGAGCGGTGGACTCTAATTCCTTCTTAGAATCCTGCAGTCACATCTGTACACAGCTATACACCCACAGCACCCATATGCAGTCACATCTGTACAGAGCTATACACCCTAAAGCTGTTTTGACCAAGAAGGGGGAAAAAATAGGAAGTCACTCACAGTGCTATCATAAAAAACTAAGTCTTAAAGATTAGTTAATAATCTGTGGCCTGAGACAACATACACATCAACCTCAAAAGGAACTACTTCAAATAAACTTGTTTTGCTGTTGTTGTCATTAAATCCCGCCAGCTGCAAGTCTGTTTTCCACCGGCCGCAGTGTGAACTTTAGAGGGACCACGGCATGGATTCCAAAGCTCTGTCATTGGTGGGGGGAGTGGGAAGGGGAGGAGAGATCTTTGAAATCCAGATGTGGCTCTGGGATTTTGTGACTTTGACCCACCTTTGTGAAAGACTCAATCGAACATCTATGACTGAACATTCTATGCCTCTCTGTGTTATGCAGGAGGTCAAATTATGCTGTTGCAGTGATCTCTTCTGGCCTTGAGATCTATGAACCTAGAAACTCTGGATAGCCAGCAATCATATCTATACGCAAATACCAGGCAATAGTTTCTAAGAGAGTGGGTGCTGTGCTGGCGGAGACATGCAGCATGGCAGATTCCTTCAGTCTCCTTGCTCCCCCTTTCAAACATCCTTAAAGTGTGAAAGGTTAAATGCCAGGGTCTGGCGAGCCGTGTTCTGCCACAACACTAAAGCTTTGTGCAGGAGCACAGTCCATCCCCATGCACGCTGAGGGCTCTGAGCAGGTCACACTTTCAGTCTAACTTCAGCCCATCATGGGCTGAAATCTGATAATGAAATGATTGAGACTGGGAGCGCCCTCTGACAGCTTAACTGATGGCTGTAATTAGAAACTGGCCCACACGACCGGCCTATGGTGCAACATAGGCCCCATTGTGGCACCTCATGAGAAGCCAAAAGCTGGAGTTCACATAAGGGAAAATGACATGCTTAGGAACACAAAGGATTACAATATGCAGCGGCAAAAGCCTCAGAAGTATATAGGGGCTATATACAATATCTATACTGATTGGGGGTCCTTTGCTAGTCTGATGGCTTCTTCATGGCCAGGAGGCACAGCATATCACATGTTCCTTTACAGTAAAGACGATATCTGAGCAGTTTGGGAGAGGGATATGTACAGAGTAAATATACACGTGTCTGAGAGGATGTCTACTCTGTGTGTGCATCTATACAGTGTGTGTAGGTGTAGGCATGAGAAAGAGAAGGTGGAGAGCGTTTGCAGGTATGTGCATGAGTGGGTACTCTGTGTGTGTGTATGATCTGATATTTATATGTATATATAGAAAATGTGAAGACTTCCCTTTTCTTCTGGAGTCTGCTTTCTCTCTCTGTGTCCCAGAAGGTTAATCTTTGATCTCTGGCATTCTCAAGGGGATCTGAGAGGCATTCGGTACTCAACACTCACTGGAAATCAGTAGGAATTAGGTATTTAACTCATTTAGTATCTTTTTAAAAAATCCCAGATTTAAATCTTTGCTCTTTTGTCCTGTCCATCTCTTACTCTCTTTCATTTGGCTCACCCTATTTTCCTCCTATCTGATCTTTTTACCTCTCTCCTGTTTCTAAACACAACCCATGTCTCTGATCTTTTCAACCTCTCCTTTCCAAATGGCTCTTTCCAGCCTCTTGTTCCTGGACAATATCTGCTCTTCTTTTCTGGGTGTCATTGAGCTACCTATCCAGATCCATGTAGATCTTAGCTTGTGACTATAAAAAGGAAAGCGATTGAGAGGCAAGTAAAGCAGTTATGGGGCCAAAATAATCTCTGGCATAACTACACTAAATACATTTATTAGCACTGGGCCCCATTTTTTCCTCTTATACTGATATAAATCAGGAATGACTCCACTGAAGAGAATGGAGTCATGCCAGTATAAACCTGTGAAAGGCGAGAAGCATCTGACTTGTAGTGCCTTGCACTAGTGTAATGCCTTGTACTAGTGTAGTGCCTTGCACTAGGAGTTACCCCATTGTAGTCAACAAATTTTACTGATATAAGACTGGTGAGGTGTGGGGTAGAAGAACTAGGCCCATTGTGTTTATTAGCAGTCATAACCTTAATCAAATAACACTTGGGGATATATATATAAATCTTTTCCAGTGCAGCCTCCCAAGCCAAATAAAGGCGTAAATGGGGTTTCTATCAACAATCTTTTCTTTTAAAAAAGACATGTGTACTGGGCTGTAAAAAAACTTTACTTCTTGGGAAACAGCCAAAGCCCATGAGCAGGCACCACTGATGATCAACTCATTGTCCCACTCAGACAACCATTCTGTCTCCTGCAGCGGTTAACACCTGATGCATTAAAACAGGAAGGAAGAGGATTCTTTCTTGATTTGCTGTCATGGTCACCTGATTCCCTGAAGCATGAGAGCTAAGAGGACCCAACTTCTCTCAGAGCAACAGGGATCCAGGTTACCCATTTCATTCTGTGTGACTGGAATATGGAAAATAAACAAACCCTATGGGAATGTTTTTTTCCACTGCTCATGTAAAACTACATTGAATAGAAAAGAAACAGACCCCGGGTAATAGAGGGGCACGTAAATAATCACCGGCCTAATCCACTTTGACAATGAAAGAAATTCAACCAGAATGTTTTCAAGTCTGCAATGCAACCTGTAATTTAAGCATGAGGAAGTAATGTCAGAAAGGACGCAGGTTCCCATAAAAGCCTCTCCACTTCCAGACCTGGGGTCCCCAAGCCAAAAACCCAGAGAAGGCTTCTAGCCATAACATCTGAGAGAACAAGCCTCACAGAGGGACTTGCTAACCTCTGGTGGAGAGACAATGGACCAGGAAAATATTCAGAATGAAGGAGGCCATCAAGCTAAAATGAAAAACCTTACTGTGTGTGTGTGTGTGTGTGTGTACATTTAACTGGTTCCAGTGCAATGCCAGTGCACTGGGACCAATTAAATGTCCCAGTGCAATGCCACTGAAGCCAATGTAAAACAGAAGAATTTTGCTCACTGTAGGAAGGGTAGGCCAGAGCAGAGCGAAATGGATTAATAAGTGTTTTCAGTCTCTAATTTGAGCAGCACAGTTGATTCTCATCCACCGAGGATAAACAATGTGTGAGGTCTGGTGCTGAGATCTGAAGTGTGAACCTTGTCCCCAACACCCTCATTAGACAAGCCAGAGGGAACAACCAGTGATCTGCTAACATTGCCAAAAGCAAGAGGTGACTAGCAGAACTCATATTTGCACTGTTACCAAAATCAGCCCACATTGCCTATGAAATGGTGGGCACTGCCTGCTATGTGCATGCGGGTGAGTGTGCTTGCAGTGCCTGACACAACTTTAGTGCCCCAGTTGGCAATAATGATTAAATAGGGAAGATAAGCACCAGGCGCCAATTCCAGGGGGTTGCAAAGCCAGAACCTTATTAAAGGAGATGTTACACTTTGAACTCAAAGGGTAAAACTCTCTCTCTACAGTGGCACAGGTCTCCTGCAGGGTGCCTTATGTGTGGAAGTGAAACTGTGCACAGGACAAGGCCAGAACCAGATCTGCAGCCCGGAGGGCAGGGAGAATTGCTAATCATTAGACCGATTATTATATAGCTCCGTGGCTCCCAGAGATGTATTGTATCTGGGTCTGACTTCCTGACCTCTCATCTTGACTCAAGCCACATCTCCTCACCCCAGCTCATGACTCTCACAAAGAGCCGTGTCAGACTTTGCAGCTTCATATCTCAGGCCTCATTGCTCTCATCACTGACTCCTCCACCTCCCAGCCAAGCCCTGCTGTGTCTAAAGATATCGTTGCTACCTGTAGCCTGTAAGATTTGCAGCCTGCACCCTCTGCCTGTGCTGACTGCAATGACATTTTGACAATGCTGGGCAATGAGAAGCCTTGAGGGGACTGTGCTGAGAGAATGGGCGAGAAACTCTCTGGATCGAAGCTTAGGTAGTCCAGTATTCTAGTCTTCATGGCTTACATTCTGGCCAGGACTGATGCTGGTTGCACTCAAACTTTCTTTGGCATCTATGAAAGTTTCCATAAGAGTGGCAGCCTGGATTAGAAAGGTAACCAATATCAGATGGTATTAAATAGCCACCGAGGAGAACATTAATTCATTTTTTATTTCACTGGGGATTTTGTGTTTGTTCCCCCGCTTTTGGTGCTGCAGAAGAGACTGGAGTGCAGACCAGATCAACACACAAGCTACAGCTGTCACTTCTGCATCCCTTATCATGAGGACCATCTGCTCTGGCACCTGGCCTTTGCCATGACTAAGACAACAGCACCATCTAGTGCTCTCAGCCGCGACCTGTTGAAGCTGTAAAGAAAAGACTGAAGGCTCCCTCTTATGGATAACCAGAGCAGGAGAACAGATGTGAGGAAAGAGGGTTTTCAGAATAGTGACATCCCTGGCTCCAATGCAAGAGATGAGATTCTGTAGCCCAGGGATGTAGCAAATGCATCACTGCAGATCACAGCAGGGTCTAGTCCAGCTCTGGCATGTGAATATGGAATATGGCATGGTGAATATATGCAGCAGGGTCTGTGGGTGTCTCATTTCAGGAACTGTGGAGTCACTGACATCATTTATTTTGTCTCTCCAGCTAACCAGGCAGATACCTCTGCTCCCCGACCCCCACCCTGTCCCGCCCCACCTGACTGTAATTGCTGGATGAAAACATCACCCTTCATTGCAAGAGTTTAAAGATGTTTTCACCCCATATGTGCAGGTAGTATCTAAATGCTCTCATGGGCAAAGTGCCACACTAGTTTTAAAAGCTTTGCCCTGAAGTGATCCTTTGCCATGTCACTCGGGCCACTGTAGAAATGGTAAGGTCAGTTCGGGAATATATTTACTGCAAATTTCCTCACATAGCTGTGGTGTTCCAGACCTAGGACCGTACAGAAGCTCTGCCAATGTACGCCTGAACTGCAGAGCAGCAGAATTGTCTGCTAGTTAGTGCACTTGCCTAGGACCTGTAGAACTGGGTTCAAGCCTTTTCTCTGGTATAGATTTCCTGTATGACCTTGAGCAATTCATTTAATCTCTCTGTGCCTCACTTTCCCATTGGTAAAATGGGGACAATAGCACTGCTCTACCTCACTGAGGCATTGTCAGGATAAATACATGAAAGATTGTGAGGTGCTCAGATACTATGGCGCTAGGGGGCCATGTAGGTATCTTAAATAGAGGGCATGCCTGCTATCCCAGTTCTGTGTTCCCACTCAGCTCTGCCAGTGCACCTCAATCCCAATCTACAACAGATCCTGCTACTCCAGTTCCATTCTTATCCCACTCTAAGATCTGCCAGTGCAATTCACCCTGATATGCATAAATGTCCACTGCACCATACTGGGACTGCCAAAGTCAGTTCACAAGTGACCTATACCAGTTTACACATTGTAGGTGTAAAATGCACTTAATAGTGTCTCTCATCATACTTACTGAGTATGTTGTTAAATTAGAACATTCTTCATATGGTCAAGACTGTCCGTGGCCAAACCCTCTTAGCACTGCATCACCTTCCAGTGCTTATGTCACAGCCAAAAAGTCATGCCATGTGCTAAGCAGGATTGAATGAGCTTTCATCTTAGCTCTTCTCACAGGCAACCAGAGCTAGAGAGCTGTTACAATGGCAAAGACATTTTCTAGGTTTTATTTCAGTCCTTGCCATCCAATAAAGACAATGACAGAAGACCTACTCCCTCATTCTAGGTGTAGAATAGAAATCCTCCTGACCTGGGTTCTATTTCATTGTATTCCATCGGGTATTCTCGGACCATGGCAGGGAAGTACTGTTTTCAACACTACTACTCTCTATCCATCCATCGCTGTTTACAGTTCTCAACCACTGAGTTGCAAATTCCTCTTCAAGACTCCTATTGGTCAATATCAACATTCTCAGGTCATTCTGGCGCTGATATAACTATTCTACTGAGCATCCTAGCAAGAACCTCACCACACTTGTGCAAGTTAGCATTGCTAGTTAAATCTGTCTTTTCACTTACCTCACCACCAAGTTGAGCTTTCCAGGGAATATCACCTCTGATGTCCTGCCAGCCTTGTTGTCACTGTCTGTGAGATAATGTTTCTTCATTCTGGGTCTGTGACATAATAACATTCAACCTCGTTTTGCTGGTGCCCACATTCCAACTTCAGGACAGAAATGACCAGTGAGAAATGTGAAAGGTTCGTGACATTCAATCATCAAGCCCTTCGTGGAAAGGAATGTGATCAGAAAGAGACACCCTTGATGTTTATTTTAAAGTCCCTGATGTGTGATACACTTTAATACACCCTTGTCTGTTGTGGCTTTTCAGCTTCAGGTGAACCTTGCAGATGGGGCACCAGTAAGTTATTTTTGTTGGTGGAATGTACCATGTTGTGTACAGCCCATAAAAGGATCACAAAGCTTCATGCCTATATATAATCTGCACACAATTTTCCACAAGACAGGCTAGTCACCTCATAGTGAGGCTTTGAGTCTTCCAGACACAGGTAGTGGGAGGAAGAGACCAAAAGCATTATCAAAGGGCATTGTAAGAGTCAATATCCTTGGAGAGAATGACCATTCTGTGTGTTATTGTGGATGCATCAAAGACGCATGCAAATCAGAAATGGAGATCTTTTCCTGAAATAGGCAATGGTGCATATTTGTGGGTGGAGTTTGCTGAAAGAGACATACACATGATAAGAAAGTTTATTAGAGCTCATTTGGAAGAGAAAAAAAGTCTGTCGCTTGAATGGTCTGGGAATCATTGGTTAAAGTAGGAAGGCCATCTCAAGAGGACATTAGCTTTTGGCGTAGAGATGAGCTGGGGAGTTCAGGGTGTTTTCACTTGTCGGTCAGACAATGGGAAGCACTGCTCAACTTAGCGTTCAGTATTTTGTTGAATGATAGGCAAAAACTGTCTGTTTTATTCAATTGTTCCAGAATCCCCTTCTCTAAATGAAGAATCTTCTCTTTCAAGGCCACATCAACAGAGCCAGAGTGGTGTGAGTTGGTTCAGACGTAGCATATGGTGTTTCCATTTCTTCTTGGTGGCCTTGTACCTATGTGCACGTGCATGTTCATGGAGGAAGGAATCCACCAACTTTTATTGGCCCCATAAGACAAAAATACTGGCAAGATCTCTAAAGATTCTGAGACTCTCCAAAGACTGAGAAGCACAACTCTGTTAGCACAAAGGAATTCTTTAAATAAAACTTAACTCATTGTATGAGATTCAGCATATAGGCACCCAGTTAGGAGGGGGAAAACCTCAGCTTCTCTAATGGCCATATGCTTCTGAAAATAGAAGGCAGATCTACAGTACAATAACACTGGTAGTGACATGGGCTAGAGGAAAATTACAATGACTATTGATCTCCATGCTTCATGGCAACAACTAGGCATCAGCTGGGGTCAGGAAGAAATTCACACTCAATATTTTATGGTTTTCTCTAAGGCATTCTGACCATTATGAGAGACAGCATACTAGACAGGCAGGGCCATTTACCTGATCCTATGTGATAATAAGTCACCCTTACATACAGCCTTTCATTTATTATATGTGTTGTAGTAGCAGCCAAAGGCTCCTTGCAGGATCAGGTGGGGATTAGGTTCAAGATCAGGTTCAAGATCAGATCCCTATTGCTTTAAGAACTACACATATTGGCGGGCACTCAGTCTAATTTGAGACACGTGAGTGTAACAAAAAAAAACGGGAGGCAAGATGTCAGGTTCCTGATGGCACTAAATCATCGCTATTTTTAGTTCTGTACAATTAATTACTGATATCAACATCAGCATTCCCATAAGATGTGCAACCTCGCCCATCGTTGGCTGGCAGATTTTTTATTTCATTTATTTTTTGCTGAGTGCTATGGCAGAGGATTAATAGAGTCAAAATGCATAACAGCCGGAAGTAGAATTGTTTCATAACTACATACAGCACCGGACCCTCACCTGGGGTTTAATGCTGTTAGTGAACAAACATAAACAGCATGCCCAGCAGATTTGGACAACAAGTGAAGGAGTTATTTATTTAATTGGAAAGGAAATGCAGGCTGGAGAGAATGAAATTAGTCAAATCAGAAATTGACATCTGCTCTTGCAAAACATACCGTGGGACATTTAATAGCCAATTGGTCAGTACTTTACATCTCCTCTGAAGGACAGCACCTTCAGCAGCAAGACTGGTTCAGGGCTGACTCAGAAGCCCAGTGACTGATCCATGCCCCTTCCTGCAGCACCTACAGTGGTTGCCCTCAACAATATGACATGACCTCAATGCGATATCTGAGATACCTCAGTGATTCCAGACCAGGCAGCAACTGCAACACTTTGATTCTGTGGTGGGGTAACACTTAGGGCTTGTCTAGACTTGAAAGTAAATTTGGATTAAGGCAGGATGTAAATTTAAAGCGTGAATTTAATTCCCAGCGTGGACGAGCCCTTAGAAAATGTTGGTGCTACGGTGGCAACCACTGTTGCTGCCCCAAGTGAATATTGACCTGGCCCCCACCTCTTTAGCTCTGTGGGATCTGCTGGTACAGTAGGTAAAGGTGTGGGGGGAAATTCCTATGGCTTTGTGTGTGTGTGAGTGAATGATTCCCAGTAATCAATTACAGCTATTAAATATCAAGTACTTCCCATGAAGCTGACATTTCTAATCCCCTCATTGCCTTCTCTTTTCACACACCAGTGACTGAGACTTTTCCCCACTGGGAGAGGCTTTTTCCAATTTCTCCAGCCTTATTGCTCCTTCCCACTTCAAGTTTAGAATTAGAGACACAATAAAGGACCCTTTAACAGGAGGGGGAGCGTCGGATGGGGGAAAAAGCAGGCCCCTTCTTTGAGCCCAGGATTCATCTGCCTCTCCCCGTGGAGATAAAGAGGCCCTTTCACCCCAGCAACCAGAAGGTTCAAGCTGGATATGTGCTTACTAGATAGGCTGTAGCTGGGAGCTGCCAGCCTGGGGCCTGCTTGTGGTGACATTTTTACGTCAGATTAGACAGTACGTCTCCAAATGCATTAGAGCCAAGGCCTGACTGGTTGCTGGGGAGACAGACCCTTCATCAGGTTGCAAGTTTGAAGGAGAGCTGCTGTATCTATGAAACCAGGCCTCAGTTGGCTTCAATGGCTGCTTTTCTTCAGATTAAAGTTAATAACAGCCTCCCCCTACCTTCTATGCTTGCAGTAGACTCACAGCGGAGCCCAGACCTGACAGAGGTGGGAGCCTAATGCTTCTAATATCCCTACAGGAGAGCTCACGCCTCACTTGTTTTTGTTCTCCACTTTTGCTGAGTGATTTTCATTACAAATATCCTCTTATAGTGAGTGCGCGGGGAGAGGCGAGGAGGGGTGAATGGGCCACACAAAGAGAAGGAAAAGGCCACTTGTTATAGAACCAGTAATTACAGGGGCTCTGATTTGCCCTGCAAAGAGCTGAAGGGATTCTTATGAACTGGACATGGCAGTGCTTCACATGCACAGCCCTTATGGGAGTGAGTGCTTGTTTTTATTTCATTACTGGTGGCTGGGATGCAGGAGAACTTTGGCCCCCAAAACACTGAGCTCCTCAGTGGTTTGGGGGATTTTTTTTTTAATTTTAACAAAAGCTCGATTAACTTTGATCCCTTCATATATATATATTCTCTCAAAAGCCTCTGTGCTCTCTGGTTCCATGGTGGAAGGGTTAAAATACGACAAGACAGGGTTTTATTCGTATAGCCGAGATGGAAGCAGTAAGCGTCTGAAAACTCAATAGAGGTCTTGTTCTCTTGCTGGAGGCATTTACAGCCCATTCTAGAAAACCCAAGAGGCTCCAATAATTGCCAAATGGGTGCTGAATCAAACTTCCAAAGCTTGTAAGATCTGCTCACCCCAGCATATCATCTGCTAAAGCAACTGCACTGCTTCATTATAAGAATTTTCCACCTGCTACAATAACAATTATAATGAATACATAGCGGTATCTGAATTTAAGGCCTTGGGCCAAATTCTGAGTGGAAATAGAATGTCACCTCTTAGCTATACCCAGTTGTGTATGCATTGTGTGAGTTTCTTCAGTCCATCAATTTTAGTACATACATTGCCCCATAACCATTATATCTGAACACCTCATAATCTTTAGTATATTTTACCCCACAGCTCCCATTTTAGAGATGGAGACACCGAGGCTGACTGATCTATCCAACAGCACACAGGAAGTGTGTGAGAGCAACAGAATATTGACAATTATCTTTGAGAACTCATGGAGGACGGGTGAGGTCCCAGAGGACTAAGGAAGGCAAACACAGTGCCTGTGACATTGGCAGACCAGGTGTCAGTTGATACCAAAGTCCTCATGCCTCAACTGAACACTAATAAATACTGTACACAGCTGGAATCAGTCTGGCTGACCTGTGCATCAGTATCAATAAAATAGGCATTTGAATTATAATGTGTTTACTGTTTAGATTATATTGAATGCTTGTGACCAGTTTCTGCATTAATCTCACTTCTAGCCTCTGTATCATGCATTGTAAGGTGATATTTGAGCATTTATATTGTAAGCCTTGGTGACATTTTAAATCACCAGACAGGAGAGAGAGATTAACTAGTGTGAAGTGCTGATCTCCAGCAGAAGGCGTTACGCCCTGGCCAGTAGGGAAGATCCATCGACACCAGACAGACTATTGTGGAACATTAAAAAGACAAACTACTTTGTTGTTTAGCTATCCCCTCCCAACCTCCCATGAAGACAATGGCATAGGGCGCACACTTATAGAGAAAAAGGAAGATGGGGGGGATATCGATCTTTAAATATGTTAAGGGCTGTTATAAAGAGGATGGTGATCAACTGTTATTCTGTAGGTAAGACAAGATGTAATGGACGTAATCTACAGCAAGGGAGATTTAGTTTAGATATTACCCAAATCTTTGTAACTCTAAGGATAGTTAGGCACTAGAATAGGTTTCCCAGGAAGGTTGTGGAATCCCCATCACTGGAGGTTCTTAAGAGCAAGTTAAATAAACACCTGTGAGCAATAGTCATAGGTTTACTTGGTCCTTCCTTTCTCCCGGGGACTGGATTGATATCTCAAGGTCACTTCCAGCTCTACATTTCAGATTTATTGACAGAGCAGGGAGCTGAACCTGTCTCTTCAGCCCCAGACTAATACTTTAGCCACTGGACTAGCCTTCAGGACTACTGTCTCATTCTCCACTTCATTCTTGGGTGTAATAGCTAAGGAAGCAAGTCCCCTACTTTTAGTAATTTCATCCCATTACCCTTGGTTACACACTAGATCAGCAAGTACGCTATGCAAACACAGGGTCATCTGCAAAGAAGTTCACATGTGAGCAGGTATATCTAGTGGTTAGATCCAGGAGACCTGGGTATTAATCCTGGTTCCTGCACTGGGTGAATTGTATGACCCTGGGCCACTTTGTGGGTCTGTATTCCCACATCACCCGCTGTAAAAGTGGGACAAAAATATTTAACCACCTCTGTAGAAGGCGTTGAAATCCAGAATAAAAGTGTAGGGAATGAGTATATTAATAGTAACTACAGACCCCATTGTGCTAGATCTACTTTCTCCCCATAAATGCTCAGAATCTAAACAAAACCTTGCATATTTCCAGGGTCTTTGCATTCAGTGTTCTGTGACCCACCATATAGCTGTAAAAGTTGGATCGGGTTTGAGTGTCTATTGTTCTACCACTATACATTCAGGCCCAGGCTTTTGGGATGGTTCTCTGTAAAGAGACAGCCATTTACCAAGTTTGCTCCAGCTCTGGGCTCAGTTTTCTAACACACCAGAGGCCGGCTCCCAGGGTTTTGCTTCGGATCAATCTAATTCCCATCATCTTTTCTCCTTCCCCTTTTTACTTGTTAATTTCCATCTGGGTCTTAATTTTCCTCACCCTGAGACCTGCACAGACTGGCCTCAGCCTACTTGTGATCACGCATTATAGTCCTTTCCTCTTTAGGGAAAGGTCAGCCATGGCGTTTTAGTGTTCCGAGAAGAAAGGCAGGAGCAGAAAGACAGAGTGCGCTCACAAGGTTCTGGCTGTGAGCCTCTCTGAGAAAATGTCAGGTTGGGGAGGCTATAATAGCCTTAATCTGCAGTACAAGGGGATTAAAAAGCCCATTCTCACAGGACCAGAAAGAAAAGAAAGGAGCAGAAGCGGAAGGGGGTGCGGGGGAGGTAAGGGTCAGGTTAAAAACCCAGAAATAAAGAGCATCAGGATTTAAGGAGCTCTGTCCCCTGGCATAATAAATGTGAAGTGGCCTGCACGGAAAAGGGGCCTTAGCAAATGGCTTTGCTTTTGGTTTTCACACTAAGCACACGCACTTCAGCTGTCTTCAATCAAGACAGCCTGTTTTGTTTGGCTCTTGATTTCCAACGGCAAAAGAGTGGGAGGGGGAAACAGATCGTTAATGAGTTTCTGCCAGACTCAGCACTTGAGGGAATGGGTGGGTATTATTTTTAAAGACTGATTTATGGTCTTTGATCTTCCCCACTTTTGTCCCTCCTCGGGAATGGCAGTCAAGTGCGCCCCTCACTTGAGGACGTTGCGGGGAAGAAAGGGGTCTGGGAACAGGAAGGAAGCATGCTGAGTTCTGGGAGGATGCCGTGAAGGGATGCTTGAGCAGCCTTTTGAGCGTCTTGGTGAGATGAAAAAAGTGGAATGAAAAGGTTAGAGGAAGGAAGAAGACTTTAAATACATTTGAAAAAAAAAAGTTCCTTGGTGAAGATGTAAAGACCCAAGGAGCAGGGCCGCATGGGCCACAAAGGCTGTAAGCAAGCTGTGTCTAAAATGGAGGATGGATGCTCAGAGATGGCCACAATACTCACCTTATTATTTGCACTCCAGTTTACTGACTCATAATCCTGTGAGGGGGACCCCTTTGTGTTAGGTGCTGGATACACATAGTAAGGGGCAGTCCCTGCCATCAAAGGTGCACAGTCTACTCCTGATCTTGTAAGGCCTTGTCAGTCATCCCATTAAAGGCAAGGGGGACTATTCACACTGCATCATGTGAAGCATGCACTTAAATCTTCGAAGGGGAAATGGAGGCACAGCTAGGTGAAGTGACATCACACAGCAGGTCACAGCTGGAAAGAAACTCCCCGTGTATTGCCCCATCCACTACCTCTCAGCACAAAGTTTTCCTATGCCCTTCCACTAATTGTAGAAGTGGAAGTGGGTTATACAAGATAATATAGATCAGATTCTGCTTAAAGAGCTAATCACAGCGCACAGTTATGGCCATTTGTTTTCTGCCGGCTTTGAATGAGACATCTTCCTTATCCTTAACCTGCTGCCATCCCCATCCCTAGAGCTATGATCTCATCAATCTTCCCAAGTTAAGCAGGGTTGATAATTGCGGGAGGCTCCTAAGGAAACTCCAGGGGGCTACAGAAAGTGATGTAGACAATTCAGTAAGCAGAGGTTTCTGTCTGATCCAATACCGCAGAATGGTGTAAGTAGGTGATAGAGTGGATAGAGAAGTTGTACTAAAATGTAACAGTATAGGAAAAGTTCAGACATGAGATATCCAACTGAGATTGGAAGATGGGGTGGTATTAAGGTAAGAAGAATATAACCACCTGAATTGGATTTTGTCCAGGATAACAGTATTATTAAATAAGATAAACAAATACACTATGAAATCTTCCTTGGCCAGAAGTGGTAAAGGCCTGGGTTTCACACCTCAACCCAGAGATGGCAAATCAATCCCAAAACCCAGGCACGCCAACATTCCAGTACTCAGGTAGAGGGAAAGGCCTCCTAATAAATCATCATCATCCTCATGTCCTGCAGTCCTAGGTGATGATTGCAGTGCTCTGACACTTTCCCAGCACAAAGTGGTGCAGCTGCTCTTTATTCACCCTCGCAGGCAGGTACATCACTTGTCTATTCTAGCAAGGGCAGGCCTGCACATCTGGTGAAGTGAGAAATCTTGCCCCACTGGCATGGTCTTTTGGGTGCGTTAGATTAACATTCAACCAGGGATATAGCTCCACGCAGGTTCTATGGAGTGTAGCCTCCAGTTGGATCTGGTATTAATTATCCAGTGTTCTGCAGAGAGATAAGTACTTAATCCTCAAGCTGTTGACACTGGAAATGGACCAACCTACCCTGGGGTGGATATTATAGAAGGGAATTTGGCTCCAGCAGCTCTCTCTGCCACATGTGCTGTGCAAATGTTCTCTTACTCATAGGTAATGGGATTTCATAGAGCATATGGGATCTTTCTGTGGCAAAGCTAATCAGCAATAATATATGACCCAAGCGCTTAGTTGTATACAATTTCTCCCTTTTTTTCCAACCTAATATTTTAATTCTTAGCTGGAATTTTTCTTTTCTAGCTCTCTTCTCCTTTTTGCTTTTCATTATCAATCATCATCACATAAAGGCATGTGAGCTGGTGAAAATGGCAGCATTCTTCTCTTTAGTCAAACTGGCCAATATATGCACAGCAAAAGCTGGTGGCTCTTTCCAATTCCAAACTACTGCACCCTCCTCTCTATGCAAGGATTTGCCTCCTACATTCTGGGACACGTTATCAACCTGCTCCCCCATCTCTCTTCAGCCTTTTCTTGTCATCCTCCATGTTTTATTCTCTTCTTTCTTAATAGTGTGTGGTTTATAGGGATATTTCCCAGTAAATAAACATTTTAAATCCACAAGCAGGTATGCAATTTTAGGTAGGGTATTATTATATACAGATTACAATAAGAGCACAGATCACCTGGTACAATATTTGTCTACATTGATATATACAGGTTCTTGGGACAGTAGTGTTATACACAAGTATGCATTGCAATATTATCACACACTAGTAAGTCCAGTATAGTTGGTGGTCTGTTTTTATATCGCGGTGAAGACATGGGGATTTGGTGCAGAATTACAACTCTTGGTTAAGTATGCAGCTGTTATTTTTGCTGTATATAAATGAGAGGCTGTTCCCTTTTTAGGTTTAATAGTTATTATTTATATTATGGGAGAGTCTAGAAGCCCCAACAAAGATTAGGGCCCCGTTGTGCTAGATACTATACATACACATAGTATGAGACAGTTCCTGCCCCAAAGGCAAATGGTAGGTGTGGAAAGAGGCATAGAAAAGTGAAATGATTTGCTCACAAAACATGAGAGTAGCAGATCCAGAAACAGAACCCAGGGCTCCAGCCCTGTCTCTTGGACTGCACTACATCTCTAGTACTAGCCACCCCTGCCATCAGTATTTATTTTTGTTTCTTTCTCAGGATAACTAACTCAGTGACTAAGGCTCCTCCTGAAGTGTAGCATGGGTCTTGCTCAATCTGAGCTGTGCTCCCTTCTATATATTGGGTAGGGGCATGTAACTGTGGAGCTTTTGCCTCTGAGTCCTAAAGTACTGAAGATTTCCTTGCTGCTCTCCAGTTCCTGCAAATACGCCTTTATTAGCAGGCTGCTCTAAGCCTCTAAATTCCTGCCAAGATCAGAGTTTGCTGAACACGTTGTAGCAGGAGGGCAGCAGCTTGAGCTAAAGCTGCCATTTATTTATTTATTTTTTTGCTTAAGAGGTATGTTCTGTTATAGATAAAAAGAGATAAATTTTCAGTTCAAACAAACTGAACATGGGAAGCTACTTTTTCTCATCCTCATTTCCCATTTAATTTGCAAACTCAGGCCAGATGGCCTGTGCACAGGGCAGAAACTCTAAGAGAATATTGATCTTATTAGAATGTGTGTTCCTTAATGACAAAATAGAGATTGGGGCCATCAGGGTAACCCATTACCAGTTTTTCTATTCCTCCCTCGGCACTTGACTCACAAAGTCAACATAGGCAAGTCACTTCACATCTCTGTGCCTCATTTCCTCCCCATGTAAAACAGGGACAGTGACAGTGCTTTACCCCACAGGGGAGTTCTGGAGCACCATTCAGTCTGCAAAGTGCTCTGAGATCCACGGACAAAGGGGTAGCACAGTGCAAGCCCAAAGCAACAGTGCATTACAACTGAAACTCATTGACACTAGCCTCCCACCGAAGTGCCAGGTTTCTGGATATGTCCTTTATAGTCTGCAAGAGGAACCCACTCCATCTGTCCCATATGACGAATGGCAATTGATATATTCATGAAAAGCTGCCCTCAAGTAAAGTCAGAGTTCAAGGCAGGATATGGAACCCTGGAGTCTGGACACCCACTGCTTTAACTACCCTCCCACTTAGCTACCAAAAGAGAGCTGTATGATAAACTCCTTTGAGCACTGCTGAGGCGATGGATCTCCAAGGACTTGCTGCAAGAGGCAGTCTATGGTTATAGAAACTAATTTATTGCCCGTGTGCCTCATATGGGTCAGTTCCTTTCCTCTACAGAGTGGCTCAGCCACGAATCAATGGGAGAGATCCTCTGGGGAAGCTGAGATCAGGGACAGTCTCACATTCCAAGCAGCACTTGGCCTTCATGCTTCGTGCTCTGGTGAGGTGCCTGCATTGTAACCCTGGTACCCTTCACAATCCCCACTTACAAGACAACATAGGGGGAGCCATAGCCCCATAATCTTCCATTTTCCCTGCACAGGCAGATGCCCTGGGGGTGGGGGTGGTAATTTCCAGTTCTGTTTCACCCCAAATCCCTCTCCTCAGCTTGGGCAGCGAAGGATCTTAAAACAAGATGACCTTGGAGTTGCGGTGGTGTGAGGCACCTTCCCCTGCACCTAAGGCAAGACAGGAGTTTTCTGCTAGTTACCCATCACTCTGGAGTTCCCACAGACTTGGATGGTTGCTTCTGATGCTGACCTGGGGGCTATGTTCACGTCTCCAATATGTCCATCTAGGAGGTTCCGCACCATCATCCAGGAGAAGGTGGATTTCTTCCCCCCATTCTTCATGCTGGGCAGACAAATCAGAGTGGGTGATGGGCAGGGAAAGGTGCCAGGGGCGATGTGCTTGGAGACAAGGAGGACAATACCAAAGGCAGGAAATGTCCTTGGGGATGCCTCCTTGTCTCCATCTCATCTCTCCAGAGAGGAACAGGGTTGGGATGAGGATTTCCCCACTCACACACATCCACTCTGAACAGGAGAAGGTCAGGCAGGAATCTCAATGAGGAGCTAAATAGTGAATTTATTTACTAGGACTAAAGGTTGCAATCCTTCTTCTCTTTGCCTTATATGACATGCGAGTCAATGGGAGTTCGGATGACGGGACATCCTGGGGTTATGTCTCTGTATATCAGTGCCATGGCCCGAAGCCCTCGAATCAACCCTGATGTGCCACCGACCATTCTGGGTCAGGAATACTCAGATTCAAAGGACATGCAGGGCATGAAATTACATCCAAGGAGGATTTGTGGCTGGCCCGGCCTCACTTAGCAGCCTGCTTGCCCCAGGAGAGATCAGGTGTTTTCCCGCCGGGAGCACCTTGCTCTCCATCATGTGAGTTATGAAATGGGACACTAATGTTACACACAAACATTTCCACCTGCTTCCACTGGGCTTAGTCAGTCACCCCGCCAACAAGGAGAAGCCTGAAAGAAGCCTCAGATCAGACTGGCTGGGGTAGTTAATTAAGAAACTTCCAGCCCTATCCAGCAAACACTGAATGCCAGTCACTTGACACCGATGAATTCTTTTCTCTGCTGCCCATTCTTCTTTGCTGCTGGCAACAGCAGCTCTGGTTAATGTGGGGAAATGCTTGCTGTCTCGAGGCTGTTAGAGACAGATGAAGTTACAGTTGTTGTTTTGGGATCATCACCAGAGTTGTTTAGTATCAAAAACTCCAGCAGGACATCCAAGAGGCGGTAAACCAAGTGCCTGAAAGAGACAGAGCAGAACAAAGAGTCTCATCAATGCAAAGAGACAGGAATCTGACCTGACTGCTAACAGAGGGAAGTCTGCATTCACTCAAGCAGGGTGTACACCTGTGTATGAGGCATCTATTAGAGGCCAAATTCACTGCAGAACCCCAGGCTGGGATGAGGGAAGGAGGAAAATCCCACACATTGGAAGAGGAGGAGGAAATGCTTCAAGGGATGGGTGATTTTTTCCCCTGAACAGTGGTTGCCTGATGCTGCTGAGAGGTTTGGAAGGTTAGAATCCGTTCCAGAAAGAAGGATTAGTACAGAGAGTGCATGGAGGGGCTCAGAGATGCATAATAAATATATTTTTACATAATGCTCAGTGGCGTGCCATCTGTGTATGCAACACATCCACTGCATGCCCATGAAAGCCCTGAATACGACTCCCTGACCAGCTCTGCCCATGGGGACCATTTTGATTCTGATGGAGCTATGAAGAATAGAGAGCAGCGTAGCTATGTCATCATAGGCAGCGGCAACAGAGGTAGGGCTGAGCCATCCAGAATACAAACCTACCTGATACCAGTGGGTATGAACTCAGCACAGCTCAGCCATGCCTCTGCTGCTACGACCCATGCTACCATGGCCACATGACTGTTATGAGCCACTTACTCAGGCTAGCTCGCTGAGAGCTAGTATGAACGTGTGTTCACAAGCAGGGGAAAATCACACCTGTGGCGTAGACATAGCATAACTTAAAGTCTTTCCAAACAATGGGACAACCCCGAATTGGGTCTGGTTTCCTCTCCTGCCACGCTATTTGTATCAGTGAAATCAGGCTGAGATAACTCATAGCATGTTTAGGTTGATATTTTCTGATCGTTGCCTCATGTCAAAGCCCCAAGCGATGAGCTTTCGTAATGAGAGGTCTTGGTCTAAACGAGTCTACTCATTCCAGTGAGATTCCTCGTCATCAGAAACTTTCTAACCAGTGCGATTTTTCAAGGGAGTCCATCACACGATTCACTACTTGGTTATTGCATAACAATGACCGTGGCTTATGGAGGCTAAGAAGGCCCCGTTTTCAAGGCTACCTGTTTATGATGGGTTGACGTAGTGACTCAAGGACCAGGTTCCAGCTCAGTCGACATCTGCTTGTCCCAAGGATTTCCACAATTAAGTCTGTTAACATCAGAGAGACACTTTGACTTTAAAAACCCATGTCTAAATTACAATATAGGATGCAATGCATTTGTTCAGGAACTCAGTGGATCTTAAAGAGGCTTTTCTATCTGAGTAGATGTTCAAAGAAATGATACCTCCCCTCCCACAACTTGGAGAAATACCAGGAAAACACACATCTTAAAGCCCAATATTAATACCAGTCATAACATCCAGCTCTAGAACCAAATGTAGAAGAGAGCTTCCGGACCAAAGAGAAAAGCTCTGGGTAATTATATTAAATAGCAGATGGAGAAGAATTTTAACATGTTTATAAATTATCCACAGACGGATTACTTCACCCACTTCTGAAATGCGGCCACTTCTGGGGTAGACCAGATAGCAGCTGTTTTAAGACAGAGCAAAATGTAACAGAACACCATCTGGCCAGCATATCAGAGCTAATGATTTTAGTCATGGGGAGAAGCGTCCCAATTTATTTTTTAATGATAGCAGAAAGAATTCTGTTTTACACCTCCTCTGAAAGATTGTACCATCAGTGGAACAACACCTTCTTGCTGAGCTGGGATGCTGGCTCTCTAGTGAGCAGCTCTGAAAGAAGAAAACCACCTACTGACTGGCCAGTAATAAAGGTGGGAGATGAGGAGGCCTCTATTTAGAAGTCACCAAATGGCAGGCCCTCTCTCCCTCAGAGCACTGGACTTTGCTGAGACGGCTATGTGAATTATCTCAAGTAACTCCGGGGCAGCACGGTGGTTGTTCACTTGGAACTAGTGGAAGCCCTATTGATGGGTCATTTAACTCCTGAAGTGATGTGAATGTGCCAGGTCTTGGATCTTGCCGTGGCTGACAATGGCAAAGTATCAAAACTGCACAGAGTTTAGAGAGCGAGGATTGCTATTTTCCAAAGTGTTTCACACTAAACACACCAAAATGGGGGAAAGAAGGGACAGCCTCAAGTCCATGCTTCTGATATCACATGTAGGTAAATGCCAGCAGGCTCTCCCATGCTCTGAAACCAGATCTCTAGAGGTGACAATGCAATGTGTTCCCTTGTAGGGCTCCTCAGCCCTCTGCCTTGCCCTGTTCTTGGGGTGGCCACTGAGCTTACGACAAACTCTCGTTCATGGTGCTCAGCACCTGCGGCACATTAAGCACTGGTTGCAGGCGTCACTATCGCAACTGCTCTCTCACACAGCGAAGCAGTGGAATGGATTTCAGAGCCTGATCCCCATTAGCCAGACAACGCAGCTAGAGGCCCTTGGGTGTTTATCGCATGGCAAACTCACCAGGAAGGAGTCCCATCAGGCTCTGCAAGGCTTGCTGTGCCGTTGCCTCCTTCTGCTCCTGTGTCCTGACAGGTTTAGGCACCACTGGCAAGACTCCCCCAGGCCATATGGATTCCTGAAGCAATTGGAGGTATTGGACCCAGCGCTGAGTGCAGGTCAGGTTAGTCACCTGCACTTCCAGCCACCTGCATGGCGGGCATGGGGGGGGGGCGGGAGGGTGGTGGAGAGAGAGAGAGAAGGTGAAAGATGGCTACAGTGGGAATTAACTCTTGAGCCTCCTACTAATCTGGGACTCCTGAAGAAGGGTTGATGGGCTTCATAAATTGCTGTCCCCTTCATAGCAAAAACCCAGAGTATCGCAACCACTTCACAGCCTTTAATTAGCTGCTCCTCTTCACACACCCGTGAGGCCGGTAAAGCTGGATACACCCATTCTACAGAGGGGAAAACGCAGGCACAGAGCGCAAGGGCCAGATTAGTGACCCTCTTGCTTGCACTGGGGAGGAGTTACTCACATGATGCCAAGAAAGCTGGAACTGGCCCTTGATGGGCTTGTGCTGTACAGATCAGACTAATCCTTCAAGCCCGTGGATTGCTCTAGCTCTTAGCAAATAGCTCGAGGGCAGACTATGGTACAGATGGGAGTAGAGACCAGGGGTCCTTGCTCCAAGGCTGGTGCCTTATCGTCAAGAGCATCTTTTGGTTTCAGAATCAACCCAGCTCAGAGACCAGTTGGATCCCCCTCGGCCAAAGCCCAAAACAGGCATCCTTGATGCTTCACTGGAAAGGAAAGACAGCTCCCAGGGGATCTGGAAGCCCACCACCAGCAGCATGCCCCTAAACTGTGGTAGCAGAGGGGAGTATGTTGTATTACCAATTTTCCTCCCCTCTGTGATCTCATTGCCAGCATAGACTGGGAAGGGAATCTGGCTTGGCGTCGAGTGCCTTCCTCACCCTGTCCCACTGCTAGAAGAGAAAGTCAATGCAGGACCCCATGTGGTGCCTTGCCATTGCTTGTGCCAAAAGCCAGCCCCTGTTTGGGTTGGGAGGAGAGTGAGTAAAAGCTGAGGGGAGATGCTTGAGTATAGAAAGGGCTGGAGGACTCTCCGGAGACAACTGAAAGTCTTTAGTAATGCTAGTTCTTAAGACCAAAGCTATAACCTCCTAGGGCAGGGAGATGAGACTGTCCTTGTGTTTTGTGCACATCTCCTTTGCCTGCTTTCCCTCCCCGCAGCCCCCTCAGTTCTGCTCATCTCCATCACTGGAGGGCAGTGAAATCACTGCAAGTTGCATTCAAACATCTATGTCGTACATCTAATAAAAGCAAAGTAATGTACCCTCCAAAAAAACTTCGAACTGGCCCTCCTGCTGGGACAGGACTGTGCCCTTTATATGGTAACAACCTGCAAATCCTGAAGCTTCAGCCATGGGAATGTCATTCTGGATAGGAGCCGGGAGGCACTGCAGGAAAGGTTTGTTGACATCACCCATGCTGGCCAGAAAATGTTACTAAATCTAGTGCAGATCCCCAGACTCCAAAACGTTACAGCACTCTTCCAAGTACCAGAAAATGCCTCTGCAGTCAGCCAGACTCCAGCTTCGGAGCTTCCTCTGCCCCACAAAAACCATCCATGCCTAGTGAAACCTGTTAGGCCTCCTGGAAAAGTATGATCTTAATCCTGATGCTGCTCACATCAATGCCAAGATTCCCACAGACTTCAACAGAACCAGGATTCAGCTCCATGGCACTGAAAAGACTGGTGCAATACTGCTAGCTGTGGGAAACCTGCAGCCCCTTGATCCTCAATCTGTGTCAGCAGGGGGCTCAAACAGTGGAGGGTTGGCCATGGGGAAAGCTTGCAATTTCTCCAGGGCTTCCATTTCCTACCTCCTATGGTCCTAGGGATTCCAGACCTGAGCCTGGAAGTCTACACAGCAATGAAACAGCCCAGCAGCCCAAGCCTTAAAAGCACGAGTTGGCTGGCACGGGAAGCCATGGGTGTCGAGTTGCCATGTAGACGTACCCACAGAGTCCCAGCAGATAGAGCCCACGAGCAGCGTCGGGAGACCTGTCCCATTTGGCAGCTTGTGCCTGTGTTTGTAATTCCTTTATCACTATGCTCCGGTGGCATGTAGTACATCCAAGAGCTGGGCTCTGCCAAGACAAACTTTATTTAACCTGCGCTCTGCCAGACTGTCTGCATTCTTCTCAGCCTGGGTAGACTGCCCAAAGGTTTCTTTCCTGGCTTCCAAACACAAGCGGACAGAACAAGAGCGGCACTAAGAATAGAAACACCCAAAGGTAACGGAGGGAGAAAACTCTGGGTAGCACCAATGACTGTCAAGGGCCAGGGCTACAATGCTGTCATTCCTCATGTGCCCCTGCCTTACGCCCCAAGGAATATATCTCCCTGCCAATAGGCTTCCAGGACTCATGTGGAAGTTGTGTACGTTCACACCTGTTAAAAACTACGAATAAAAGTAAAGAAGACAAGAAAATAAAACCAGTTTTGGTTCCAGAGAGCTGTAAGGTCTTTATAATCTCTCTCAAAACAGGCCTGTTCTGGGGCAGCCGGATGGTTATCCCAGAGACTTGGGGCAGCTGGGGAAAAGGTACCATCAACAATGCTTCTGTGTTTATTGTCACAGTGCCCCATGGTTCCAAACAGGATCAGAGCCTTCTTATAGTAATCGAGCACGCTCTTGGGATCAATAGGCTAGTTTGCATCAGCTTTAGAGAGCAAGGTAACAAGAGTCCTGTCTAGGGCAGCAGTCAGGCTTGAAAGTGTGTTGGCTTAAACCCAACTTTGCTCCCAGCCTCAGCACACTTTAACATTTTAAAAATCTTGCTAGTCATGCTCAGTTGGTCATGGTACACTCCAGGGTCAACCACAACCAATACACACGGTTTTCAAGGTGTGGAACTGTGCCTACCTTAGTCATGCTTAAAATCAAGTTAATGAACAGATTTCCAAGTATGACAGATGGTGTCTGAGAGGGTCGCACAACTTCAGGGTTGTAGGATTAAAGCTCAGCAATCAGGCCAAGGATCTTTCCAGGGATGTTAGATCAAATGCTTCAGTGGATTAATCTCCATTATGTTCAACAACCTTTATGAGCTTGCTTCCTACAAAGAGCAAACATGTTTCCTGGCTGGAACATCATTGAAAGAGCAATTTTAAAGCAAATGCTGCAGAAAGTTAATTTTGAACGTGGAATGGTCGGTATCAGCAGTCTAACCCTCACTCTGAAGACATAGTCTCATCCAGTGAGGGGACAGAATGTGGAAATGGCCATAGCTCTTGTGATTATAAAGCCCAGGATGGGGAGGGAGTTGTTTATGACACTCTATGATTTTGTATTTTCAGCCTAGCTCTGGTGCTTCTCATATTGGGGACTGAAGAACAGAGGAAAGGCCTGGTCCAGATTTGCTCCCCCTGTGCTCCTACTGCTGTGAGTAAAGCAGCAGATGGGCACTTTTTGAAGAACTAAGTTTCTTCCCTGCTCCTGCCCCTAATGCAGCCAGTTTCAGGAGCAGGTCATGTGGGCAGGGATCCAGCCTGCTGTCCCAGTTGTGCTCAGCTGCAAGAGCACACATGGCCTGGCTCCTTTTGATCACCAATGGGCTCCATGGTTTCCAAACAATCTGTCGGCTCTCGTGGGCTGGGGGACCAGAAGGATGGGGAAGCCCCACAGACAGAGAACTGAAAAGAATCAACATGAGAAAGCGAGATGAGAAAAAGAAAGAAAGAAGACACAAAAGTTGAGGAGAAAAAGAAAATGAAAAGACAATCGTGGCACAGCCGATGGGGGCTCCCTTCTACCATCCCATTAAGGGTGGAACCACCAAAAAACAGCTGGGAAGGTAGAAACTGCTAAACAGAATTGGACCTAGGTTCCATCTAACCCAGCACACTTCTTCCCTGAGAGTGGCTGTCACAGGATAAGAGGGAAGGTCCTCTCATGGATCAGTAACTGGTTAAAAGACAGGAAACAAAGGGTAGGAACAAATGGTCAGTTTTCAGAATGGAGAGAGGTAAATAGTAGGGTCCCACTGGGGTCTATAATGGAACCAGTGCTATTCAACATATTCATAAATGCTCTGGAAAAAGGGGTAAACAGTAAGGTGGCAAAATTTGCAGATGATACAAAACCACTCAAGATACTTAAGTTCCAGGTAGACTGTGAAGACCTACAAAAGGATCTCAGAAAACTAGGTGATTGAGTGACAAAACAACAGATGAAATTCAGTGTTGATAAGTGCAAAGTAATGCACATTGGAAAACATAATCCCAACTATACATATAATATGATGGGGTCTAAATTAGCTGTTACCAATCAAGAAAGAGATCTTGGAGTCATTGTGAAGAGTTCTCTAAAAACATCCACTCAATGTGCAGTTGCAGACAAAAAGGAGAACAGAATGTTGGGAATCATTAAGAAAGGGATAAATAATGAGACAGAAAATATCATATTGCCTCTATCTAAACCCATGGTATGCCCACATCTTGGATATTGCATGCAGATGTGGTCGCCCCATCGCAAAAAAGATATATAGGAATTGGAAAAGGTTCAGAAAAGGGCAACAAAAATGATTAGGGGTATGGAACGACTGCCATATGAGGAGAGATTAATAAGACTGGGACTTTTTAGCGGGGAAAAGAGACGACTGGCGGGGATCTGTTAGAGGTCTATAAAATCATGACTGGTGTGGAGAAAGTAACTAAGGAAGAGTTATTTACTCCTCATAATAAAAGAACTAGGAGTTACCAAATGATATTAAACAAAAGGAAGTATTTCTTCACTCAATGCACAGTCAACCTGTGGAACTCATTGCCCGAGGATATTGTGAAAGCCAAGACTATAACAGGGTTTAAAAATGCCAGGATGGGCAGGAATGGTGTCCCTTGCCTCTGTTTGCCAGAAGCTGGGAATGAGCGACAGGAGATGGATTACTTGATGATTACCTGTTCTGTTCATTCCCTCTGGGGCACCTGGCATTCATCACTGTTGGAAGACAGGACATTGGGATAGATGGACCTTTGGTCTGACCCAGTCTGGCCATTCTTATGGCAGACAGGAGCAATATCTTAGATCATTAAAGGTTCATGAGCAAAAATGCCTCTGCTTTAGCAATTTTATGTGCTGCATGAGGCAGGCTGGATCAATTAATGGAAAACTCCAGATGTCTCAATCCCGAACTGCCATTGCCATCAAGCAGATCTATTGCGCTACAATCCAGTCCTCAGAGATACACCAAGGCCACATGATAATTGAGGGTTAATATTTCTCATGCATGAACTTAATCGTGTAAAGCTGCCAGTCTGGCACCTTCCACCAGCACTAAATTCACAAGTAATTTTTTGTGCTATTAAAGCACTAATATTTTGAGGTAGACACCCAGACGAGACACACACAGAGGAAATCAGGTAGAAATAAACCCGCTGACAAACACAAATAGAACTGGTTTTATTTTGGATGGCTGATAAGTTGCTATTTCCGCTCTGGTATTTTACACAGAAATAGGGCCCTAAAAGAAATTAAAACAAACCCATCCCTGAAGTATCTCCTTGTGCTGCAGAGGAGACCTGAAATAGATAGCGAGTGACCCCTAAGCCTCAGACACCAAAAAGCTCTGAAAATGCTCTGTGTCAAGAGACAGAATGCAGAGACCTGGCCTCTCGTCTGGAGGCACATAACTTGTCCATGCTGTAAGGATCCTCTGTTTGAAATAGCTGCCGAGGGAGGAATGAAGTGGCTGCTAAAAAAGAGCTGATTTAATACCAGGGCTTAGGATGGAACTCCAAGGTCAACTGAAGGGGCCCCATCAGGACAGGATAAACAGGAAAGTCCCATAGTTGGGGAACATGGGCTTGGGAATGAGCATATAGAGTGGCCCTATTCCCTAGTGCTGCTGAGATGGGAAGGTCTTGTGGTGAAGGCACCGCCCGGGGAGTCAGCAGAATGGGATAAGTAGCTGTGTGTGGACTGAAATCCTGTTTGACTCTTGAATGCACAATGGGCAGCTGTGCCTCGGAGGGAGTGTGGCTGACCACCTGCTGGATTCCTAGCTCAACGAAAAGCATCAGAAGGCCTCTTTGGCGAAGAAAACGTCCTTAGTTGACCCAATTTCCTACTCAGGAGGGGACGCCTGTGTCTACATACTTCACCAGAGTATATGTGAGCATCTGCTAACCGTTAAGACATTTACCCTGACACTTAACCCAAGGCCTCAGAAGATGGCTGTATTGAACTTGTCCATCTAGATAAGCATCTTCTGATAGTATTATTGTTATTTGTATTACCATAGCCCCTAGGATCTGAGCATCTCGCAATCTTTAACATGTTTACCCTAACATTAGCCCTGTGAGACTGGTCAGGGCTGTTACTTCCATTTCACAGGTAGGGAACTGAGACACAGAGAGAGACTAAGTGATTTGCCCAAGGTCATATAGGAAGCGGGTGGAGGACAGGAAATTGATGCCAAGTCTCCCAAGTACTAGAGTAGTGCCATAAGCACTGGATAATCCTTTCTCTCTCAATGCCTATCTCCTAAATGCCAGTCCAATGACTTAAACCACAAGCCCATTCTTAACTCAAGGTATCCAAATGGAACAATGGCCCAAAACATAAGCACAAAGCTGTGGAATGTTGTAGCATTCATGACTTTGTAGAATTTTTTTAAATGAGAATTTTGGGTTTATGAGTGTGTGTGTGTGGGGGGGGGGGGAGTATAATCCTGCCCTGCTGCTCTCTGGGGTGTACCTGATATACAGCCAGAAGGATTCATTGCTGCAGGGCTCTCAATCCTTCCCCAGGAAAAAGTTCACTCACAATAAAACAGATTTTTTAAAAGATGACTAAAGTCACCAAAGCTGCAACTGAATCACATCCAAAGCCACTGGGGGCGGGAGAGGGGGAAAGAAATGAGGCTACATAGCCAAGAAAACAATTGCTTCAGGAGCAGTTAAAGGGATGGAAAATAAAGAAGGAAGATATCCCTCCTCCCCCACCACCAGCCTCCACTTTCAGCACCTGCTCATGCTGCAATCACCAGAATTTATGTGTTTGCTTCTCCCTTGTGCCGTCAAGAGAAACACACGGAGCTCAGAGCTGGAAAACTTGGATCCGATGCCTGCAGAGCAAACCAACCCCTTGTCCAGTTTGCCGAATTGTTTGCAGAGGACAGACAGAAAAAAAAGAACCCTCCATAAATCAAAGAATATGAAGAACCCTGAGCCCTTGTAAAGAGTTGGCCAAGAATAGAGGAAAAGAAGTAAACCATCTCCTTGAATTACTGGAAATGTTCGTCTCGCGCTGCCCTGTAAAAAGTTTACAGTGGTTTAAACTGCGAACAATGTGTTCCGTACCCCCAGCCCGAGGACAATATGATGAAGTGTTTGTTCAGGAGTGCAGCAACCTTCATCCTTCTGGGCTCAGTGCTTTCCTGTTGAACAGGCTGTCTTGCCAATTTCACACCTGCTAAACTCACAGCGCACACGCCGCTCTCCTTCGTGCTGTGGTGCAAACCTGGAGCAGCTCCGCTGAAGGCAGCGGAGCAGAACTATGCCCGCTGTGAATCGAGCCTTATGAGTTTATCCAGATACAGCAGTCGCCTTTGCACTAAGTGAGTCACAATGGGAAGGCTTTACACACACTGGTGTAAATGACACCACGCTGCAAGGCAATAGGGCATCAGGTCTTTTTTTTCTCCCCTCTGACTCCACCAGGAGCAGCTCTCTATCACAGGTTTCAGACATTGGGGGCAGTCTGTGTGTGAGGGGACAATACTGCCCCACTGCTTTTTGGGGGTGCACCCGATATGCGGCCAGAAGGATTCATTCCCTTAAGGCACTCAATCTTTCCCCAGGAATAAAAGCACAAAAGCTGCAACTGAATCGCCCCCCAAACTACGGGAGGCGGGAGAGGGGGAAAGAAACAGAGGATAAAAAAAAATGTCCCAGGCCCTTGATTTTTAATGAAGTCAGAAAGTTCCCTGCTTTCGATAAGGTCTTCATCAAGTGTTTATTGAGCCAATGAAGCTCTTAACAGCGCCCCAGGGAGAGGCCGGTCTCTGTGAGCCATGGATTGCTTCATTATCCCAGTTCGGAAATAAAATACAGAAGAGCACTGTTAACCCTTTGCAAGCCAGTAAAGAAAAAAGAAATTAAATACTTTTTTCCACAAGAGAGAAGCATTGTGCCCCCCAAACCCTCTTCTTCTCTATCTTCCCAAATGATAGCTGATCTCCCACCCCATGCAGAAGAGATGAATTAGCTCTTATTAAGGTGCTGACTCTCGAAGAGTCAAACCAAGGACAAAGGATATGGTTAAAACAGTGCAGTAACTGCTATCAAAGCACAGATTTTGCTTGTTTCTAGCAGATGAATTTGGAAAAGCAGTTTCTGAAGGAAAAGTTGTTTGAGACGGAGACGCAAAAAGTGGATCCAAAATTCTCAGGTTTTTGGAAGGCCTGGAGTATGTGAATATCCAATGTGATTTCTGTGTTTCTCTCTCTCTCTCACACACACACAAACACACATATACACACGCACTCGTGAGTCATACAGAGCTCATCCTGAGAAACAGAAATATGTACCTGGACCAAATTCAGAGGGAAGATGGTGTAAGCTAGACTCCTTTACACATGGATTTCTCCTCAGGCCCTCAGTCTGCACAAAGTCTAAGATTGTGTAATTTACAAGCCATACCAATGTAGCTGTGTTTGTGTGTCCCTCCTCCCACTGATGCAGGTGTACTGTTCCAGTGTGGCTGACCCCAGTTTCAAACAAGTGCAAGCCCCATATTATGTAGGTGCAGCACATCTGCACAAGTATAAGCTATACATGGAGCGGACTGCAATCTAGACTCCTTCCAGACTTTCTCAGACTCCTCTCTGAATTCAGAATCCAGGATTCATTGGGTTAACGTGCAAGAACAAGAGAGTTGAGACTCAGAACACAGCCTCCATCCAGTCAAACGCAAGCACTTCTGCACGATTCACGGCCAGCAAGTGATTTTACAAGAGAGACTGTTCAGTGATGGAGTCTCTCTTGGGAGGGAAAAGCTGGCGGGTTCTCAGTTTAGCTCTTTGTGGGGAGATGGGCACATCACAGTGAAAACCCCAGTATCCCGATGAACAGATGGCCTCTGGGCTGTTTATTGCAGAGCCTTTCCCAGAAGCTAAAGTCAATTGGAAAGGAAGCTTGACACCTGTGCGGGTGTAAGGTTCACATGTCGGAACCGCTGCACAGCTTAGCTGCTTTCTCTCTATGTTAGTTGGACAGTAAGGAAGTGAAACAAGTACACTTCCCAGTCAGGGCTATTCAAGACCAGCACAAAACCTCTCCCTGTCTCCTCAAATTCAATCTGACAGAACCTCAACACACTTTATGGAGCGAGAGACAAAACTAGGAGACAGCCCTCTGCAGAGCAGAGATGTTGTCTGGAGACCTCCTCAGAACCCTCCTCTCCACAAACAGGCTGCAGTAGCATTGACTGTTTATGGATAATTGCCTCTAGCTCCTACCTGCTGATGAGCTGTCCATGGGAGTAACCAAGTCAGATGATAATACCAGTCAACTGGGCTCTCATTTTATCACTTCCAGCTTAGGAAGGATGGCGAGGGAGCTATTTTCATGCTAAGTAGCGAGCTTCTGTCCTGTCCAGAGTTATTACTGCTGAACTAGAGGCAACCAGCCATGCTCCAAGGAGCCGCAGCTGACTGGGAGCTAGTGTGCTGTTGAGTCCTCCCAAAGCAGTTACAGAACCAGTGCTGTCTTAGGGAGCAGGAAGGAGACAATTGAATCTATTCAGGGCACCGAGCGCTGTGGCATCCTGGGGCCACACACACTAGTTAGGAAGAACAACATGGGCACAAGTAGTTGGGCAGCTTTTGAAGCAGGGAAGTTCTTGCTTGTTTCATGGGGGAAGAGTGGCCAGTCCTGCTGCAGGTGTCCTCGTTGTGAAAAGACTTGTGCAGTTGGTTGGGTCACTTGTGTTACATCCTAATGGCGGTGAGACTCAGGGGTATCCCAGTCTCTGGTAGTGGGAAGAAACGCCATAGCCAGCAGCCTGCTACCAGCAATGCTCAGTGCCTCGGTCCCACCAGTTCCAACCTCGATCCAAGTTTCCCAGTGGCTTTGCTTTGCAGGAATGGCATCAGTCTGAATCAAGGCTTTCACCCGATCAGGTTTCCTGGGTTTCAGCCACTAGCAATCAGCATCACTCCCTTTGCGGGGCGGGAGTTGCATCTCGTTTTCTGACTCATCACAGTGTCTTGTCCCAGGCTACATGACGAGCTGGAGACAGAAACACAAATAGAACCCAAGAGCCTGGGTTCGCATTCTCCTGCTCTCACCACCAGAAGGGAGGCAATTCCTTCCCCTAGCAGCTCTTGTGTGAGGAAAGGGGGGAAGATCACTCACCCATCATCACATAAGCCTCTCTGTGGTGGGACACGGAAGCCATTCTGTGCCAGCAGAACAAACCTCAGTGATTTTTAAGTCAGGCAGTGACAAACTTCTCCAATGGCTTCTAGAGCGGGAGGAATGTTCCTCACCCATCTGGCAATCTGAGCAGGACACAAGCCAGGACAAAACCCTCTAGAAGTGCCACGGGTCTTAAATTGTCATAACAGGGAAGCACCTTGGTTTTGTGCGTCATCTGAGGAGGGCGGGAAGGGATCCTTGGGGAGGCCTACACTGCAATCTCCACAGCTGGATATTCACTCCTGCCCTCTTTCCCTATGTTCCAGATGGCTCTGGCAGACAAGCTGCTGAATCACCTGCCTCGGGCCATCTGTTCCTAGCCTTCAAGCAGCTACAAAGTGCAGGTGCCCCCAGAATTCAGGCCCATCCCAAAAGCCTGGCAGTGTGAGAAAGCAGGTCTGCGCCTGGGTGCTGGAGAAGGTCAGGCAATGCTGAGCATCTGTGGTCCTGTGTAAAGTCAAGAGGAGCAAGGAGGCTGGCGGCTGCCAAGTGATTTGTTTTCACCAGCTGTGCTGGCAGAAAGAGCTTGCGAGAGAGACTGAAAAACAAAACAAACCCCCAATGTTATGAGCTCCTTGAATCATACTCGTATTTTCAGAGGTGCCCAGGATGGCTAGACTGACATCAACCCATTCCAGCCCCAGTTCCCAAAGCCAAGGGGGCAGGGAGAAGATACAGCAGCCCCTATCAGCACACCAAGTCGAGAGAGCCCAAGAGGCTGTCCAAGGGACAGCCGGTCCCTAACCACCTCAGGAGATCATTACAGCTGCATGCCATGTTCTCCAAGGAACAAGGGGAGGACGATCAGCAAAGAGGCTTTGATATTAGAATAAGCGCCCGGGTCCTTTCAATTGCTCTAGTTCTGCGGGCCACCTCACAGCTCTGGCCACTGGCCTCAATTTTTACCGGTGGCATCCTTTGCTGGCCCAGTCCTGAACCCACTCACAGCTCTGCTGCTGCACCTCACTCCTGACCTGCAGCGTTCTCCCCGGGACAAGTTCAAGATTTTCATTTCCAGCGGCACTAGCAATCTTTTCCAACCCTAATGGTTTGGGAGATCTCACACCTTATATCCAGCTATGTCCCTAAGCCAGAAGAGCTATTGTAATACTGTGCTCAGGAGGTTACATAGCCTTAGTGATGTCTGAGCTCCCAGTAAGCCATGTAAAAGGAGGCAGCATTTCTAGTAGTTAGAGCAGGAAACTGGGAAAGTCCCAAGGTTTTGGCACAAGACCACAGGCTGATCCCAAGATGGCTCAAAACCAGGCGGGGGTCTGACTGAGAAGCTCAGACATGGCACAGTGAAGCTGGATGGCGCTTTGACTTAGACGGACTGAGGATGGGTCCTGTCTCAGATGCAGGGGGAAGGGTGCGGACAGTCACTGAGCCAACCCAGAACAGCCTGAGTCGCTCACAAAAAGCCTGGGAGAGGGTTGTCATCCAGTAACATGCATGGGCTGGTTCACAGTATGGATGGGCTCCCCTAACCGCGTAACCAGTTTGATTTCCTCCCAGCTCCGTAGATAGTGGGACATCCCAGGATGCATTGCCCGCCCAGGGCGGTCGCTGTGGCTCTGTGCATGCACCCTCCAGGCTCTGTCCCCTGCTGAGCCACTGTGGGATAGCTGTCCAGATTTTCCCACAATGCACCAGTACAGAGGAAGGTGTGGACGGGCAAGCTTGGCAGGCATCTGGTTATGATGGGAACAAAGCTGCTGTGTAGATACAACTCCCTGGTGCCTTTCCTGGCCTACTTTAGTGGTGCATCCTCTCTTCCCCTCCCACCGGGTTTACCTGCTCTCGTGTGAACGGCTGCCTGGCTCCGTTCTCATTCGACCAGAACCGGAGTGCTGACTTTCCCAGTGCAGAGCCCCCGGAGAGAGGGCTAATTAAACCGGCCACCCAGCTGAGCTAAAAACACAATCTGAGACGAGGCATGGAGGTGAAGCCTGACGGGCCAGGGAGGCGATGGCAATTTAACGGTTGTCTTGGCAACCAGGGGCCTCATTGTTCACGGTGACTTTACCTCAGTGGGGAGCGACCTCCATCGTGGTCAGCTCCAAGGCCGATCGGAGGGCCAGGAAGGGAATGGAACAGAGCCTGGGTGGGAATGGACAGCCCCAGGGCAAGGCTTCAGTGAAGTATGGGAGGGAATTCCTATCCCCGCCAGCCACATATTCATCCCAGGCTGCAGGTCTAATGAGCCCTCGGGCCACCGTTTGTAAGGAGAATAATAAATAAAAGCTGGAGTAACCTGGAACCCAAGACGCTGCAGCTACCACTGGTGGCCCAGAGGACCCCACCTCAGTGAGGAGGAAGAGCCATGTGAGGCAGGTAACTTGCATCTGTATGTGTGTGGGGGAGTGAAGTTAAAGTTGCCCCAAGAGACCCCTTGTCTAGAAAAAACAGGTATCTGGGAGATTCAGGAGATGGGGAGGAGGGAAGCAATGGCGTCCTAGAGCATAGGATGTTTGTGACAGGGAGGGAGGTTTCCCCAAATCAATTATTTTAAGGGCACTGCTAGGAAGAAAAACAACTGAAGGACAAAAACCTCTTCTTTGGTTGCATCAGCTGTGACAGCTTCATGGCCATCTGCAGGGACAGAGCTCAGGACCGACTGCTCCAGAACCACCTGCCTTCACTGTCTGACCTAAGGGAGCGTTTTCATGGGCAGCACTAAAGGCCGGGGTTTTAACCTCTCCGGGCCTCACACCACTGGAAGGGGATGTAGCCATGTGCACATACAGGCGTTCTAGCCAGCAAGGGCAGTGGTGACACACAGGTGGGGGCCTGGTTCCCTGCACTTACACCCCACTAAGATCAGCAGGATGAAGGGAAAAAATTGGCCAATGGTGCATAACACAAGAAAGATCCTGGACTCAAAACATAAGTCTTTACAGCTTGAGCTGAAAAGCCAGGCACCCCTGTCGCATCTCTGGAGTGGTGAGGACACACCATGGATGCTAGTGAGTGATGCTAGCACTAAGGAGAGAGGGAAATGGTCGAGGGAGACTCAGCCAGTGAACAGCAGGTAAGGTTTCTTGATATGGGGATGGAGGAAGACTCTGATTAGTTTCCCCAGAGGAATCAGGATCCATCCCATCATTTGGGAGATTTAGCACTGGACAAAATGCTAGAGAACAGAGTATAAGGAACAATATGGACCTGGTCGAAGAGAATTGCTAAGAGCCGACAACAATAGCCTGGATTCGTTCTCTAACTTCCATGCGTGAAATAAGGAGGTTTAAAGAGAGAACGCTGTTAGGTTAAACTTCTTCCAGCTCACAGGAGGACAGAGATAAAGACACAACAGCATCGTTAAAGCAGCACCTCACCAGTTACAACCGCACGCCCTCAGATTGTTCATCCACCCCCAAACCACCACAGGCCTCATCTTGGTGCTATATCCAAGAGCCCAGGTATCTCTAGCAGATCTGTCACTCCAACGATCAGAGATCCAGGTGCCCGTGTCTCTTGCTCCAGCTCTTTATTTAATTCTGCTCCTACCTTCCACACACAAATATGTGACCTCACATACTGATTCAACTTCCTCCCCTCCACCCACCCACATGGACAATTAAAGGTGAGGATGGTGACTTTAAATCACTGGTCACTCGTGATATCCCAGGCCACAGCAGAGACAGAAAGCAGCAGGCCAGTGAAACAAGAGCAAGGCTATGGTACAACTGAACATCTTTAGGCAAAGAAGTGGTAGGGCACAGGCCTCAGTGGAAAGCTGACGGTCTTGTGCGTACCAATCTGATCGTATGAAGTGGGCAATGCTTCTTCTCCATCCCCGGGCTACTAACTCTCTAGATATGTCTTGTTTAATACCCATTGGTGCCAGAAGACATTGTACACCTGGATCAAGAGAATGTTTTCCTGGGCTAGTGTCATGTGGCACTTTTGAACCTGACACCATTATATCAACATCCAGGAATCGATTATATCAACAGGGAACTGGCCTAAATTACAAAGTTTGGACCCAAATTCCTGCAGAAGGTCTGGGGTGTTGGAATCTGGGACCTCATTGGCGTGAATCTAACTATCCCTTTGCTCAGTGCGTCCACGCAGCCTGGTTCTCTTCTTATTCCGTCCATTCTCAGCTTTCACCTTTATATACCCACCCAGTCTTGATCGCCACGGGCATCCTCCCTCAGTGCCATCCCAGCTCCAGCTCCTTCTAGCAACAAGAGACGCCCAGTTGTACAGTGCCAGGTCCTTCCGAATCTTAACCTGCCAGACAGAATCGCAGGCTGGCTGGCAGCTCCCCCTTGTGCCCATAGTGAGAAATGCAAAGCCAGTGACCCCTCTTCACCCTGCCAAGGCAAGAGAGCGGGCACCTAGAGAACAAACTGAAGCCAATAAACAAACCTACACCTGGGCAAACTCACTACTGGCTAGAAATTACATCAGAAAAAATTATAGGGAGAAATATGGCTACAGGATTACAGCAACACACACGTGTGCATGTCCCGGGGCTTCTCTCTTGCACTTTTCACTAGCAAAAAAAAAAAAAAAAAAGTTTGTGCCAATGCCTCCCATTTATCCATACAACAGGTACCACACAGGCAGAAGCAGAACAGTCTTCCTCCATTCATCACCAAAGCCCCTTGGCTCCAACAATCTCTAAGGATGTGGGGGGGCAGTCAACACTCTCACCCTCTACAGAGATGGCTGAGACCCGTCAAATTCGTTTCACAGAAGTTTATCCAAAAAGTCATCAGATGGCAACAGCTTTTTGTCACCATCAGCCTGGCCTGGACTCCAACGGTTGACACGAGTGAAAGATTTTATAGTTTCCTGAACCACTTTTCACTCCACAAAGGGTTCAAATCATAATGCCTCTCAATTCAAATGTTGTGGGCAAGATGTGGTCCCAGTGAACAGTGCACTAGACTGGGATTCAGAAGACCAAAGCTCTATTCCCTGTTTGGCCACTGACCATGGGCATCTCACTTCCTCTCTCTGTGCCCATTTTCCCTCCTGCCCTTCGCTGGCCTTCTGCACACAGTCTAAGCTCTTTGGGGCAGGGACAGCCTCTTTCTATGTTTCTGTACAACCCCTAGCACAGTGGGACCTCAACCTCAGTTGGGACCTCTATGTGCTGCTGGATTATAAAAGCTGCCTACCGCCCACCTGGAGGATGAACACCTGTTACGGAAAAGCCCTGGATCTTCAGGGAACTTTTCAGTCCAAGCACGTGAGGTTGCAATTTTGTGGCAGATGAAATAAGTGGAGGGTTGCACACTTTGTTGCTTCTGTAGGCTCACACCAGGGGCTCACTGGATTCCTCTATTTCACACCATGCCCCACCCCCACCCCTCAAAGCTGTGTATTACTCTCCCTTCCCTTTCTATTTCAGGGCCCTCCTGAGACACCACCAGCCCCTCCCTCATGCCAGGGGCTCTGCATGACCCCTCATTCCCCATTTCCTCACAATGCCAGGGTCCCCCAACTCAGAACCAGATTTCTCCGAGGCTCAGGGAAGCAGCCCTGGGATCTAAGACCTGGTTCTAGGGTGGATCCAATCCCACATGCAAGGACCTTGTTTTCCAATGGTGGCTCAGAGGCTAGCTGGAATTTTTGGAGAACTAGCAATTGGTAGAATCCACAGCAGAATAACTAAGCCCAGAAGACCGCCAACATCCCAAAGGGTGGAAAGTTGGTAAGGGCAACGACCTCATGAGATTCCTGCCACAGGGAGCCTAAACCTCACTGGGACAGCATGTGAGACTTCAGTGCTGGTGAATTCAGACCCTTGCCACGAGTCAGCCTCTAGCTTGAACCTCGATTCCCAGTCTAAACCTCGTGCAGACCTGAACACCACCTGGCTGGTCCCACTCATCAACTACCCTAGCTAGGCTGGCTCCTAGCACAGCTCATTTTTCACTGTTGATCCCCAGGGATGGCAAGGTGGTCCCTTTGCATCCCGCACACACTATAAAGATGCTGAATGCGGGGAACCAAGGCCGAGGGAGAGATCTGGAAGAGCCATCGAGCATATGACCGAGGGAACGGCAGGACAGGAGATGCTGATCAGCCATCAAAAGCTAGGGATGCTTTTCATTTATTTTAACTCCTGGTCTGTGCCCCCTATAAAGCCATGTGGAACCTGACACCATCAAAGCTGACTGCATATGCCCATGCTTCCCTTATATACACACACGCTTTTGAGCCTCAGCACGGCAGCCCTGCTCGGGTTACCAAGCTCAGACAGCCAGGATGTGATGAGACGCAATCTCTTTATCTTTGGATTAGCAGGTTGTATAGAATGTGCCTCTCTCTGGTGACGTTCAGGAAGGGGTGGGGGATGACTTACTAGAACATCTTATTGGGGGAGAAAAAACAGTGTTAGAGATAGAAGGGAGTGGGGAATGTTCAGATCTGGATCCAGAGTTCTCTCAAAACTGGGGATGTTTAGATCCAGAGTCTAAAAACATAAGAATGGCCAGACTGATTCAGACCAATGGTCCATCTAGCCCAGCATCCTGTCTTGCCTCCATTAGAACCTACTATAAGTGGCTACCAGCTGGATTCTCTAGCTTCGTCAGCGGAGTTTCAGGGCATTGCTCTAGGGTTTCTGCTCCCTCCCCCGTAGCCCTTTTGCCATTGCAGTAACACACAGAGACAGTCTGCACACTACAGATACAGCCGTACAATGGGCACAACGTGACCTCTGCATGCTGGGAGCACCTGGCACGGACCTCCTGCGTCAATCACGTCCACCTCTGATATCCACGCTGCAACCCTATTTGTCCTTGACCACAGGTCTACAGCATTCTTTACTGGTCCTGCGGCACCATGCTAGGAGCCTATTACTCCTACATCCCAAACCCCCTGCCCTGACCACACACGCTTGTTGCACCCACGCTGTGTGATCTCTTGCAAAGCCACATGCTGCACCTCTTTCACGCGAGCACCAGGCTCTTGCTGTGGCTAATTTATACTTGGGTCACCCTCTCCCATTGATGTGGAAGCCAGAGAGAATCCTTCAGCCTCCCCGGATCATCGCAGCACTGCGGAGCCTGGGAAACACAAGAGGCAATGCCAGCAAATGCCACAGGCAGAGAGCAGGGGTGTTTTTAGAGGCGAAGCAGAGACATTATCACAAAGAGGAATTGGTGAGGAGAGTCAGGTTGGCAGCGACTGGAGCTCACTCTCAGGGGCTGTTCTGTAGATGTGAGATGGTGGGTCTCCAACATTCATGGCCACCAGCCAGCGTCCTGGGGCAGATGCCCACAGCCCAGAACCAACTACTACTAGCAACTAGTGCCCCGCATTGAGGCTTAATAGTAAATGAACCAGGCTCATTTGCAGGAACCAATCCTGCCTCAGCAAGGGGGTCATGCCAGATGAGGCCAGACCAAGCCAAACTCCCACCTCGCCCTGCTCTTCACAAGGTTCCACAAACACTCCCTCCACCCCAAGCTTTGCCTGTTTGATTCATTTGTTTTAATCTTCTGGCACCCAAAGGTGGCTCTTAAGCCCGGAGCACATAGATGGGCACTTGGTTCTGAGAGACCCGAAGTCAGGCTCCCCCATCTCTTCTCCGACTGGCTAAGAACTTAAGATGGAACGCTGAGTATGCCCCGGATCTAGGCTGTCTCGCTGTGCCCATCATCCTAGCATCAGGGTGCCTGTCCCTTTGACACAGTGGCAACCGCTGCCAAAGTGGACAGTGTAAGGACAGGATGAGGGGACGCAGCCACTGTGTGTACCAACTGCCCAGCCTGTATTTATATCGCAGCACTGACTCACCCACTCAAAAAGGGACTTTGATTGCCTAAATGCTTCTAGTTCCTGCACCAATACCCCGGAAGCCAAGAATAGCCCCATCTCTGTTTGCAGACAGGCCCCTCTGCAGACTCTGAATTCACTCCGATAGGGAGGAACACAGCCCTGTTTCCTCCCTGAGGGCTAGGAACATTTTTGCTGACCCAAGGGAGGAAAGAGACAGTTTAATAAATGAGGGGCACAGATTTGCAGCGGGGCTGAAGGTTTGTTTACAGACGCAAGCTGAATGAGCAGAGAGGGTTGTACAAACTGGAATCTTTTCTTGGCTCGGGGTCGTCTCAACTCCCAGATCCTTCCCCCCTCCCCCCAGCCAGCTTCTCCCTGCGGCTCCAAAAAAGGACCACTCCATGTTACACAATTGGATGCACCCAGCTGCAGACATGCACGCATGTGCTCCCTTTTACTTAACAATACCTTTTTCGGTCATCCAGCTTTTCTCCTCCAGCCGCCTGTTGCCATGAAACTGACAATCAGGGGAGATTTATAGCCCCTGGCTCTGGCTACAACCATTCCAGCCAGGGAGAAGAGGGAAAGATGGGTGGGGTGGGATATTTTGGTGGTGGGGGGGAACAAGGGGTATCGTTACTAGTTAGTAACAGCATCTGGCGGGGGACATGTGTTGTAATTTCAGGTGTAAGCTGGAGGATGCTATGGCAATTGGTGCTAGGGAATAGACCAAGAAAGAGAGGGAACTGGGGAGGAACAGGGCTCTGAGCCATCCAGACAAGGGAAGTTTTGGCACATTCTGAACCTGCCATGCGCACACGGCATCGCAGAAGGGAGGTTTACAAACACACCCTGCCCAGGGACGGTGCATTCACTGCTTTCTGGAACGTCAGACAAGGCACAGCTGTGACCTGCCCCTTATTGAGAGAGAGCTGGGTGTTACTGAATCTTGGGAGTCCTACTTCTCTGGGGTGCTGGGAGACTAAATTCATTAACGTGAGGTGGGATTAGTGGCGACGTATCTTCCCTCGTATTCCTACTGGGGTGGCTGCTGCTCTTACCAACCCAAATGGATCCATGACCCTTTGAGAGCACTCACTGAGAGCCAGGAAGCGGCTTTCACTGGACACGCTGCCCTTCTCACCAGGGACAAAACCTCCCACTCCAAGAGCCTGGGACCTGGTGCTATGGATCAGTCCTTTCTGCCTCTAAAGGGAAACAAGCCACGGCTGCATGTGCCAAGGGAGACCCACTCAGCTCTCTCCTCCCTGGGGACATGGAGCGCTGCAGAGATCTTACCTTTGGATCAGGGACCCGAAGAGCAGGTGCAGCACCTTCTGCATGTTCTCAGTGCAGAGCCAGCTCCAGCGATCCACCATCAGCAGATGCAGCAGGTCCAGAGCTGTGTCTGCCAGGGGCGTCTCAGAACCTGCCAGGGGGCAAGGGGGCGTGTGAGAAAGCCGGCTCACACCCACGTCGCTTGCTGCATCAGAGACCACGGCGCTGCAGTCACAGCGGGAACATTGCATGCCGAGGGCACAGATTCTCTTCCTGACAAGCCCCCATAACCAGCTCTCTAGACTCCGGCACATGCAGAATGCTGCTCCTTGCCTAGGGACATGCCATAGCCAGGTCCCCCGACATCTGCATTTAGTCACAGCTCCAGCCTGGACACGAGAGCTCTGTCCTCTGCAGCACCTACCTTCCAAAACACCCCTCGACCATTCTCACCTCCAATCCAGCCCCACCCAGCTCCCAGCTCCCTCCTGCATTCCCCATAATATAGAGCGGCCAAAGGAGATGCACTTTAGACCAGATCACCAGCTGCTGTCACTCACTGCGAGCCCCGACTTCACCCCAGCTGCGGGTGTGGGGCTGGGGGTGTCGTTTACAATACATGGGTATAGCGCCTGGCACAGTGGGTCCAGGACAGCTAACTGCTTAGCTCCAAAGCCTTTCGGGGTGTGATTTGTAGAAAAGTCCGGGTGACAAATAACACCATATTATATTGTAAACACAGCCCATTCCTTAGTCACACATTCCCATTCTGAGCGTGAGGCGGCGTGGGCAAAGTGGCTGGGTATCCCCAGTTCCTCCCCAGTGAGGAGAGTGGCAGAACACAAACATATGCCAGGCTTAAGGCTCCCAGTCGGGGCCTTCTTTGCCCATCTCCATACAGTCTCAAAGTGGACCCAGTGCTTTACAGAGGCATGGGAGACACGCACCCTGCAAAGAGCTTGCAAGCAGCATAAGATAAGATCGAAAGGGAGACAAGACGCGGGGCAGAGGTTCGCGGGAGAGGGAACCTGGGACGAGGAGAAGAGATTGCTTGGCGGGGTGGGTGCTGAAGGAGAGATCAGAAGGATCTCAAACAGGAAATAGGACAAAAAAAGCATGGAGACGAGAATAGGGAAAGGAGGCAGAAGGAGCGGTGTGGGGATCAGGAGAGGAAACGAGAACAAACACATAGGCAGGGGATACCACCAGGCAGGTTACCGGTGGGGGTTACAGGTAAGAGGTAGGAAGCAGTGGGGGATGTTCTGGGAGGGCAGCATGGCTGGAACAGGTGAGGAGGAAGCCAATTTCAGCAGCTAGAGTTTGGACTCATTGGGGGTGAAGAAAAGGCCGGGGGTAGCGGGCATACCCTTCACTGCTCCCAACCTGTGGTTTCCCGGCAGTTTGGCTTTGTGGTTAGCATGGCTGGGCTGCCATCTTGTGGCAGACCTGGGTCCCAGCACCGAGATGTGCGAACCGTGTCCCAGCACAGAATGGAACGGTGCAAAAAAGCAACACGTCAGCAGGGATGTGCCACTGTCAGAGCTCGACAGGAAACTGGCTCTGTTCCTCAGGGTCCCTGGACTCTCTAACCAAACTGTGCAAGCTTCAGGTCTCAATTGCAGAGAACTTTCGCACCCCTAGATCTCAGGGCATGCAACGCAGGAGGAAGGCTTTTCTTTCCCCATAGTACGGGTGGCCAAAATCTGGCCCTCAGTACCTCGGGTCCTTCTGGGAATCATTTCCTCTCATGTGTTACATTCCTCTGGGGCTTGGATTTGCTCTAGAAGGGCCAAAGCAGGCTGTGACCACGTGTAAAAACCCAGGCAGCACTACAGGACAGATGACCATGAATTAACCTTGTTTACTCCCTTAGTGTCCATTCCCCCAACCCCAGGTCACTGGCTGGCCAACCTCACTGTGCCCCCTTCTTCTGACAGGTCACTTACTCAACAGATAAGGACTCTGGTTGTCCTTGGCAAGCCATTTTGCAGACATTCCCCTTCTCCTTCCAGACCGTTCCGTCCCTTTGCTGCTTCCAGGTCTGGTGATGGCTCAGATAAGTCAGCATCACTTACGCAAGACTTCCATGAGAGTTCAGCTAAACACGACCCCTTCGCGTCTCACTTTTTCTGTACAGACCAGTGACCTCAGACCCGACAGCCCTGCAGCGCTATGTATTCACATTTGTTAGAGGAAGGGCAGGTACCGCTACCTATATGTAAGGATGCCCCACACTTCCTATTATGGGACTGTGTTTGTAACTGATTATAATTTAACTCAGACTTTAACCACTTGGTCTGTAATCTTCCAGGCTGGGTGCCTGCCTCAATATTTTTTGGAAAGTTTCAGCTTAAACAGTTCAACCACATCCAAGAACAGACTAGGGGCAAAATAATGTATTTTCCGTGTTAAAAATATTCTTGCAACTGTTTTGTTGAGATGCTTTAGTGCCCCCATGCTTGGAGCAGGGACTTAAAATTTGGCAGAGGTCACCTTAGGGTCACAGATGTGCCTTTTGCTGTTCTAATTAAAATCATCCAAACTTGATTACAAACCTCTGAAAGACTGTGTATTGTAACACATAAACTGAAGGGGGCTGAATGACGGCTGCGTGGGCAACTTTAATTCTCGCATTTCCTAACTTTTGAGTTCTTGACTTTGCAACTTTAACATTCTTTTAATGGAGGTTTTTTTAAAAATGCAATATTGAAACTAACATGTATTAAATGTCTCCCTCTCCTGCCTCTAGGAAATGCATCTCTATAGCAGCGTTCAGCAGAGGAACTCCAAGCTCTCCATAAACATTTCTCACATCTCAACAGTCCTGTAGGGTACAGACGTGTTATTCCCTGCCTGTTTGCCTGGAAAACAGGGAACAAGGGCCACACAGGTGGAATAACTTGCCCAGGGGCCAGACTCACACTCCCAAAGTATTAGACAACTCCACTCTCTACAAACTGCCTTTGTTACTCTCTTGGATACATTCTGTCATGCGGAGAAGCAGCACGTATCTGTTCAGGTGGGAATTTTCAAGGGTGCAATCTCGTAAAGATCATTGTGGTGCTAATGTTGAGAGTCATTCAGATTTTTTATTACAGACAGAGTGTAAGAGAGATATAGATATACCAACAAGTGAGCCACTGGCTCCTGCACCGTACCTCCAATAGGTTCTTTTAAAGAAAGGCAAATGGGGCAATGCTGGTCACGGTGGGGGGACGGATTATTTCCTCCCAGCTGATGGAGTGATCCTCGTGCAACACCTAGCGTGAGATGGGATCACTCTCTTTCAGCACGTGCTACTGAAAATATTACAGTGTGCCAGACTTTGCATACCCAGCAATGGCTGACTCTCTCCAGCTCCTGGGCATCGAATTCCCCAAGCCCATTCTACGCTGGGTGGAGCAGCGTTTGCTTTCATTAGTTTGCAGACTGTTGGCCATTTACCATTAATTATTACTGGTATTGCAGCAGTGCCTAGAGACCTTTGCCCATTGTGATGGGAACTGCACATGCTCAGAAACCCAAAGAGGTTACATCTAAGTAGCTTGGAGCAAGTGAAGAGTTTTGAGAGAGCCCTTGTTCTCGTGCCACAGCGTCAAAGAGATGACTGACCCATGCACTCCGTACCCACATGGCTCTGATTCTTCCGTTTGCTTCCAGCGACAATCAAGCACACAGCTGCTTCCCAGCATGGCGCCAGAGAGGTCTGGTTGTTTCAATCATTCATCAGGGTGCCCAAAGCGCAACAGGCAAGGTGACCCCCAAACCCTTATGAGATAAGCAGACTGATGAAGATGGGAGAAGAATGTTTCATAAAAGCCAACTGATAGAGTGGAGTGGAGGGGCACTGGCAGGCAGGAGCTTACCGGGCTCATCCTTCTGGTGCACCAGCTGCTGCAGAACATGCATGGGGCCTGCCTCCTCCGTTTCCGGGGCCTCACTGGACGTCGCCTCCAGCAACTTCGCCTGCTTCTGAATGAAGGACTCCATCCCGGCCAGGGACAAGGGGTCAGAGACCTGAGGAAGCAGTCACGTGTCAGGGCCTCAGCACAGGGAAGAAGGTGGCCATGGCTGGCAACCTACCCCATCCAACTGCTCTGCATCACATGAACAGCTAGCCACTGCCCTGAAGCCATAGTCTCTCCCGGTTCCCACCCTGCGCAGCCCCGCTGAATCCAGTGGCTCCCATCAGGCACACTATGGCCTGTCCGTTAGCACCGCAAGCATAAAAATTAGGTCACAGGGAGTCACTGTTGCTGCTATTTATTTTCTATTTCAACCTGCAACACCAGTTCCTGCTACTGGGCTCCAGGACCATGCCCTAGCTGTGCCAATGCATCTCCTTCTTGTCCTGCAACACCTTTTGTTATTCTAGCCCTAGATGCCCAACTCACCTGTCCTCATCTCCAACAACCCTCCTATCCCGACCAGCTCTGCCCATTTATTATCTGGACTGAGGTAGTGCCCAAAGGCCAGGGGCCTGTTGTGCTAGGTGCTGCACAAAGAGATGGTTCCTGCCACCATGGTCTTTCCTCACCTGCAGTCCCCCTTGTTACTACAGCCCTGGTCTCCCCAATAGCTCTGCGAATGCTCTTCCTGCTTGGCTGGCAAGAATCCTGCTAGACACTGGGCCCCTCTTGAACTAACTGTGCAAAGAGAAAATAGCTTCATGTTGGCTCAAACTACCAAACTCGTTACAGTGGTGTCCATCTCCAGCAGAAGCAAGCAGTGAATATGCTGCATGGGATCTGCACGGCACCACATCCCTTGTACACCTGGATTTTTCCAGTTCAGCCCTCAAACAGTCTCCCAAAGACCCATGGTCCTGGCCACCTGACCAGCATCGTCAGGCAGGACCCGCACTTACAGCGCTGCCCTCCCTCAGGCCATACAGGATCCTTTCATGTGCTTCAGCCACACTCAGCACCGGAGCGATTTTACTGGATGGGAACCTCAGCCTGGGCCTAGAGAGGAGAGACAGAGTGGAGTTTAATGCCTTGTCCTTAATCTGACATGAGGAGTTGCTAAAGCTTCAGCTAAGAACACAGAAAGCCACCCTGCCACGAAAGGAAACCAGCTCTGATCTGTCCTGTAACCAAGGCCAGATTAAGGGGCTCAGCCTGGTGGACAGCCAGCTTGGGGGGCTGTTTTTGTTGTAAGTGACAAAAGGGAAAGCCGAATGTTTGAAGGGATATATTTCAGGCCTTCCGTATGCAGGTTCATTTTTCACTAGCCTCCGAGAACATTCTGGACCTTGGCAGAATCCTGTGGAACCTTCCAGACGTTCTGGGAACTGTATTGTCCCCGAACCGTCTAGAATGTTGCCAGCCAGGCCCTCGCTGGGTGGGACGTCACAAGTCAGTCAGTGAGGTACCACAACAAAGGGAAGTGAAGTGAGCGCCCAGCTGCGATACTGTGGACCTTGTGCACGTGGCCGACAGCGTTCTGGGAAACGTCGTTCTCAGACAGTCTGGAAGGTTCCACCGAGCTCCAGAACACTCTTGGAGGTTAGTGAAAAACGAATGTATTACAAACGCAATAAAAAAATAAGGGTATTCAGAAGCTTAACTAATGGGGAGAGAGAGGGGCCAAAGATGCTCCTCACCTGGGGTGCCATTTGGTTTAGGGCCGGCTCTGCCTGTAGCCCCCAATGGCCCTAGGCAGACCACCCAGTAGGTATAATTTCCAAATAAATTATTTCCAAAATAATTTTTGAATGTATAGCAGCATGGGATACATATCGTGAATGGCCTTGTACATGCTGCTATAAGCCCTGCCAAAGAAGCACTCGTATCATGCTATAAAGGAGGGGTCCTGCAAAGGAAGTCTCCATAAAGGCACACAGACCACGTGGGTACCCAGAAAACACACTCCGTGGTCTAATGGTTGACAGCAGCAGCCAGGGCTCTTGGGTTCTATTCCCAGGAATTCCATTGACCTCTGGGCAACACTGGGCAACTCACTTCCCTTCTCTGTGCCTCTGTTTCCCCACATCAGGCGTTTGGAAGAGGGGGTGCCATAGGTACTGATGTAGGAGCTCAGCTTCTAAAGCTGAAATTTCTGACCCAGAACAGGGAGATTTCAGGGTGAGCACATCACGTGGGAGTCTGTAATAGTCATGGGCCCTGCAAGCACCACGTTGCCTCACCCATCTCCCAAGGAGACTGCAGCCCTGGCTGATGCTTTGGGCCCGGGGCAGTACTTACAGGATGTTTCAACAGTGACAGAGAAGCTCTGGCTACCATACATATACACACACATATAGACCCACATCTTATGCACTGGCTACCATATGGTTTGGAGTTTACTTAATCCTGCTTTAGCATGGGGGGCATGGAGTAGATGACCTGTTAAGGTCCCTTCCAGACTTACATTACTATGGTTCTATATACATACATGTATATACCTACTTATACACTGGTTACCATTTTTCTAAATTAAGATTTAATAAAAAATCCCAACATGCCATTCAAAGCTCTGAGCGCCCTAACAAACCACCATGAGTTGGATAACAGAGTGGACATGATGCTTATAAAATGTACAGCTATCCACCAAGTTGGGAGGATTTACAAGCATTTTGGAGGTCAGGATTAGAATTCAAAATGACCTTGATAAATTGGAGAATTACTCTCAATTCAACAAGATGAAATTCAATAAAGACAAGTGCAAAGTTTTACATTTAGGAAGGACGAAAAATCAAATGTAAAACTACAAAATGAGGCACATCAGGGTAGGCAGTAGTAGTGCTGATAAGGATTAAGGGGTTATGGTGGATCATGAACTGAATATAAGCCAACAAAGTGATACAGTTGCAAAAAAAGACTAATATAATTTTGGGGTGTGTTGTATGTAAGACACTGGAGGTAACTGTCCCTTTCAACGTGGCACTCGTGAGGCTCCAGAAGGAGTAAAATGTCAAATTGTGGGCACCACAATATAGGAAAGATGTGGACAAACCGGAAAGAGTCCAGAGAAGAGCAACACAGATTATAAAAGGTTTAGAAAACCTGACCTATGACGAAAGTTAAAAGAACTGGGCAGGTTTTAATCTTGAGAAAAGACGACTGGGGGAAAGTGAGGACCTGATAAAAGGCTTCCAATGTGTTAAGGGCTGTTATACAGAGGATGTTGTTCAATTGTTCTCCATGTCCTCTGAAGGCAAGACAAGAAGAAGGGGCTTAATCTGCAGCAAGGGAGATTTAGGTTAGATATTAGGAAAAACTGTCTAACTATAAGGGTAGTTAAGTTCTGGAATAGGCTTCCAAGGAGGTTGTTGGTACTTGGTGTGGCACAGCAGCGTGCTGGACTTATGACTTCTTGAGGTCCCTTCCAGCCCTAGATTTCTATGATTAACAATACAATAAATAGAATGAAATTCTCGCCGTATATATCCATGTGCATAGCTCTTCTCTTATACACTGGCTAACACACACACAAGCCCTCCTCTACCAGTCATTTTTGTCTTTTTTAAATAGAGATTTCTATTCAGTGAGCGGTGGTCACTTATACACGAGCCTCTACGGTAACATAACACATGCTCATAAAAACTTTTGATATCAAATGCCTTAAGTAGGATTGTGTAACCCAGCTATTAAATGTGCAGACGCGGAGAGGTCTGAAGGATCTGGAAAGGCCGTTTGCTTTTGGGATCAATTAAAAAGTCTGTTTATTGCTAAGGAATGTTCTTACCAGCCAAGATTGCTCAAATCTGATTTTTAAAAAAATAAATGTTCAGAGCAGCTTTTTGAAGCAGAACATCCCTTTTCAGGAAAATACATATGTATACACACATACACGCATTCCAGTCAAGTTGACCGGCAGCTTCTGTTGACTTTAGCAACAGCAGATAGTAAACACTTATGTAGCAAAGTACATGCAGTATCATTGGCCTATACCACAGGATAAACTCTCCCGCATTCATTGGCCATGCCATTGGCCATTGCAAAGAGCTTGTGGTACTTTTGGTAAGGGGAGAGGGAGTTAACCCCCAAGTCTGAACCAAATCAAAACTCAGGTATTGAAATTACATTCTTCCTCCCCTCAACTCTCTTGCAGTTTCAGATAGATTTGGGATCGTGTCCTAAAGTATTGCGGATGGTTGCCACAAATGCTGTTTAAACATCAGCTGCGCTCCACCCCAGAGGAGGTTGCATTTCACTGGTACAGCTTGTACATTAGTTTCAGAGGTTCTAATGCAATCCTTCAATAACATAAGCATGTCCTCCAATGCACTGCCCCTCCAACTGCACAAAATACAATGTTTCAGAGCAGACCCCATGGGAAGAGTGCCACCTATCATCAGCCAGCACCAATTCCTGGAATATCTGAGTGTTCCCCTTGGGGTCTCCCTTTCACATATTGACCCAAGTTGATTCTGCTTAATTTGTAAAACATAATGAAGCCACAGGACAAGGCAGGACTGCTGCATGTTACTAACCATTTCAAAGCACGCAGCGTCAAGCTTGGTATTTGGTGCTGCCTTGAAGGACTAATTAACCTACGTTCAGCCCATTGATATTGTCAACGTGCTGGGCATAACCTGAAAAGAGTCCTTACTTATTAGCCTTCTTCCCATCCGTCTGGGATTTCCCATCCACCTCTGTCTCGCTGAGCTCCTCCGTTGGGCTCTGAGGTTCCGACCTGGGGAACGCCGTCTTCAAAGTGTCCACAATGGCATTGAGCACAATCTGCCAGGGATGGGAAAAGCCAGGTGGTTAGCTCCTTGTGAAGGAGGAAGATACCATGTTCCAGAAAGAGGTGTTCTCTGGCTTCCATTTCAGACAGGACAGGTCCAGCTTTTTGCTGTCTATTGACTGCTACTGAGGAGGAGGAAGAATGTGGCATGGCCAGAAGAGCCTTCACTTTGGGATTAAAAGAGCTTGGTGCTGCACACTAAAACATCATCCATGCTCCTTTTACCAGGGAAGCCAATGCGACAAGGCATGGGCCCATCATACAGTCACTGCATATCTTCCCCTTAACAGGTGGCTCCTGGGGACAAAGGAGTAGCCAAGATGCCTAGAGAAATGGACAAGAACTGATGGGCTGCTCAAACCTCCATTTAGCTTCAGCCTGTCCTTCATGTCTCTGCTCCCACAGCTGACAGGCTAGGCCTACACTGCAAATGTAAGTGGGTGATCACGGCTTATGGAGACAGATTCAAAGCTAGAGTTGATCTAGGTAGATGGAATAACAATAGCAGTGAAGCTATGGCAAGTACACACCCAGTGTGCTGGGCGGGCTTGTACAGTCCGTGCTGCTGCTAGCAATCAATATTCAAGCTAGCTAAATCAAAGCTAGCCCAGAGATGTATAGATGCACTGCAGTCATATCTCTGCCTACAGGGTAGACATATCCTGAGTGTCACAGGGCCTCCCCAGGCAACATTTTAGACGGAGGCCTGTTAAACCTTCTGAACTGTATGTATACTAGGGAAGGACTCTCCTTAAAAGAATTCCTGCCGGGGGTTCAGTGGAGCGGCAGGCACTGAAATTATTCCATGTGCGGATAGAGCCCTTGCTTGGGGTGTTTGGGGCTTGGGAGAAGCCACTGCTCTGGCAAGATTCCATCTGGGAGAGGCACGTGCTAGGATTTTAATGTAACAGCAAGAGGAAGAGACTAGAATACTTCATTTCTCCACTTCTGTGGCCATGTATATTGCAAGCTCTTTGGGGCAGGGACTGTCTAACTAGGTGTATGTACAGCACACCTAGCACAAGGGGGCCTCAGAGCTCAGCTGCAGCCTCTAGATGCTAATAAATAATAACAGGCAGACAAAAGCCTAGGAGGAGAAAGTATTTTAATGCGTTAGGATGAGAGCGTTCACACAAATGGAGCTCACCAGATGGCGGCTACACACGGGCATGAAGGTACCTTGTCTATTCTGGAGACCACGAAGGGTTTCTTGACAAACGCGATCCTGGCGTCCGTGTTCAGGGCGAGGAACTCCTGCACCTGCTCACTATTGGCAATCTCGGGAACGCTGCACAGTTGCTGCAAAGGAAAACACAGGGTTGGGTCCTCAGAGACAGATGAGTCCTGGTGAACCCTATTGTCCATCTCTCCTTGTGATAAGTACCAAATTGTCTTTTATGCTATACTCTCCGGATGTTCCCAGAAGAGGCCATTTCTGAAACTCTGACTTGCCCAAGGTCACATACACAAGTGGCAAAGCCAGGATAAAAGTCCAGAAAGCCTGGCTCCCTGTCCCCTGCTCTAACCAGTCCATCACTACTCTGCTCTGTTCATTCATGCAGATGAAACCTACATGAACCAGATCACATGCATAAGGAAGAAGCTGTTGAGTCTGTTTAATGATAGGGAGCTGAGAGAGCATCTCACCTTCAAGAACGATTCCAGGAGACTTTTTCTTGCTTCCACCTTGTCACTGTCCATGTTTCCGAATGGAAGATCAGGAAAAAGTTTCTTTGGACCTTTGACATCTTCAAAATAAAACACACGCATAAGTAAAAATAAGATGCATCAGTAATGTTAATAAAGGCTTGAATCCCATCTCATGCTGAGGAGTAACTTACCACACCCGTAGGCCAATGATAGAGTAAGTTAATGTTCTGCATGAACTAAGGTGAAAAGATCTGGCCTCAAATATATACAGAACTTTCATCCCAAGTCTTTTAAGACACAGTACTCTGCAATGCCAAAGGACTGGAGATATTGGTTAATAGACAACCCAAGAGAATTTATTATCTGTTATAAGTTATTATATTACAATGTTCCAACATTATCCAAACAATGGACTTTCCAATGTGCAGGAGATTTCAAAACCCTGACATTTCATTCCAATATCAGAATGAAAATAATTCTCCCAGCCTGGGCTGCAGCAAGGCCTACGTTAAAACCTTAGGAGGAATCTAGCAGCCAACGCTGCTCTGCACCTTGATTTGCACCAGTTACCAGAAACCAGTTACCACACACCAGTTACCAGACACCCCTCTCTGTCACTATGGGTCACAGTGCACAGCAGACAGGGATGTCAGGAAGGGGATGGACTGAGCACTGCTGCAGAGCCTCCTACAGCAGGGAAAATTGGCTGATATGCATTGTGGGGGTGCTGGGGGGACCAGTGCCATGCAGGGGTAGCAAGGAGGGGCAGGGAGGTGGGGAAGGCAGCTAGGGCTTTCATAGGGAGCCAGCTTGAGTGCTGACTTTTTACGAATTTCCGCAGCTCAGGTTTCTCTTCCAGCCTGGTCTGCAGGTTCAGGAACTCGCGGTAGCGCCGGTTCACGGTGTGGTAGGCCACTTGCTGGAGGCTGTTGGCATTCTCACTCTCCAGCGCTGTCTCATACTGGGGAGGAAGAGAGCAGACCATTAGTCAGTCATTAACTTGTGGAGACAAGACACATCTCATGGACAAAGACCCTTCCATGGCCAGGGGATGAGACCCAGGAATCCCCACGCTCAATCTCTCGCTCTAACCACCAGGCCCATGCTACCCACCAGGGTGGATAAAAATGGAGGAATTTTTTTTAATAATTTAAATGGGATTTGATTTTGTTATTTAAAATTAGAACACATTTTTCTTTTTAAAAATAAACCTATTTAAAATAAAATCTGAATTTAATACAAAATATGCTAAAGCCTAAACTTATTATAATCTCTTGAAACATTTGAACAAACATTAAATATGCTGAATCCATGAGCCTCTATCAAAACCTTTGAGTTAAAGGCTTCTTTTTCTATAAAAAGAAAGAATCAGGGGAAAAACATCTACCTTGTGAGGTCAAGCTTGATAAATATGGCACAATAGTGGTAAATAAGCAATATATCATTCACCATTTTCATCCATACTAAAAAAAAATGTACAGTTAATAAAAGTCTGAAAGTATTAAGCTATACAGTTGCTTAAATAAGTATAGCTAGTTATAATGTACCTTCCTAGGTACCAAATCTCATGTAAAGGTTCTATTTAGTTGTAAATCAACTTGTTTTATGATTATATCAGCCAAGAAGCATACATCTTTCTTTAGAACAGAACTGAAGTACAGTTCCAGAGCATAGACTCCAGAGCATCCCCACCCTCCAACAAGAACAGAGGGGGGACTGTATCACCTTGACCGTGTAGAGCGTGTAGGGATGGAACCCTGTCCCGCTGTGCTCCCGGGCAGTGATGGTTCCGGTTATCCGCAGGTTCTGGATGACGACAGGGCTGTCAGGGCTACTGAGCGGCTCAAAGCTGAAGGTATGGGAGGAGTAAAGTGGGAGAGGTGGCTGGTTGGGGTCCAGGGGACTCTTTGCTGGGTTCTCCAGAAAGGACGGTCGCCTCGCGAAAGGCTTCTCTGGATCGGCCAGCAGGGCACTGACAGAGACCAAGCTTTCCTCCTCATCCTCCACTGCGGGGTCGATTTGTATGTCAGGGCACTGGCCTAGCACAGAGGGGAGGACGCTCATTTCAGAGTTAGAGGTGATGCTCTCCTCCAGATACCCATCCTTGGCAACCACACCGTCCTCTTGTTCCAGGCTGTCCGGCCCCTCCAGCACCGCAAAGGAATCCTGGAATGTATCAGTGAGGAATTCCTCCGTGGACAAGAGCACCACGGAATCTGAGTCTTTGCCAAGGTCAGACATAGGAGACTCCAGCTCTGAGTCCTCACACAGGAAGAGGGAGCCCAGAGTATCTGGCTGGGGGCAGTGCACGGGCGTGCTCCCGGCTTTCCTACCGTCAATGTCAGCACCAGGCTCTCCGTTTGTCAGGTCCTTCCCCTCGTCCACTTCCTGGGGGTTGCACTCCAGACTGTCCACCACATCGTAACTAGGGAGCTCCGAAGGCCTTGGAGATGGTGCCACAACTTTAAGTGGCAAAGAATTCGGCACTGTGGGCTGGCAGGGGGAGGCGGCCAGCTGAGGCTCCTCCCCCTTCCCCCTTCTCACTCCTTTGCTGCCCATCTTGGAGAAAATCCCAATTAACAACAAGTTGATCCAGTCAGGATCAGACATCTTCTTGATCATGGGCAGAAGAACATTGCAGGTGACCAGCTCCACCACCACGAAGCGCCCAGTCCTAGTTTCCAGGTGAGGCCTGGGCACCAGTGCCCGGAGCAACAGGTCCACGATGCTCCGGGCATAGTTCACTTCCATGGCTGGGCTCTGGACGGCTGGGTGCGGGGCAGAGAGCTCGCCGTACGCTCGCCAGAGCTGGTCTGCCAGCTGAGCTGGTCCCGCCGGGCTCCTTGTAGCCTCCATGCTCTCCTTTGCTTTCATGTAGCTTTGCAGGTGGGAACCACAAAGCAGGAGAATCTTATGCATCAAGGCTTGCTTGTCCACCAGTGACATCCTCCTTTTGAGCTCCAGGGCCAGGCCTAACATGGCCTTCCTCACCTCGTCCTCGAAGCCCTGCTCCCTGCTGACCCTCCGGTACCACGAGGACACAAAGTCTCGGATGATCTTCTGGATCAGGCGGTCTATCTCCTCGTCCAGCTGCCTCTCCGCCTCGGGGCTCTGCTGGCAGCTCTCCAGCAGGACAAACCGTTCCAAGTGGAGCCGGCTGCGGGTACCGATGACGGCCTGGGAACCCAGCCATCCCCCCAACACTGCCAGCAAGCCGGAGAGGAGGCAGAGCAGCCAGACGTTAACCAGCCAGTGTACAACTAATAACCAGGCTAACAGGGCCCCCAAAACCACCAGCTTCCTGTTCCCTACCAGCTCGCTCAGCCCACTGCCTAGGCTAGCGCAGGACTCCTCCGTCTTGAGCATCCTCTGGTTTTCCATCTAAAGAACCAGGGAGCTTGGTGCTGGGCTCGCAAGTCTGAAAGTGGATTTTCCCGGCCCAGGCAGATCAGCGCCTTATAAACATCACATCCAACCAGCTGGGACACAGGAAAGGCAAATGCAAACTACTCTCTGCTGACGGCCAAACCCTAGCACCCAGACAGCCCCACAGAGCCACTGATTGCAAGCCTCCCACTTTGTCACAGCCCCAGGTAAGAACAAACCAGCCTGGCCAACCAGCCTCTTTTAAAACCACAGGATCCTGGAGCGACAAGAGTTGCTTTAAAAACTATGGCTGGGTGAAAAGCTTCCTGCTTTTCAGATCACAGGGGCAGAGCGACCCTAGTCCCCACCCCTCACATCTGCACCCCAACTTTCACTATAACCCCCCTGCCAAGCCAGTGGGCTCTCAAATCTTGCTGCCTTAACTGGGTGCTCGCTGGAATACGTCACGGGTTTGTCTGAGTGCTGCTTTGCCAGGCATTGCTGGTGCGTGGCTCCTTTGCTCTCTCCCAGCTCTGCTCCCCTGCCTGCTGCTGGCCCCTCTCCTGCCAGGAAATAGACCAGGGCCTGGTGGCTCAGGGCTGTTGCCTGGGAGCTGCCGGATCTGCCTCTGCCAAGGAGATGCCAGGAACAGGGGAAAGGGAAAGGCCCAAAGCAGCAGGGAGAGGCTTTTCTCAGTGCCATCTAGTGAAAGGGAAGCAGCAGCACAGAAAATAAGGCTGCAATTCAAAACATGTTCGCTGCTCGTGCAGCCACTAGCGCATCCTGGGGACCTGAGGTGGCTTTTACTAGCAAATACTGTAATAATCAACAGTGTTACCTTTGGGGGCAGCCCAAGGGAAGATACCAGCCCACGTGGTGTAAAAATTCCACTAACACTACAGTAGCTAGAGCAGTATCTGCCCACACCCCTTATTTCAATTCCCATTCCCATTCCCCTGCCAGATCTCTCTGAAATCATGGCCCCCCTACAACCCAGAAGCCCATTCAAATGGTTTCAATTTACAGCCTGAAGTGCATTGGGGAATTATACCTCACCTCACTGCACCCTGCTGGCAGGGTCTGTATCACCGCTCTTGTTTTACACATGGGAAACTGAGGCACAGAGACAATGAAGTGACTTCCCATAGAGAGTCAGTAATAGAACTCAGGCGTTCCCTAGCTCACAGTCCCTTATTCTAAACATGAGATTGCTCTCTTTCTGATTTTATACCATGACAGGGGAGGCTGGTGCATCCTAGATCAGCAAGGAAGAATGAGATGTTTGAAATGCAGCGTTACACAAGCATCCAACTAAAATTACCTAACCTTGTATCTATCATGACTGACCCAGTTAATTACAGTGAAACCTGACTGATATGGAGATGAGTGAATGGGAATTCCCAATCTGGACATCCCCCAGCTCTAGGAAAGCTCATAGCTGGAAGCTGATTTGGTCTCTGTGATCCATGTGTTTACACTGCAGCTGGGAGCAAGCCTCCCAGCATAGGCTGGACACACTTGCGCTAGCAGGCTCCAGATAGCTAATCGCAGTGTGGTTGTTCCCCCATGGGCTCTCAAGCCTAGGAGGTCAGGCCTTGCATAAAGTAGGTCCTAGAGCAGGGTTGCAGCTTTCCCCAGTAAGTGTAAGGAGTGCTAGACAGCAGGTGTTCTCAGCCTTTTTCTTTCTGAGCCTCCCCGACATGCTATAAAAATTCCAGGGCCCACTTGTGCCTCAGAAACTGTTTTTCTGCATATAAAAGTCAGGGCCAGCATTAGGAGTTAGCAAACAAGGCAATTGTCAGGGGTCCCACTCCACAGGGGACCCTGTGAAGCTAAGTTGCTCAGGCTTCAGCTTCAGCCCCAGGCAGTGAGGCTTTAGCTTTCTGCTCTGGGGCCAGCAAATCTAATGCTGGCCCTGCTTGGTGGACCCCCTAAAACCTGCTAATGGGCCCCAGACTCCTGGTTGAGAACCATGGCTATACAGCATGTTCCCTGAAGTACACAGAGCCCCACTTTGGAGAGGAACAAGGGAATCCTAGATACAAGTTGCCATAGCAGAGCAAAAGACTTGATTGTCCCCTGCCTTGCACAGCTGTAACGGATGAGCCAGGCTGCACAGCAGGTCTGAGGAGTTCCTCAGAAGCCAATTAGCTCGGGCATGGCTCTAGCATGCTGCAGACAGGCCCTGGCAGCTATAGCTGGCTGGTGGGAAGCCTGAGCGGACCCCTGGTCTGCTGGGGGTTTCTGTGCAGGAGGAAAATGGTGGAGCTCTACAGCTGAGAGCAGAACACAGGGCCTCAGCACAGCAGTGCAGAGAGTGAGAGATTAGCAAAGGTGCCTTGAGTGAGCTTAGTTATTGTGAGGGTGAATAGGCAGAGAGAGAGATCCTGACCATGTTATAGCCTCATTTATTCAGTGCTCAGGATGGCTTGACCTCAACAGCAGACTAAACCACACCACTGTGATGACAAATAGGCAGCCCGAGCGGCGCATGGAGCAGTAAGAAGTGTGCTTATGCTGTGCCAAGCTTGCAGCAGCCTGCCCCAGTGGGTTTCCTGAGTAACCCCAAGTAGAATGTGCTATGTGATGTAATGTGGAACCCTGCTTGTCTTAGTCCCTAGCTGTGCTTTCTGAGTGGGGCATTGGCCTGAAAACAAAGGTCAGAAAACACAACCGTTCAAAAAGGCAACTGTATCCCCTAGAGGATGGCCAAATCCCGCTTCAGGCCCTGTTGTCTCTGATAAGACATCTCCAAGGACAGCTGCCTCCCACAGAGTCAGGGAAACTAAAAGGGACTTTTGCTGCTCTGGGAAATAAAAGGAATTTCCATGGGATTTTTTTAAAAAATTGGTTTCTTCAGAATAAATCTCTCCTGGGGTTCCCACATCTCCATCTCAGAAAAGCATGCTCTTAAATGAGCTGCCGAGAATCTCACTCAAAGCAAGAACTTCCAGCAAGGGCAGATGTGTCCAATGGGAAGCAGAAGGAAACAAGGAGAGATCATTCCCTCAATGACAAGGTAATGCTGGCTTTTACAGGGACACTGACAGAGGTGTGCTTTCCTCAGTGCTGGGGTCCCACACAGCCCTGTCTAGATTCTGCTTAAGCCGCAAGGGAGGATCAGTCTGTGCAAGGTAGTGTGACCTTCTGTGATCCACAGAGCTGTTGCTCCTGACTAGTGGAGTTAGCAGAGGTCTGTGCTGGGATCAGACCCTGCTTAGGTCTGTGACTGGGAGTCAGATTTGTCCAAGCAACAAAGTCCTCCCCTACAGACTTCCAGTCATGCAGACTGTTGCACTGAGGCTTAGAAACCAGAGTAGTGAGGGAGGCTTTGGGGGTCAGGCTGAAGACCCAACTGAAAGAAATAAATTTACTAACCCCCTGTTATTTGCTCTGTGTCAAGTCTTCTTCTAAATGACAGCTGAGGGCCACAAGGGCTGCTGATCACATCCCAGTATTCTCTGTGGTCCTTTGTTTTACATGAACTGCAGTAGTGACATGCAAGCATTGAGTGCTCTCTCCCATAGGAGCACTATACAAAAGAGATCTTTGTATTACTAACCTTTCTTATGCTAAGCAGCCTCTGTGAAACTAGTGTGAGAGTAGATAGTGCCTCAACCTGGGGGCAACTCCAATTTGTGCTAGCTGGTTATTCCCCCCATGGGAACATTCGCCTCTTGGGGATTGCTGGAGCACGGTGTGTTTTGTCCATATTTCCTTCCCAGCTCACCCTGATGTGACCCCTAAACCACCCCCTGCAGCGGCTGGCATGTGGAAGCCATGAGGCTCCACACCCACTGAGGAGCTGCGGCAGGGAAGATGCTCAGCTTTCCTTTCCCTTTGGGCCACAGAGCAGACCAGGGGATCTGACCCACTTCCGTCGGTATGCTAGGCAGAATCCTAGGGCCAGGGTCTGATCTGAGCTGCACAGGTGTAAAGTTGATGTAACTCCATGGACACTAACAGAGTTACTCCAGAGTTAAATGGTTGTGAGAGTGAGATCTGGCTTGTCACTCTGTAACATGATCATTTTGCATGGCTGCAAAATGATCTCTTAATTTAGTTGTAAGGCCTAAAAGGCCTATGAGAACTGAATAGAAACTGACAGTGAAGCCAGAGGACTGACTGTGAAGCACAGGATGACATGGAGAAGAAAACTAAACCTAGTGAGATTTTGAGCAGCAAAACTCCAAGTTACAAGGAGTGGGTAGGGACCGACCTCTCCTCCCTTCCTGGCCCTTTACCATTAACTTTATAAATGCAAAAGCATGTATTGGTGCAAAATTTGAGCTGTGGATTTAAACTTCCTGAAGTCAGAGAGCCAGCATGGCTCTGGGAATAGAGCCAGGCTAATTTACGTTAGCTGAGGATCTGAACTGCAGTGCACATGTAGCAATCCACATATCACACTTAAATAAGAAGTTGATGCTTTTTTGACTCTCAACATATGCTGTACTTGAGGTCACTGCTTCTCTTGCGAAGTTAGTTGGAAAGGGCCAGAAAGAGGCATGGTACAGGGCAGGGTAGGAGAAGGGGATTTAGTGTCTCAAACTTCAGTCTCTTACAGCTTTAGGAATAAAAAAGCTCTGCACACTTGCCTCTATTAACTCCATCTGGGCCAGACATGCCAAAGATTCTCTCCTCTTGCCAGAAAGTGTTAATGCTACTTATGTTAGGGGTGTGAAATGAAGTAGCTCCTTGCCTGGTAGCATTGGCCCTTACTGAGAAACAAGCCCCGGTGCTCTTGCTCTGACCAGTCACTGCAACTTGCAGAAGACCTGTTCAGCTGAGGGGAAAATAAAAGGTAAGCAATACATGTGGGTGCAAATTTGTGTGTAGGTGTGATGGCTGCCACCTAGGCTGGCAAACCTGGGTTTGAACTGGGGACCTCTAGAGCTAAAAGCATGAGTAGCTGGAGCTGGAACTCAAGCGCCAAGCTTCCATAGCTGGGACTGTAAAAGATTCATGTTCTGTGCAAATGGGGAACAGGGGGATCTGTCCACTTGGCAGTGGATTACAGATGCATGTGTATTTTTATTTGTGTGGGGTGTAGATTGTGATTGTGTAGGCTTATTTGTATTGGTGTGTTTCTAGATATGTATTATCTGTGTCTTTGCTGAGGAATTAGTAGCTGGGAGAAGTCTTATTAAAATTTGCATTTAGTTGTTTTTGAAGATAGGTACAAATTTCCCCAGGTAAACACTAAAGCTGGCTAGAAAATGTTTGGAGGTTTTCTTCCCTTTTCTGTGCAAAATTTTGATTCTTCATCAAAAAAACAAATTTTTCCACTTTGAGTAAAAGTTTTGGGTGTGAGGCTGAAAACAGTTCAGGGTTTTCTGTAGAGGAGAGGGGAGGTTTGACAAAAAAGTAAAAGTTTTCCATAGAAAATAGACCGTTCATTAAACTTTTTGTCTAAAAAGTTTGTTCAAAAGAGAACTTTTGACCTGCCCTGATAGCACCAGACAAAGATGCAGCCCCATAAACTAGCAAAAATTCCTGGTAATATTTGCCATTTACAATGCTACGACAACCTCCAAGCAGAGAACACTTTTTATTTGGATAGATCTTGCATTTACACTGGTGTAAATCCAGAGTAACCCCACAGAGGTAAGCCTAGGAGTGCTGTGACAAACCCATTGATCCTGATGCTAATTTCACACTAGTTCTACATCCATGTAAGCACAGTGACTTCAGCAGGTCACTCCTGATTTACATGAGTGCAAGTGAGAACAGAGTCTGGACCATAGCTTAATTAAGGAAACGCCTTCCTGCAGCTGTATCTAGGGTACATTGTGTCATTGACGCTGCTTGACATGCTTATGGCGTGTGTCTATAAGAACATGAGGTAAGTCTTGATCAGAACAATGTGAATAACGTTTTTTTTTTCCATTCAGGCAACAGACTGAACAAGTATCACCATTAGAATAGCTACAAAGAGGAAGCTGTCACATGAGACCTCCTTGCTTTTTGGCTGCATCATGGTAAATCGACAGAAGAACTGGCCATAAAACCATCCACTGAATAATTCATCGTCAGTTTTTAGATAAGTTATTCAACAATTTTTGATGTTATTTGACCAGCACAGTAACTCCTACAAACATTATTTCAGGTTTACAGTGGTGGAACCAAGACCAGAATCTGGCACCAAACACTTCTAGAATCAATTAAGTTAACTTTGGTTTGCTGTATTGCAAGTGAGTGCAATCTGTCTGTCCTTATAGACAGGATTCAAGCATCTACTTCTGAAAAGCAGCCAGTTCTGGTCTGGGGACCTCACAGGTTAAGTGCTGCCAAGACAGGCAATCACACATCAGCCAAATCTCAGATTTGTATACGAGACAGAGGTGTGGTCCCTGCAGTGGTCAGTCTGGCTGGCCAGTGGTCAGAGGAAGGATGCCTTTGTGACTGGGACTCAGGAGATATACATTCAGTTCCTGGCTTTGCCAGAGACTGTGTGTGTGACCTTGGCCAAGTTGGGGCTAGGCTCTTTCAAGCACTCAGCAGCCAGCGTTGGAGCCGGTGCAGCTCCCATTTTGGTGTCTAAAAGTAGTCCCCACCAGTCCCCAACAATTTCCACTGCTCTTCTGAAAGCCTGGGAGTCGTTGGGTTTGGAGCAGTTTTGCAAATCTGTCCCTCAGACTCTCTAAGTCTCAGTTTGCCCATATATAAAATGGGGAAGATAATCCTTAACTACCTCACACAAGGGTGTTGTCAGGACAAATTCTTTATGGCATGAGACTGGGACCATAACAGTCTTTGAATAATTGGGTATTTTGTAAACATACCTAAGAACGTCCCTTGCCCCCCTGCACCAAAAAATCCAGTGAAATGACTCCAAAGTATTGAACCATTAATGGGAGTGAGTTTGATGTGGACACCTGTCCTCTAAGAGCAAGAATCACAGGCAGCAGCTGTCTCTAATCTGAATTTTTTCCTTCTGGAGTAGAAATCCTGTCATTAGTCTTAATTTCTTCTGATGTCTCACCCTGTAAAGGGATTTAAATGCAGGGCTACTGCTGCCTCTAACGCCTCTGACTTAAGGTGGAAAGATGATGGAAGCTTTGGTGCCCAATGCTGATCTCACTTTTACCCATGTCGATCGGGAGTAACTCCCCAGCATCCAATGGAGTTGTCTGGGGTGGAAGGATAACGTGAGTGAGAGAAGAATCTGAGGTTGTTTACTGAGAAACTACAGTGATTAGAGTAATGATAATGGATAGAGCTGAAGGGGACCAAGGGGGCTACGGTGCTGGAGTTATCCATCTCGCAGAGAGATTCTGACTGCGTCAAAATCTGCTCAAGTGGATTAGCATCCCACCAGAGACTTGAGATGGATTGACTGTCTGAGCCATAAACCCCCCCGGATCCATTATTATTATTTTGTTTTAAAAAATAAATCTTGCAGAGACTGGAGTTCCTGCACGTTTTACATTGAGTGAGCAGCCATTTCTTATGTTATTTCAGTTAAAGAATGAAGAGCTGTTGAAGTAAATGGCAGGTGATCTGGAAATACATTTTGATCTTGACACCAGACCTGACAAATGACTTCATGCCCATGCAGAGAATGGAATTTTTATCGCTAGATGGGCAGAGGGTGTGCAGGGAGAAGGGGGTGGCATGTTTTATCAGACTGTAACTCTTCAGTATTCTATAACAGAGTGGTGTGAAAGACCTACTGGGACCCATTGTTCCCACATTGCAATTGTTGGCCTGGAAAGCAGGCCAATTAAAAGGGATTAATTTATAACCAGTACAAAACATGAATCTGACAGTTTATTACTATTGTATAAATGCAGGCTGTTTGAAAGAGCATAAAGTGTGCTAGGAGCAAAGCATCTTGTTGATCTGAGCAGGAGCGACTGTGTGTACGAACTAGCTACTTACTGCTATTTAGATCCTGGACACTTCCAAATTAGGGCTGATTTGATTTCCAAAACTGGCTTATAAATTGAGATGACAGGTCCCTTCGTGAAGCCCTTGGATCACCGTCGCAAAGAATTTTTCCTCGCTTTTTATTTTCCTTTAGAAATGAGGCAGTAAGTTTGGGTATGAATGAAAACAGAAGCTCCTTGATGTAACATCATGGGAACTGCTGAAAGCAGCTAGTGGGAATCCAAAGCTAAAATGCATCAACTCAGCATGAGATAAAAAGCAACCTGATGAGTCCCCCGGCTTGCTCGATAGTGAATTGGATCAGACATTCTGCCTCCGTCAGGGGAATTGCCAGGGTTTTTAAGTGCTTACACCTGTCTTAGTTAAACACTGCTTTGTGTCGAGGGCTGCAGGGTTTTCTTTGCAAAGGGTTGTCATCTCTGCTAAGGTTTTGGGAAATCCTTTGGGAGTACACTGGGCTGGAAGCTTTGTGGTGGTAGAATGTAGGTGACTGAACTGACTCTCACGCATTTTCTGCAGGAGCTCTCACTCCTGACCAGTAAAACTTTGCCTCATCACCTGACTAAGGAGCCTAAATACTTTTAAGATCTGGCCCTTAGTCTCTCTGGGCCTTACTTCCCCCTCTATTAAAGGTGGAAGGGCGTTACAGTATCAGTTTTCTCCTGCCCTTTCTAGATGGTAAACTCGTCAGTTCAGGGCTGTCTCTGATTGTATAGCACCAAGCGCAATGGGGCCATCATCCAGCTGGGGCCTCTAGGGGCCGCAATAACACTATTAATAAGAAGTAAGATAGTCTCCAGAGTGGTGGTGATCAGGCTAGGCTCCACCTGAACCTTGTGGTGAGTAGATAGTGTTGTAGCACTGCCGAGGAGGGGCCCATGTGCATGGGTTTGAGGCTTGCTTGTTCCACTCTGCTCAGCATCATGTTATTTAATAAATAGACTCTTGGACACTTTACTATCCACCTCACTCAGAGCTCTGGCTTCTTCCTGCCCGGTGTGGGACACCAGGCTCTGTAGATCAGGGCTGTGCTTGTCTGGACCAATGTTAGCACACTGCATGGCCATCCAGGGGAGTTAAAGTCTAAGGCTCACATGTAGCCTATGAGGGCTTGGACCTGCCTGGTGCTGAGGGACTTCAATTCCCAAGGGTTCCAATGGCCATTGTTTCCCAGCCCCCCTTAGGATTGGGTCCTTTACTACCCAGTGTAAGGGGTCAGGAAGGTCACTTGCATCCACTGGGGAGGCTTTGCCTTGCTACACTAGCGCCTCCTATTGATTCCATCAGGGCATGGCTGCAACTGACTGAAAAGCTCTGCTGCATCCCGGGCAGGCAGTTCAGGAGTCCTAGGGGCTCTCTGATGATGCAAACTGGGCATTGCTGTGGGCATTGCAGCAGGAAGACCACCAGGGCTCCCAGCCAGGCCAGAGTGGGATTTAAAGAGTGAGGCTGGAGACCAGCTCTCTTCATTAAAATCCACGTGGGCAGCTCCTCATTGAGTCACCTCATGGTGTGAAGCAGGTGAAAACCAAGGTGAGGCCAGTGCTTCCTGTCTCCCCTATTGCTATGCAGCCAGATCGAGACAGCAGTTCTGATTTTACCACACCACTACATTTGGGTGCAGCATCCTCCCACTGTGGCAGGGTAGCTCCCCTTGGTGCTGAAATAGTTCTTTACCAGGTTTGCCATAAGGACCCAGTACAGCCAAGCATTTGCACCTGCTTAACTTTAAGCACATGCCCAGTCCCACTGGAGACAATGGCTCTTAAACCCCTGCTTTGAGCTAAATATATGGCTGAAGAGGAATGGAATTACACATGCCTAATTAACTTCTTTCTTTAGGCCCCCATTCAGCCACATTCTTCTCAGTCATAACCCTTTGTATTGATGCAGTAAATTTCCTTTGGGCATTCCTAATGTTTTACAGGTATTTGTTGATGAAGACTCACAAAACTGCAGTGAGCAAGTGTTATCCCCATTTTACAAATATGTAAATTGACCCACTCCAAGTCAAGGGGCTTGTCCAAAGGCACAAAGCAGAACCCAAGAATCCCAGTTTATATTGTTATTCCATACTCTGATCCACACTTGTCTAGTCAGGCATGCTATTAATCATTCCCTAAAGGAGTACCATGTCTAGCTGGAAGAAAAGATCCCAGGTAAATTTTTGCACAATGGTTTATTAACGCATTGATAGCACATAAATCTACCACAGCGGAATTGAGAGAGAACTTTCCTTCCTTTGGCAAAACTTCTCTTTAAATGATTTAACAAGGTTTTTAAGAAACTCAGCCATTTTGCACTCAATTTGTTAGGACTACATCAGCTAAATCCTGTGCAATATGACAATCATACTTTTATTATGACTAGTGTATTAGTCCCGGAGTGAAACAATTTGTTTTCCTTCTCCGCTTTTATAGTGCTTAAATGCAAGTATCTTCCCCCTCCCCCCAAATCAATAACTAAAATGATGAATAATAAAAACCACTGTAGCGAATGGTTCATAGAGATCGGAAGGATATCAGTTTCACCAGCAAGGAGTGCTTGTTATCCATTAACTCCGTGAACTAAGAAGAATTATGTAGATTTTAATTGCTGTATCAACATTAGAACATCTTGCTGATAGACCTTTCTGATTGGGTCCACAGGCTATCATACTGCTTATCCCTTTTGCAGAGGAGCTAATTATATAGAGTGCATTACACATCTTGAGATACAAAGTTAAGGACTAATATTTTTATTTTAAAATGGGATTTTCAAAAGCACTCTCACAGTTACCCTAATTCTTCTCCTATTGAAGTCAGTGAGATTTTGACTTCAGTGGGACTCATTAGACCAACTCTGAGTGCTGTAGAAAGCACTGTCCACAATTTTTTATGCACGAGTGGAATTCATCCCTTTGCAGTGGGTCAGCACAGTGCTTTTGCATCACAAAGCCCTCAAGATATAATCAGGGTATAAGTATTTTTGTGCTGGTTCTGTGCATTGGGGTGGATTTCATGCCATGATCACAGAACTGAGTGCCTAATTTGTGTGAGCAATCACTGCAGAGGTGGGCATAGCTTTGGTAACTGTTCAGGCAAATGCCTAATGATATTTATTTGTGCATGTTGTTATATAGTTTGCAGGCATAATTGTGGTAATTGCACTCACTGTCCAGCAGCTAAGTATATTGGGAATCATTAGGAAAGGGATAGATAATAAGACAGAAAATATCATATTGCCACTATATATATCCATGGTACACCCACACTTTGAATACTGTGTGCAGATCTAGTTGCCCCATATCAAAAAGATATACTGGAATTGGCAAAAGTACAGAAAAGTGCAACAAAAATGATTAGGGTATGGAACAGCTTCCATCTGAGGAGAGATTAATGAGACTGGGATGTTGCAGCTTGGAAAAGAGACAACTAAAGTGAATATTCATCTCTCCTTGGTGCCCTAAGTTGAGGTCCCATATTGTTAGTTCTGCCCATGATGCAGAGCAGAAGTTTTCTTGTGTCTTTACAGCTATGCTAGCCCTGCATTGCTCATAATGATGCTGTTACAAGTTGGACATTAAATGTAGCATGTGTCTCGGGAAACATACAGAGAAAAATGCCTTCAGCCTAAGACACACACAATAAAATTCAGATCTTGCACATGTGACTCCAACTGTACAACTTGGCCGGTGGAGAACAGATACCAGGGGTACAAAAGTGCTACTTTTATTTCATTCAGATCCCAGTCATAACCCTATCTTTAGCCTCTTCTGATGTGATCAAAAGAGCGTGGTGTGGTGGGATAATACAGGGGTTTGGTTGAAGGAAAACAGATTTTTGCCTTTGGGTTGCTAGTTTGAATCCAGCCAAGGTTGGTAATGAGTAAAACTTCATTACCAGTTCATGATAGTTTGGTGTCCTTGTGATGGGTTGTCACCCCCTGGGATACAGTTTGGGAGTTGTGAGAACCACTGCGCCCCTTTAAACTCCAAGTTGGGCAGGCCTTTCCTACACTGCTCTGTTGGTAACTCATGGCTGCTCCAGGCCCTCTGGTCATCCACCATGATAGTGGGTGGTGCTTCACACCCAAACTGAGCTACCCCAGTGCCTTACTCAAAGACAGGCAGGAGACAACAGCCAATTTCCCAGCTCATCCACCCAGCACTCTTGTTGGAGTATACACCCAGAATTATACCATCTTACGCTGCACAGGGATCTGTACAAAGTAAGCTCATTAATATATAGTTCTCCTTCCCCTCAGTGTAGGAAGGGTATGCAACAGCCTTGGCTCACAGTGCTAAGATTTTTCCCCAGTCTTAAAACAAGTTTATTAACTACAAAGGTAATAGCAAACAGATCAAAGCAGATTACCTAGCAAATGAACCAAAACACAAACTAAGCTTAACCTACTAAAGGATAGGATTTGAATTAACAATCTCTCACATTAACTGATGATATAAGCAGTCCACAAGTTTCCATACGCAGGCTAGAAATCCTTTTAACCTAGGATCAGCACTTTCCCCAGCTCAGTCTTTGTTCTTCAGTTGTTTCCAGTAGTTCTCTTGTGGGGGAGAGATGATGTTACACAACACCTTATATAGCTTTACCTTATGGCAGGAACCCTTTGTTCCAAACTCAATTCCCAGTCCAGCTTGTGGAAAAATACAGGTAACCCAAAATGGAGTCTAGAGTCATGTGGCCTGGTCATATGCCCTTTCATTCCTTGCTGAATCATAGCAGCCATTATTGATAGGCTGTCTGGAAGGTTCTCAGAAAGGCTCACCAGGTGGGGGATAAGCTTCTCCTAAGGCCTATTGTTTTCCCTAATGGCCCATTACCCTGAATAGGCCCTTCACAACCAGCTTGCTAGAATGGAAGCCTTGTGCCTAGTGGGTATCACCCAGGTGGAACCACATTTGAAATACAGATACATAGTCAATATTCATAGCTTCAGATACAAAAATGATACATGCACACAAATAGGATAATCATATTCAGCAAATCATAACTTTTCCAATGACACCTTACATGACACATCTAATATAAAATGCATCATAATTATGACAATCATGTCCTAATAATACAACTATGAAGAATATGGGGTGCAGTGTCATAGTCCTTTATGGGAAAGATGGTCTCAGTCCTAATTCTGGGGCCAGGTGTCCCTGTTACAAAACCTACCACAGCGACTGACACTTGTCCTCTTAGCAGGGAGGTTGAGGGCTGAATGGACCATGGAGGCTGAACGCTTATGCCATGGATCATACTGGTGGGAGAGTAGCCTGCATACGCTCTGTGATTTGAAGGAGGAATTTACTCTCCAGAGAGACTGATCTGTCAGGAAGAACTATGCAGAGAATTGCTTAACAGCTCCCCCTCCTCAGAGTGAGGACAGAAATGAGGGAAGGGGCCAGAATTGCTGGACTTGGATTAAAAAAAAGAGTTGTTGCTGCAACTCTTGGTCTCTAACCCAGCTAGCACCTCATTAGCAAATAAATTTGTTCTTTTCAGGGCAATGCTGAGAGCTAATATGATGTGCAGATAGCGAAGGCCTGAACATACTGTCTGCAGAATTGGAATAGCTGCAGTGATGAACATGTCATGAAAAAATCCAAAGCACTAATTGAAGGTGGTTTCAATTAGCGTTCTCGTTGTTTGCAGACGGTCTGAAAAGGGGCTGTTGTCCCCTGAGGATCTATGTTACTGTGAAACAGATAAAAATGAACTGTTTAAAAGCCCTCCAATTTAACATTGATTCATCGTCTCTATTAAAAGCTTCATTGTGGGGGAGACGACAAAGTAATGGGATTAAGAATTTCCTTCTTCTATCATCAGCCTGCATCCAGTCCAGGATGGTAGAGGCTGGAAGGTGACATCTAAGGACTCTTCGGTGGCCTATATGGAATTAGTTTGTGATCTCACCCCGGTTCTTGGTGCACAGGTGTCTATTTTGTCAACCAGATGAAACTTTGTTGGCATTCTTGACAGAGAGGCCAAGGAGTGACGGCTCCATGGAAAAGGCAGAGCAGAAGAGGGAAAGCTTGCAACATCACTGACTTTGCTCTGCCTGTTTTGTGACCAGAGTTTTTCATTCCACAGCTATCAAACTGGAAACTTTCACCAGCAAAAATATCCACGCAAGTATCTTCAAAACCAGCTCTAAGGTGTGTGGAATTTCTGCAGGGTTTCACCGTCTTCCTTTTTGCCAGCAAACCTCGTACTGTGCTGGATAACCAAAGTCATTAGTTTGCTTGGTAGGGCAGGGGTGGGACATGTGTATGCCTCTGATCTTCTCAAGCTCTGTCAGAGCCTCAGAGAGATTTCCATGTAGTACTTGGGTATGAATGCTCTCAGGGTGTCTCAACAAGGTTTGCAGGCGTGTATCAGAAAAATCAAGGAAAGCTGCATTTTTAAAATGATGACATCTTGATCATCTGGACCCATGGAAAAGAAGCCCTTGAGGAATTCTACTATGATTTCAACAATTTCAGTCCCATCATCAGTCTCAGCCTGGACCAATCCACACAAGCGATCCACTTCCTGGACACTACAGTGCTAATAAGCAATAGTCACATAAACATCACCCTATACCAGAAACCTACTGACCGCTATTCTTACCTACATGCCTCCAGCTTCCATCCAGGACACACAAAACGATCCATTGTCTACAGCCAAGCTCTAAGATACAACTGCATTTGCTCCAATCCCTCAGACAGAGACAAACACCTACCAGATCTCTATCAAGCATTCTTAAAATTACAATTTCCTGCTGAAGTGAAGAAAAAGACTGACGGAACCAGAAGAGTACACAGAAGTCACTTACTACAGGACAGGCCTAACAAAAAAAAAGTAACAGAATGCCACTAACTGTGACCTTCAGCCCCCAACAAAAACCTCTGCAGTGCATCATCAAAGATCTACAACTGTAGCTCACCTTAATTGATTAAGCCACTTAAAGTTGGTATGGCAACCTCCACCTTTTCATATTCTCTCTATATATACATATCTTCCTACTGTTTATTCCACTTTATGATGAAGTGGATTCTAGCCCATGAAAGCTTATGCCCAAATAAATTGGCTAGTCTCTAAGATGCCACAAGTACTCCTCATTCTTTTTGCGGATACAGACTAACACGGATACTACTCTGAAAGCCTGCATTTTTATCGTTCTTCCAAAGCAGCCTAGACCACAACCTCACTTTCCGTGGTACTCTCCATACCCCACATGCTCAAGAAGTGCATGTTGATAGATAGCCAACCTGTTGATAGACAGGCAACCCTTTAAGCCAATTTATCTTTAGAGCTGGCAGTGTAGCCCTGTAGATGGGATACAGCTTTGAGGATGAGAAAACCTGAGTTTTGTTCTCAACATGGCCACTAACCTATTTTGGGGAAGTCCATCCCTCCTGCTGTCTGTCTGGCCTGACTATTTAGCTTGTCAGTGGTTTGGGGCATGGGCTGTCATTTATATTGTGCATGTACAGTGTCTAATGTAATGAGGTCATAATTTCGGAGAGAGGCCTCTAGGCATGACTGTAACATAAGTGTCTGAGATAAGCAGTGGAAGAAGTTTTGAATGTAACTTTCAAAAATCACAGTCTATAGCTGGCTGATGGGCTGAAACCATTATTTCAGAGTTAAGGCATACATAACACTACAAAGCCAAGCACTAATTTATGTTCCCATGTCCAAAGATGATTTCACTGTTTTAAAGCATTATTTATGATGAGTGCTTAGACCTGTTTTAAAACGGTGATAGTGTTGTGATAATGGGAATTTATGGCTTGCTCTGACAAGAGACCATAAACAAACCAGCTAGATATTTTTTTCTGTTGCTACTGGCTTAATTTGTAACATAAAGCACTTAATAATTGTTATTAATGTACCCTCTGTGGTTAGTATAAATACACAGCTGGAAGTCACATCTGTTCTCAGACTTGCAGCAAACTCTTGCAAGTCGAGTGAAGCACAAGCGCTGTGGGGAACTGATAGCTACAAAAGGAAATGACATCAGTTGGCTGGAGGAAGTACTTGCAGACCAGCTGTGTTTGTCTTTTAAGCCCTGTAGTTTTGACATAGGTGCTTGCAAATGAGCATTGCAAAGTTGACATGGAAATTCCCCAACCCAGGCAACAAATCTACTCCTGCCTCTGTAGTTAGCATGATAAAGATAAAACAATATGAAGATATTTTACTTGCATGTTCAGAAGTAATAAATAGACTTGCCCCAACTCAGAAAATGCAGTTTTGCAAAGCAAAGTCATGCAGGGATTGGAGTCCGAGGGGGAACCTTTGGGATTTTCTCAAAGTAAATGTTAGATTAAATTGGAACATATTACCTGAGAGACAAAGGACATCAGACTCTATTGAATTCTTATGGTTTGAATCCTAGAAATGATAAAAGTCTTCGTCACTGGAGGATCAGGCTGAGCTTTCCAAAGGAGCCCAGGGGATATGCATATCCATCTCTCGTTTAAAATTAATAGAAGTCTGGCCAAGATGCTCACAAGTGACTGGAGTCACTTATTTTTAGATTCCTAATCTGCATGGGAGGTACTCATCCCTTTATGAAAATCTGACCATTTTGATGTGTCTCAATTTAAGCCTAAAAAATTGAGAGGTCCAAAATGACTAGTCATTCTTGAAATTCTTTGCTACAATGTATCTAAATCCCTGAGATAGATTTGGAAATCCCAAACTCACTGTCTCTCTCTCTCTCTGAATAGATGGTTATGGAACAAATGAAGATGTGATCTGGTGTAAAGGATGTGCTTGGAATGGTGATATTACTTGTGTGGCAAGGCTACAAATGAATTACCCTGATTCAATCCAAAGAAATGCCAATAGACTCTTTAAACCATTACATCCTGGTCTCAGCAGAGGCCACGTACTTTACAGAAAAGACAAACTTTTATAAATGTTGTTTGAGAGGTTGAAAAAGTTATGGTGAGCCTACTGTCCTCTCCTGACCCGGTAAAGCCTTTACTCTGCCAGTTCCACATTCCCATGCGTCTTGCTTGTATCATCTTAATAAAAACCAGGAGAATATTGGCAGCCCAACAATCCTGCTTAGCACTGGAAAGCAAGGTCATTGCTTTGCTCTGGACCTAGTCCTGTAAGGTGCTGAGCTTTCCTTATGTTCAAACAGGAGTTAGTTCAGGGAAGTCTGTGGCCTGTGTTATGTAGGAGGTCAGACTTGATGATCACAATAATCCCTTCTGGTCTTACATGGTATTAAATTGTCAGCTGCCACCAGGAAGCCGGATGCGCCTCAATGAACGTTTGTTGCTATAGCACCTAAGGGATGGAGGCTATAGTTAGAAATCCTCAGGCCAACTCTTTTTGATGAGTCTCCCAAAGCCACAGGGTGCCATCCTGTTCTGATATCAGCTGGAGGCAGAATTTCTGAGGGTTTTAATGGCCTGGTGAATATCTTCATTGCTGTCCCTGTAGTGAATGGAAGTGAAAGGAACAGTGATCTGGTGGTTAAAGGAGTAGCTGAGGATTTCAGAGACCTGGGTTCAATGACTTTCTCTACCAGAGGCTTCCTCTGTGACCTGGGGCTTTTCATTTAGTCTAGTTGTGCCTCAGCTCACCATCTGTAAAATGGGCATAACAGAACTTCACAGGGGTGTTCGTTGTGAGGATAAATACATTAAAGATTGTGAGATGCTCTGGTAGGATGGTAAAGGGGATCATAAAAGTACCTAAGAAAGAATTAGAGTTAATTAACTGTGCATCACAAGTCCAGTGCTTGCTTTTATTTGACTTTCTAGCTCAAGTTCTATTAAATAAACCCCAACTGGTTTTACTATAGACACATCTGAGAGCTTTGTGCTAAGCAGGGTACCCTGCTTCCATGGAGGAAGCAGGTCACCGTACATCATGGGTGTTCAGAAGGTAAGGGACTGGGTGCTCATGTGTAACTAAGTGGGGTGTGGAAATTGCTAACCTGCATTGGGAAAGAGTGGGGCTCGTGGAGTCTGAAGCAGGGTGTTTGTGCTGCCAGCAGCCAGGGAAGATTTCCCCTGGTGGACACAGGCAAGGCTCACTCCCACTAAAAGCAGGTGATAGTGATTCACCCTGCACACCTCCAATACCTCCAATAGTGTTGCAGCGTCATTAACCCAAGCTCACAGAGCAGATCAGTGGCAGATCTTGGGCTAAAACTCATGTATCCTGACTCCCAGTACAGTGCTGTATCATGCTGTTTGCTATACACCTTGCTATACTTGGGATTGTACTGGGGACACTCCACGCTGATGTCCTGTGGGTTAAGACAGTGGACTAGAGATCTTGGTTCATTTCCTAGCTCTGCCACCAACTCCCCCTCTGACTTTGGCCAAGTCACTTAATCTCCCCGTGCCTCAGCTCCCAGAGGAGGATAATAGTCTGTCTTGTCTGTTTAGAGTGTACATTCTTTAGGGAAGTAACTATCTTTTACCATGTACAACACTCAGGAAAAAGGGCCCTGATCTGGGCTAAAACTTTTTGGCTAGAAACAAGAATAAAAAGCATTTGACTGGGTACCTTCTTTAAGGTGGAAGTAGTGGGATGACTTAAAGGGTCTGATCCTGCAAGGTGCTGAGCACCTCCTGGGTAAATTCAGTTCTGCTGAATTTGCTTACTATGCTTGTGTGGCCTAGTGACTAGGATACTGGCTTGAGAGTCAGAGTTTTATTCCTAGCTATGACCTTGGATAAGTCATGTCACTTTCCCATGCCTCAGTTTACTCACTGGTGACAATAATCCTTTGCAAAGCACTTTAAGATCTATAGCTAAAAGGCACTGTACAAAAACAAGATATTATTCAGTTCACTTTTGTTGAAACTAGATAACACTTTGCGGCATCAAGAGCCCATTTTTGCAAGTATAATATTTTGCATAATTGTTCTGTGGAAAGAGCTAATGTATTATTTAGAGTTACATAGACAAGCGTTAATTTATGCCCATTCCTCTGAGAATGACTGTGCTGAATGAAAGTGTTATTTATGATACATGCTCCAATCCATTGCGTGCCATTGATAGTGCTGAGATAATGGACATATATAGCTAGCTCTGACAAGAAGCTATAAAACAAATAGCTGGATATTTCACCATTGCCCGATAGGCTTAATTTTTAATGTGGGCTATAATGGTAATAGTTACTGAGATGGTCAGGGAATCACTGGGTACTAGAACTGGTTGAAAAATGTTGATAGTCTTCTGTCGGAAAATGCTGTTTTGTCAAAGCTGAAGGTGAAATGTTTCATGGGAAAGTGTTGGTTTGGACAACATTTTCAATGGTCAAAAGTTGAAATGATTCAGAATTGAAAGTGGATTCTTATGTTTCAGCTTCCTCTGTTACAGTCTGTTGCTGCTGTTTGTTTCTTTATAGATTTATTTATGTGTATTATCATAGCATCTTGAGTCATTAATTCAGGGTTACTGCACTTTTATTTTCCCCCTCCATGATTCCGCAAGGGCACCCACTTAACAGTTTCCAGCTCCCTGCCATCACTTCTTGTAGATGTCTTGCTTCCCCCTGACCAGGGTTTTAAGGCTGCACTTCTCGTTGCCTTATGCTATAATATCCCTAGCTGAAGGCCCGTGCCTGTGCTTTGCTTTCTCTCCCAGGACTAAGACTGGTGTATTGCACCTGTTACAAGTTACTTCTTTCTAGGCCTGCTTCTTTATTCTTAAGGCAAAAACCTTAGAGAGAAAACAATAAAAGTCCCTATGGCATGTGCTTATCAGAGTTCATCCTACCAATCTTACAGGGCCCTAATAAGTCAAACTCTTTCCAATCTTTCCGCAAGGCTTGCAGTTATTGGAGAGAAGGTCTCATCCATTTGCTGGAACAGAAAGAAGGCCCTGAGTCAGTTTAAACCATAGCCACCTTAATCCAAAAGCCCTTTCTTTGTTTTCATAGTCTCTGGAAACAGTTTGAACTAGTACTGTATATCTGAACCTTCTCAGAGGGTGGTACTTCTCTGGAGGTGTTTAAAACCTGAGCGATTCGCCGTACTCACCCCTCACTGTTTCTAGTTCCTGGAGGAGTTGGAAAAGCTCTCCTTCCTGGTGTAGAACACAATCATTCATACAATCCCTGGCCCGCAGTGATACATGAACTTAATACGTGAATGTTCCCCCAAAGGTACTGTATGCAGTTGCAATATCTGTCACATCTTGTTTGCATTAATATGTTTTCACAGTGTTATGCTATGCTTCAGTACCTTGCTGCTGTTGGTTTTTTGGATTGTGACAGCATGTAGCAGCCCCTCTCCCAGACTGGGACCCTGTTGTGCTAGCTGCTGTACAAACAGAATAAAATGAGGGTACATATTGTATTACATTTATAGATATTTAATAGTTTCTAAACATCATATTTAACATTTTCATGATAGTATAGCATTTAGCATCATTAAAACAAAATGTTTTGATTCACTAAGGTCTTTTTGATGTTTCCAAATCAGTGTTTTGTCATTTCTAAATCATGAACAATTTTGACTTTTTGTCCTGATTCAGGGAGAAAACGAATGTTGAACTGTTGGCATTTCCCAGCGGTTGGATATTCCATTTTCCAACTAGCTCTACTGAATACCCATGAGCATTCAAGCATTAGGTAGAGTTGTGCCTGCTTATGTGCACTTTATATGTGATAAGGCTGATGTCAAAACATATCTTACAAGGCTTTTTATTCTGTGTTTGTACAGCACAAATGACTGGCGTGCCTAGGCTCTGCTGTAATAGACATAGATAAGAAGAAGAAGGTGCTGAACCATAGAATAACTCAATGAAAACACATTGGTGCAAACAAAGGGTAGCCCCTTCTGAACTTAACAGACAGCTGGTCTTATTAAGACATTGAGGAGTCACACATGTTAGGGATATGGGTTCTGTGTAAGGATTCGGAACGGTGAAGCCAGACACAATGTCTAGCCATGAATACTAAAGTATCCTATGTACAGCATTGCACTAATAGCCAGGAACACTATGGACACTGTCAAATTCTTTTGTCTTCTTCTGAACATAAAGATATTGGCTACTGCCAGATTTAATGGTGGGTTCTGGTTTCGCAGCACCTGCTTTCCACAAAATGCCTTGCGTTTCAGTAGTTCACGTCTGTTATTTAGCAAGAACCCAGATGCTCATTAAAAAGAGCTGGCAACGGAGGATAAAAAGAAATAAATGGCAGTACCTATGCAGGTGTCTGCAGATGCCTCTGTGATCAGTGCATAGCTTATGCCATAGCTCTAGGGGACCACGTTAAGGGCCGGTGAGACAGTTCTCTTCTTTCCTGAACGTGCTGCCCTTAGTCAACCTGCATCTCGGACACCAGCAGTTTTAAAATGGGCCCAAAGGTGAAGGCACAAATAAATTCCAGGAATGGCTGAAGTGGCTCCAGGAAACTAATGAGATTCTCCAGAGAATGAGAAGGTGGGAGGCCCTCTAGGAAAACAACATTACATGCAATGATCCACAGCTGCGCCTGGCACGTCTAGAAGACGAAGGCACAGCTAAAGTGGTATTAGGCCTCCTTGCATGTCCTGTGCCACGCATAGCTTAGCCAGACCCAAGGCCTGAAGTCTTTCTGTCCAGGACAATGTTCCAGATGGATCAGGAGAAGGAAGGTCAAGTGGTTAGGGTTGTAGCTCTGCCACAGAGTTGCTCTGTGACCTTGAGCAAGTCACTTAGCCATTCTGTGCCTCAGTCTCTCTTCTGTAAAATTAGGATAATAAAATGGGAAGAATAGCACTTGCCTGTTTCACATGCCACTGACTGACTGTGCATCATTGGTCAACTCATTTAAGCAGAACTATACAGAGGATGGAAATTCCATTTAATTAAATGTTTCAAAATTTGGTGTTCAGAATCAGAATACCTCTTCCCCCATTTTGATTTTTTTCTGCAGGAAAATATATATATATATATATATATAATTTTGGATCTATCAATGTTTAATTTAGAAAATATCAAAACATTTCATGTGAATTTTGTCTAAATAAAACATTCTAATTGATCCCAATCTATTTTTAATTTTTTTGCATATGATTTCATTTTGTTTTCATTTCAACTTTTTAAAAAAAGATTCTGTGTTATGTTATCACACATCATACAAAATGTAAACAATTTCAAAGTGCAAAATCATTTCAAAATGAAGAAAAAAATCAATACATTTGATTCTGGAAATGTCAAAACAGGACAGGTCAACAGTGTCAGAACTATTTCCTCCCACTTTTTCCTCCACGTGAAATGTTGATGAAATCCTTGCAATTTTGCAAAGCATTCTGATTGGGAGGGATCTGCATTTTCCAGTGGAAAATAGTGCTATCAAAGTTTTTCTGATCAGCTTTATCTTTCTGGTCCAGATTACCTCTTCACTCACTTGGCAGACTTCATTGCACTAGGGTCATCACGGAACCTTTTGGAAAGGTATCAGAATGGTCTGTTCTGTTTCAAAGCCTGGGTGTCAGTGGGCTACATAATCTGAAGGCACCCTTGTGACTTCTAACCCAGTGTGAAGCAACTTGATCCCATTCGAGACCTGTCCTAAGTATTTTATAGCCTTTGAAAAGAACCCCAGTAATCTGAACCCAGCTGCAGCTTAAATCTGATTCCAGTTTGATTCCCCTGGTGACGGCGACAGATATGGAAGGGGATGCATGGGCCAGATCAAATGAGAAATGGCAAATGCGAGGCCAGCTGGGAATGCAGAGGCAGGCGAGACGCGCTCAGAAAATGGAAAGAATAAAGGTTTTACTGCAAACGATAAAAGAAAATATGAAACTATCACAGTGAACATAAAACTAACGATTTACCAATAGCCTGTTGGCAGTAAATCACTGCTTACCTGAATCTGAATAGGAGCCACATTGATATAAGGGTCTACACAGCTTCACCTTGGCTGAAGAGCAGAGATAAAGGGACATGTTCAAACTAGTGAGAACAAAATCAGAGGCAGCTGGGTGACACTGTGTGTTAATGACTTCCCTGTGTATTGAAAGCCTGAATCGTGGCAGTAGAGGCTGGTGATTTCAGCCCTACAAAAATGAAGGGCCAGATTTTGATATCTATTCATTGGAGAGGCAGTGTGGTCCAGTGGGTGGAACACTGGACTGGAACTCAGGAAATTTGGCTTCTATTCCAGCTCTGCCATTGGTTTGCTGGGCAACCTTGGTCTCTCTCTTGCCCATTTAGACTGTAAGCTATTTGGGATAGGAATTGTCACTTGCTATGTGTATGTACAGCGCCTACCACAAAGTGGCACTGATCTTGGTTGCAGCTTCCAGATGCTATCGTAATTCAAATAATAACTGTGGACAGGTACTTCACATCACAAACAGCCCACTGAAGAGCCTGCTAAATGCCAGCAGGAGTATCAGAATGTGACCTTGTACCATCTGTACTAAAGCCAATCAAAATACTTCTGAAACATTTTTGATAAGGAATGGCTTTTAGACCAATATATATTTATATATAAAGAAAGATTAAAGATCCAAAAATGTTTCAATAAAAATATCCAGTTCGTGTAAATATTTTTGGTTTTTCAGACTTTGAAAACAATTTTTTTAACGTCAAAAACTGAACATTTTTACTAGATGTGTTTTTTTACAAAACCACATTTCCCCCTAATTTTTCATCAAAAATTCTGAATTTTTTTAGTGAAAAGTTAAAAAGAAAACTATTTTTTTATGAAATTTCCCATGAAAAAAGATATGCATTTTTCAAGCAGCTTTCAGCTGTACCCCAGATAATGCCTCCAAGGCATTAATAAATGCCCAAGAGATTAACCTCTCTCATGGTATGTCTATACTACAACGAAAGATTAGTGGAAGTGAGTTTCAGAGCCTCAGTGAATTGACTCGGCCCACAAGGCTGTGGGCTAAAAATGCAGTGTGAAGACTTGGGATTGGGCTGGAGAAGGTCTCAGAACATGGGGCTCTAGCTTGAACATCTGCACTGCTATTTTTAGTCCTGCAGCTTGAGTTAGGGCGGCTGGAACAATCTGTACAGCATGGGTGCTTGGAGCCATTGAACCAAACTGTAAACCCTGGATATCATAGAAACTACTTCATGCCAGCAGGTTGGCATCACCCCCAGCACCTCTAGTTCCAGCACCTATGGCTTGAGCCCCATGAGCCTGAATCAGTTGACCTGGGCTCTGGGACAAAGCACCATGGGTTTCTCTTTGTAATGTAGATACACCGTCAATGTCTCCATTCTGCCGTCTGTGAAATTGGTGCAAGGAGGCTTAATTAAAGGCAGTTGGCAGAGTGCTTTGACATCCTTAGTTGAAAGGTGCAGTATTATTTTAGGCCACATTATGAACCCCTTACTCACAACAGTAGTTCAGGGAAGTCACAGTAAAGGGTTCACCCCAATCCTTTGTGATCATTCTAATTTAGAACTTCTGACCCCAATCCAGCAAACATTTAAGCACAGGCAGCACTTCAAAGGGGCTACTCATGTGAGTAAAGTTACACGTGTGGTTGAGTATTTGGAGGATTGGGGCCATGGTAGGGTGACCAAACAGCAAATGTGAAAAATCGGGACAGGTGGTAGGGGGTAATAGGAGCCTATATAAGAAAAAGACGCAAAAATTGGGACTGTCTCTATAAAATTGGAACATCTGGTCACCCTAGGCCGTGGTCATAAGAGATCAAAGAGATTTATTGCGAATCCTCAATTCTATCCCCTCATTGACTCAAGCTGTACCTTTGTTAACATTCTCTTCTAGAGCATTTCATTATGATTTTTCATTTCCTATGTCACATTTAAAAAAATCCTCCCTAAACTTCTATAATTAATTTATAAAAAACCCTAATCTTTTGTAATTATGATTGTAAAGAAAACCAGTCCTCCATGCAAAAAAACTTTTAAACATATAAAGGAAAATCTCAAAAGGTCAGACTGGTCTTGTCCTTGTATGAGTTGAAATAAATTGCTTATTTCTAGTGTATTCATAGGATGGGGAAGACCTTCTGTGTGTAGAAATGATTGTTATAGAGTTTCCAGGTCATTAATTACATTAGATTCTTCCACTTGTTACTGTGAGTCATTCTCATAAAGGAGCCAAGATAATGGGGAAAGATAATGTAATGAAGTCAGAACACAAAGAACAGAGTACAAAAGTGTAAGCATTTAAAATGCTGTTTGTTTATATCTATGTATCGTCCAGATCCCTAGCTGGCATAGCCCCATTGAAATCAATGAAGCTACACCAATTTAAATCAGCTGAGAATCTGCCGGAGATATACTTAGGTTCATGGGAGAGGTACTGGTCTCATTCTCTTTGTTGTTCTCCCAAGCATTAAAGTTTAATAGACTCTGCAGGTCTGATTCTGCTTCTCTGTCACACTGGTGTAAAATAGGGGTAAGTCTACTAGAGTCAGTGAAGTGACGCTGGTTTAAATCAGATCAGAATCCATCCTGCAGTGCCTTATTTACTGCTCAAAAACCACCTGCTCCAGGAGATAAAGCAGCTGCTATCTGTCTAGCTTTAAATGTGACATTCAGCCAGTTATATTCCTGGGCCTCTCATCACTTTAAATGTTGTTGATTTTTCTTAAATGTCAAAAGAGTTTTTAAACTTCATTTGAATTCTCCTACCAAGCCTCCTGTTGCAGCTTTGTCACCTCTTCCCCTCCTTTCCAATGAGATCTGTCTGCTGCACTGTTGACACTCACTAGTCTAATAAAAAGGGGGAAGGAATCATCCCTCTGTTTTATGTTTTATTTACAAGGGAGCTTTTGTCTTTATGATTTCCCTTCCCTAAGAGCAGCACTCCTGTTCTGGATGGCTCAGTTCAGGTTTGGCGAGGGACTTGCCTCACCACTTTATTGCGGTGATGGCCATGGTTTTCAGAAGGGACTAGTGAGGAGGAGAATCCTGATTTTTTTTTCAGATGCTTGAATTAAGTTGCCTTATAGGGGTCTGATTATCAAAAAAGTGTGAATGGTGTCTGTCTATGTGCCTGAATGCATACATGGGAGAGAAGGTATGATGTTAGCATTCAAGATGGTGCCAGGACATCTGGGTTTGTCCTTGACAGCCTCATTTCAGCTCAAGGCTTATAATAGTTATAATTTCATAAGGGAAATGTCCTCCTCTTCTAATCTCTCCAGTCCTCTCCTTGCAAACAACACGAAACTAATTTAACCATGGGGACTGTCTTCATTTCCAGTCTGTGCCCTGCTCCATTTCCCATATCCGTGGCTCTATGGCATGGAACAGAAGGCGTGTTTGTCTTCAAAGTGGCACTCTCTAGAGTGATCACTAATGATGCACCAAAAAGGGGCAGAGTCAGAGCGAGTAGAAGCAGTCTGAGCTCCATCTCCTCCCATTTTCTTTGTAGGAATTCACGCTGCCGAAGCTAAGGGGATTAAATGATTTCCTTCTCTTTGGGAATTAAGATCATTGTGGCGGAGTCAGTTCCAGAGGCAGGTGAACAAGTGAGTCCTAGTGCTGCACCATTCTGTTTTTTCTTCCCCTCCGTCTGATTGGCAGCTGTGCTTGACGACGAGGTGGGGGTCAGGAAGGGACATGTTTTCTCCTGCATTCCAGACAGGTATGTAAATACAATACCAGCTCTACAGTCCCTCAGGGCTGAAAGCTGAATCCATTCTATGTTTTTCTCCCAGGGATGGTAACTAATGTCCATTCCAGGTAGGCCTAGTGATCCCAAAGGCTCCACGCAAAGGCCATTCTAGGTGGCATGGAGATACCGTCCAGGTTTTTCTTTCCCAAGGGTCTGTATGTGGAGTTCCTTTCAGATAGGCACAGAAAACCCAAGCAGGTTCCTGGCATATGAACAGACAGAGGGGCACTGCTCTTGTGTCAGGAAGAGGGAATTTCACTAGCAACCACTGGGCAGGTTCCCTGCATACTGGTGATTGTAACTCGCTCCCCTATGGTGAGCTCAGATATTAGGGTGATGGGCTCCATATAAGAATAGATGTCAGTCTCTTTTGAGGGAAACCAAAGAGTTTGCTTAAGTTTAGGCTGAACATGAAGGACTTCAAAGGAGTGATGCCCATTTCAGTTCACATGGGTTTGCAGGCCTGCAAATTCAAAAGAGTTTGGATTGGAAAGAACCCAAGTTTCCCATGGCCTCCTTGCAAATCCATAGGTTTCTGTGGCTAGAGGAGATTGGCCAGAACGTTCCTGCTTGGATGAGATTGGCCTGAGTTTTGTTTTCTGTACTTGAAAGCATCGAGATTGGCTAGAGCACTCCGGAGCTTTGCAGCAAATGTGAAAGTGTCTAATCCCATGACTTTCAAAACTTCAGTTCTGCACTGTATAATTGCAACCTGCCTAGTGCATTGGTTACTATGAGCAATGAAGATATAAACACCCCGTTATTTGTCCTTCTCGGCTCCAGCTGTTAAACCAATTCCTTCTTCACAGACCTGCCAGTTCCTTGGCTCTAGTGAGCCCCCTTCAGAATCTCCATGAAAGCTGCCTATTTCCTACATGAGTCCTGTAAAATTGGGAAGATAATATTTTCAGAGCTGCTGGTACCCTGACTGCATATTTGTTTAAAATGACAGTTTATGTTGTGTCTCTTTCATTACGAATGCTCAATGATCTTGACATTATTAACTAAAGACGGAACACTCTGCAGAGAAACATTATTTTGCTGAGACACTCTGAGGAACACTTGAAGGAGTCGGTGGGAGGGGAGCTGTGGGGAAGAGTCAGAAAAGATTTTTAACTAGATTAGAAACTCAGTGGAGAGTTTCATTTTGTGTTTAAATCCGTTGCCAGCAAACAGGAGAACACAACAGTGAAAATCTCCAAACTCAAAACACTGAGCCAGTCCTGGAGTGCTCGACTCAGGTGGCGGAACTCAAAGACAGCCACTGGAATACAAAAGTTGGTCTGCATGGGGGAATGGCAAACTGTAGAGATGAGTCCGAAGCAAAATCCTGGATCTGAACATTCCCAGCTGTTGGAAAGAAGGGAGCTCAGAGACAGAGCCTGGAGCCGAAATTTGTAAACAGTCTTTATCTCTATGATGGGGTGAACGCAAGCCCGGATCCAACTCAGGGAAGGAGTGTGGTCTTGTAGCTAAGGTTCAAATCTGGAACTCTAGCTGTGCCATAGACTCTTGATGATCAGTTCTCCTCCCATTTACACTATGGAATGCTCCTGATTTATACCTAGAGGGGCAGATCCTCCGCTGGTGTGAATTGTCATAGTTCCATTGAAATGAATGCTGTGGATGTGAACTGGCTGCAAGTTGCTTTGCATCCCTTGGCCTCAGTTTCCCCATCTGTGAAATGGGAATTATACTCCTTGTTTACTTCGCAGCAGAATTGTTAGGGTATTCGTGTGTTTGAGGAATGGGAAGGGAGAGAGATGGGAACACATCCCGGCTCTGGAGACTGGAAATTTTTTACTTTCTCTGGTTGTTGTTCTCCTCTTTTGGTGTCAGCTTTTCAATTAGCAATAATTAGAGAGCCAATGCCAGTCTCTGAAACTTGCTCCTCGGCACATGCCCAAGGACTGTACTCAAACATGGCACAGTGAGAGGCCATGGACAAATCTTGTTTCAGTCGCATTAGGCTTTCCAATGTCAGTAATATCTTCTGCAGAAGGCCGTGTCTCCCTCAAATTGCTCCATTAGTGCTCTCCATTTAATTCCAGGTCACTAGTGTCCTGGCTTCCTGAGGCCACTCTGCACCAGGGGAATGTTATTACTTAATTAAGGCTCTGATCTCTGGGCCCTGTGGCTGCATCCAAGGCCGTCATTAAATGAAACTTCCCCGATGTCTATATGAAATCCCCCTCCAGCTTCTCTTGCAAGGTGTGTGTTTGTGTGCACGCTTCTCCCAGGAGGAAAAGGAAGTCCATAGGCCTGCTTTCTTCCCATGCAGCAAGGGGAAGGAAATCAGTGCAGAGTACTAACATGCAGCTGGATGTGGAGGGTGGGGGCAAGCTCCACCACATACAACCCTGGGTACAATCTGCCCCCAGGACAGTGTCTCCCCATCCGACCCCTGGGAAAATGCACCAGCCCCGTGAGCTTCCAGGACTGCTCCAGCCACCAACCTTACCAAACCAGCACATGGCACCGATTGCATCCACCCAGCTCCCAGCTAGCAGTGACTCCTGCAGCTAGGATCTATGCCATGGTGCCCCTGTGACCTGTTCCCTCCGTGCAGACACCGCTGCCCCAGGGCTCTGCCCGCTGGAGATGTTAGGGGCTGGAGGGTCCGCAAGGACGTGTCTGACAAAACCCAGGACACTTAATGTCCAGGAAAGACTTACAGATGTCCGGGAAAATGGGGAGAGATGGCATCTCTAAGGAGGAGAGAGTGAGAGGCTGAGAGAGCAAGTGCTTCTGGGCTCTGAGTCCCAGCTGAGATGCCCAAATACTACACAAGAAGGCTGGTCTTTCTGGATTCCTCACTAGGAGTAGGAGCACAGGGTCCATGCCAGGAAGCCTGTTCCTGCTACCTGTTCAGCTCTTTTGTTCAGGGCCTTGGACAACGCAGGCTCCTTGTGGCTTCTCCTCCTGTAACTTGGCTTGTGGCTGGTGAGTGCGGTGGGCATCTGTGAGGCCCCTGGAATAACCTGGCTTTCTGCAATGGGTAGGATAGATTTAAGGTTGTCCAAGCATCTATGCAGGCCAGAGCACTCTGAGCTGGCTAGGAGAAGCATTTGAATCTTTTGAGATTGACCTGCCTGCTGCTGATTCCCTGCCTGGGTCTGGCTTTGCCACTACGCTCTATGGGGACTGCCGCTGGCTGAATCTCTTCTGCTATCTCTAAATCTGCACAAATTGCTGGATTGTCCATGTGGGTTGTAAGAGCAGAAGGACTTTAAATGTCTCTCTGGATCAGTGAGGCTCTGCCAGTCTCATGCAGCCAGTATTTAGTAGATGGTTTATTTTTACTCTGTCATATGAAAGGAAAACAGCTCCCTATGTTCTGTCACTCCTGGGCCTGTTCCAAAGCTAATTGGTCAGTCAGGCGGCATGAATAGCACCCTCCTAGATGACTGGACATGGGGTTATAAAACACTGTCAAGGTGCATTGCAAACTGATGGCTATTCTAGATTCTGGGGCAGGGCAGGGATGAAGAATCACAGCAATTCACTCCCTGGTCTATTTGCTTTATGACTGTCTTTAATTAATTACACGATCACATACTATTTTTCTCCATGGGACCCCTGCTTCATTCATTGCAAGTACCATGGTTGGCCTGGCTTTAGCCCAGCCCTCTTCTGATCAGCTGCATTCACATCCAGAGTACAAAACGCAAGGCAGCCAAGATGGTGTTAATTCAGTAGCTGGAGAGGGCCCTTGTGGGTCCTCTGTCTATGCCCAACAGCCTCGAGAAAGAATCCCACTGATATTCATCACAACCAAGTCTTTTCTCTTCTTCACCAGGAGAGATGCTACAGCCATGCCGGCACCACGGGGCCCTCCACCCATAAGCAAAAGCAATTAGTTGGCTCTGTCTGCAGTGGAGGAATGGAGTGTAAATGCCTTTCTCTCTGTGTGCTTGCTGATTACAAAGCAGAAGAATGGTGAGAGAAAATGAAACTGGAAAGGAGCTGACAGCCCATGGAGAGGTATTTTAGCTTCAACACAAAACATTCGGTGGTAATTATAGAATAACCTTCATTTAAATGCAAATAAGCTTGTAATTAAGATAAGAGCCCTGTCATTTGCCAACATTCCCCCCTCCCCACCCCGCTCCTGTCCCTTTGGCACTTAGGGGTTCTGAGCCATTCCCCACTTTATTGATGAGCTGCCATTGCATTTGAGAATTGTGGGGCCAAGGAAAGAAGGGTGTTTGCAGGGTCAGCAGTGCAGGAAATTGGTGTTTGGCACTTTCTGCTGTCCTGAGGCGAAGAAGAAATGTGAGCATTAGCGTGGAGGGCTCAGTGACCCCTCTAATGGGACTGTGGACTCAGCAGCAGAAGTGCTGATCCATACAGGACCAAGAGATATGTCCCCTGTGGCAAATGGCTGGGTTCTAATTCCTGCACCCCTTTGGATACAAGCTGCAGATTGATCTTTCAGAAGCTAAACGAGGGGACCTGTCAGCCATTGTCCCAACCCGTTCTGAGATTTGGAAGGCTTGAAATCTGGATCTGAGCTGTGCAGGTCGGGGCTATATCTAGTTCTGATACTGACGCGACGTGATCCTTCTCCCATGCTGGGCAGCATTGGATTCTATGTTAGAATCTCACTACTAAGCAGAGCTGTGGTTCTCAACCTGCATCCCAATTAGCGCACAGCTGTGGCCCATGTGACATCTTCAGGGCCATATATGTGGTATTGGATGTAGCCCACAACAGAAAATGGGTTGAGAACCGGTGAAGCCAAACCTCCACGGACAAACCCTTGAGGGTCAGATAGGGATCCAAACATCACCATTGACTGCTAAGCCCAGATCCTCAAAGTATTTAGGTGCCTCACTTCTGTGGGCCCTTGTTCCTAAAATGGGCCAAATGCCAACATACAGATCCCCTGGGAGTTGATTGATCTAGGTTTGACAATTTGCAGCTGGGGCCCATTTCTGGTCCTGAGGTGAAGAATGAGCAGCCTTGTTTATTGATCACTTCCAGCGAGGCTCGGGAGTTCAGAAGATGTGTCCTTCCTCGTGCTAGCTTACACAGGGCAACTAACATGGGGCGGGTAGAGCGGGGAAAGCCATGGTGAAGAAAATCAGCTTGTTGTTCTCTTATGTCTTAGCAGGTTGAGGTAAAGTCTATGGGGGAGTCTAGGGTTGACCTTGCCCGCTAGTGTAACCCCATGCTTTATAGCGCAGCAATTGACTTTTTCTCCAGCCAGAGAGAAGCAGTAGGGAAGAGACTGGGAGCTTAGCTGGATACTCTGCATACAGGCAGAGAGCTAGAGGTCTTCTCGGGCCTAACTGGAAAGCTTGACGTGAACCCGACTCCACCACAGACAATCCGAACCCGACGCTTGCAGTGTTTCCTGTCAGGTCTGGGTTGGGCTGCGTGTCGCCTCTCCGAGGTGCACAGAGCCCGTGCCCCTGGGATTAGCTACCTGCCGCTAGCCATGTCTAGGACTCAACCTGTTGTTGTGGCCTGGGTGCTGGGAGCCCCTGTGGGCTCAGCCCTTCACCCTAATGCTTGGTCTGTCCCCCCTTGTGCCATAGCCGCTCTACTCCCAGGCCCCCTTCTTGATGGAGCCAGCCACTCAGCGCACAGAGAAGCAGCCTGCCCCTGCAGCACCAATGGACCCATGCATGGCCAGCTCCATCCACACTGAGGAGAGGGGGCAGCATGGGGCAAATTACACCTGACCTGAACCCAACACTTGTAGTCAGGTCCTGTCGGATTTGGGTTAGCTTGCAAAGGTCTGCAGAGAGAGCAGGGCAGGGTAACTCTGAAAGACCCAGAAGCTTCCAGAACAGGGGGTGCCCATTATCTGATCTGCTCTGAGGCCCCCTGGGAAGTTTTCACTGAGGGCAACTCACCTGTCAGGAAATACCCTTGTCACTCTCTGAGAACTGAGCTGAACAGAGAACAAGCAGGGGAAAGTTTCTAATCACAGGAGCTAAAGGCAGGCAGCCCCGTGGACTTGGCAGCTGATCCACATGGTGCCTGTTGTGAGGGCTGGGTCCCAATCCCTGCACCACTTTGGATACAAGATGCAGATTTTCATTTCACTAGCAACTGAGAGGACGGTGAGCAGTTAAACCACGGTCTGAGATGCTGCTAGGTGTGGGGATCCCCAGCCTGTTTGTTTGCTGACAGGGTTCTGGGGTGTGTGAAAGGACTCAGCAGTCACCTCTGAGAGAAGATCAGAGGGGCCATGTTTGGATGTGTGTGCTGAAGCACAGAAAATGTGATGCTGAAACCTTATATTTGAATGTTTCTAACCGAAACAAAAGGGGGAACATCTGCAAGAGGAACGCCAGAGATTTACTGGTTTTGCTGCTTTTGTGGAACAGTTATTCATAGTATTCCAAACGCTGCTTGCAATATTTTATACCATTCACAGTGTGTTTTGGGTGCACTACATGTTTGCATTACTGAGAAAGTGCATGGTGTCTCTCTTTGAAATTGTCGGGGGGGCTATGAACATCTATTTGTCAGGGGGTTACATATAATAGCCCTGAGGTTTAACTCTGTAATGTTTTCTGAAAACATTACACAGAGTTATGAACTCTGGCTTCAGCGAGGGGTTAAGCTGAGGTGCAGAAGGAAGGGGAGTGGGTAGTTATTTAGAACGTTGCCTGAGTATCCCTTGTCCCCATTCGATGCTCTTATGTTAAAGCTACAAGCTGTCCTCTTGTCACCCCAAGTTAGCTAACCCATGGGGAGAAGATTGAGCAGATGCCCTTTTCTCCTGGTGAAGACAAGGCTGGAGGGAGCTTAGTACCCAAATCCCATCGATTTCTAGTAGGAGCTGAACGCCTGGTTTCCTCATGCTCTTTTGAAAAAATCCCATCCCTCATATCCCGACAACCTCCCAACATGCCCCGCCTGGGTATGAGTATTATCGTCATCTGCATCAGCTGAGGCAAAGTAACTTGCTCAGGGTCAGACAGCGAATCAGCAGCAGGGCTGGAGATGGAGCTCCAGCATCCTGGCCCTCAGGCCTGGACTTCAACCTGTGGGCAATATTTCCTCTCAAAGATGGTGCTCCGCTGTATGGGGGCTCCTGCCATGTATGCACTGCGACATGCTGGGCTGCTCAACTAGAGGGGTTTGCGAGCTTCCCAGCAGCAGGTTGCACTGGCTGGGCCAAGACAGGCATGTTCAGGGCACTGGGAACACCCAGGGAAATTCAGGGCATGGGAAGCAGCATAGGCAATGTCCCCATGAGCCTCAGACGCCTGATGGTGGGTTCCTGTCAGTGGAACAGGGGTCTTGTGCCCTGGGGTAAAGGGCGGAGCTGGTTAATTGAAGTTGGTTTCAAGGGGTGGGTGGGAGCCAGGCCTGGCTCACGTCCCCAGGTGGAAGCAATAAGTTTTGGAGCGAGGGGAGATAAAGGGCAGCTGTGATCAGTTTGGGGTGAGTCTCCAGGGAGACCAGATCTGGAGCCAGTGCCCCGTTAAAAGGGCGTGGGTGCTGACCGATAGGCTCCTCAGGGCTGGAACCCATAGTGGAGGGTGGATGTGGGTTCCCAGCTAGCAAGGAGGTGGTAGTGAGGAAGGAACTGATGGAGCCTGGGACAGCTAGAAATTGGAGCTAACAGACAGGAACCAGGACAGGCCTGTGAGGGAAGGGCTGGGACCAATGAGGGTCCAGGCTGGAAGACTGTTGTTGTTTTCCTCTCGACTCTGACTCTCGAAGGGGTAGATTTCTGTGACTTGGCTGGAGGGCTGAGTCATCACAGTAACCTGACAGCACTGGAGTTGGGGATCCTTCTGATAGAGGGGACACTGAGGCAGCAGATGGGCCTGAAGCCAGAAGGGGTGAGTCCCTGATACAGGGCAGCTATAACAGTTCGGTGCAAAAGGCACTCAGGCACTAAGCCAAGATTAAGGAAAAAAAATACAAGTCAACTCCCCCTGAGAGAGGTGGGCCCAGCTATGAGACTGGCCTGCAAACTACAGGGCAGCCTAGCGCTGTAGTCAGTGGAGCTTTTGTCCTTAAAGGCACAGAACACAGTGAGCTAAGGCATAACTGCTGCATAGCTATATACTCCTCTTGCTAAAAGGAGTGAAGCACGGTCCTGGTGTGGAGGAGACTGCAGGAATGGGGTGTGGGTGTACGGAAGTGTGTGCGGAGGGGGGAGCAAAGTCTACATGGCTGGGTGAGGATGAAAGCCTGATGTGGGGTTGGTCTCGTGGCTGTGGTAGTGATTCAAGAAAGCGGGATTCCACTTTGGCTCTGCCACAGCTTCCCTGTCATTTATATTACAGCAGCACCTACAGGGCTCTATGGGGGCTACCTTGTGCTAGGTGCTGTACATATAGAGGAGCAAGACACAGTCCCTCTTTTTAGCTGACAACCCAGACTAAGGCTGGGAAGGACGTGTTGGCCCCGGGAGTGAGGACCAAGTTGAGAGTGGATCCTGCCCTTGGGCAAGTCTCTTCATCTCTCTGTGCCTTAGTTCCCCACTGTAAAACAGGAGTAGCAATACCGCCTGCCTCCCATTCTCCATCTGTCTTGTCCATTCAGATGGGTGGCTCTCTGACAAAATGGAGGTCGCACAGTAGGGCCCTGTCATCAGGTGGGCCTTGTAAGGATCATACAATGATAATAAGAACATTTCCAAGTATCAGGGCTGGTTTTTCCCTGCCTCCTTCCTGGCGCTGATAAACATCCTCCCAGCCGGGAGCCCTCAGTACTATAAATACACAAACTATATTTTTGCTCTGGACCCAGACTAACAGCTTCAGCTGACAATGGTGGGCAAGTGACAACCAGTGTCTTTTACCTCCCGGCACACAGGTTTTGTAGTGTATCTTCATGTAGTAATTGGCAGGGAGCTAAGGTACATTTCCTGGGTTGGCACTATGTTTGCCTATCAGGTCTCCCTGTGGTTATCATCCTGCTTCCTTCCAACAGGCGCAGAGAATGAAGTGGGAGCCTGATGCTGTGCTGCTGAAGAACAGCCCTTGCTGAACGGTTAGTCTGCAACCTTTGCTTAAACTGTCTTCATCTGTATTAAATGTTATCTCTTTGCCTGGCTAAAGATGTGGGAGTCAGGGGAGCAGAGATGCCTTCGATTGTGTTTATCTTGCGCTTTGAAAGGGCATTTGAGGGATTAACTCGGGAGCTTGGGGGAACTTTCATGTTCTGATAAGTGGTTTAAGGCTGCATCTCCACCTGCCCCAGCCTCACGTCTGTAATGGAGCATTTTCTGGGCTTGAATGGCCCAATGAGCAGTAGGTAGGTTTAATGTTAGAGCTGGAGGAATTCAGTCAAACATTTCCCGGTATCTAAAATGCTGAAGCTAACTAGCTGTAGCTGAATTGATGGCTTTTCCTGTACTTTTAGCATGCCAGGTTTGGCTCTGGCAATGTAAATGACCCTAGATGAAAGGAGAATAGGGCTCTTTATGTTCATTACAGCCAAGTCTAATCTCTTCTGCTGTCCAGCAGTGAAGACCTCACACTGATCATGGCAGAGAAGTCACTGCTGAGAGGTGGGCCCCAGGTGAGTTGGGAGGACCTGGGTCCTCCCTCTTCCTTGGCCCAGAGAAACCACTGTCCCTTTGTTCCAGAGCAGGAGGAAAGCTATGCACCAGCCTGTGCCTCTGGCATCCATCCATCCTCTTTCTTCCCAGCCTCAGCAACTCCTCCTCAGCTGCTCTGGTGGGAATAGAGATGCTGCCATCTGGATCTGCAGCCTCGAAGCCTAGAGCAGGGTATATTCCTGCAGAACCAGCTTCCCCAAGCCCGTTTGCATTGCAGATTCCTGTAGAAATGATGCCTGGCATATTCATGTATTCCCTTTCTTCTTCCTCTTCTCTGGAGGCTTCAGCTAGTGACTGGAGAAGCAAGAGGCAAGTGCCTGTCTGTGGAAACACAGGAAGCCCTAAACAGCCTGAGCTGGCAGTACTGGGGCTTCCATCTTAAATGGCACCGGGGGTGGAAGTGGGGCCCTCCAGAGCTGGGAATGTGAGTCCCGACAGCTTGAGCTGAAGAGCCAGGCACCACAGTAGCGGCTGTCACTCTCAGTTCCTTGATGGTCTGGGTACAAGAGGTGGGAAGGAAGGATGTTTAACATCCACTGACCAATGGGCTACACCTGGAAGAGGCTTGAGGAGGCGGGGCTGTACTCAGGTACTTCCCACAGTCAGATCCTCCATGTGGGGTGACGGTGCGGGCTGAGGTCCTGACAGGCAGCTGCTAGGCAGTGCAGTGTCTCTCATGTAGAGAAGAGGGTGGACTCCATGAGAAGGAGTATAAAGGGAATCCTCTGGTGAGGCTGTTAGACACCATCTGTGGATGTCTCTGACTTGTCGGCCCCCAAACTCGCTGACACCCTGTGCTGCCTAGTGGCTCTTGAGAGTCTCCCAAAATCTGGGCCTAGGCCAAACTGGCCAGGAAGGGACCATAGGCAAAAAGGCAGTAACTGAGGTGGAACAGAAGTTGTGAGAGCTTTTCCTCACTGGATAAACTCTAAACTCAGTGTTTCTCAAACTTTTTCATTCTGCGACCCCTTATTGCATTGCAGCGTTCTGTGGTGGCCCGGGGTATGTCCGCCGAAATGCCACCGAATTGAACACTTCTGCTTTCAGCGGCATTTCGGCATGCACGCAGCGTTCTCTCTGTGTCTGCCGAACTGCAGCCAGCAGGCGTGTGCTCCATTGAACAGCAAGATCTATAGGCAGGCCCTGAGGCCACTTTGGAACCTGAATTTTTTTAAAAGGGAAAGGAGCAATTTACCAGGGAAAACATTCTTGCGTCTACGTGTCTAACTCTGCTGTTTAATATTTGGTGCTGGCCTATAAATAATGCATTTAAATATCTAACCAAATGATTAGAGCCCTGAAGGGAGGTGACCACACTGTGCCGCTCTGATTTGGGATACACGCCCCAAGTTATAAAATGAGATATATAAGCACCAAGAGAAGGCACCAAGGTGTGTTAGACAAGACTGTGATTCTTCACCCTTTCCCCCACACAAATGTAGGCAGCCGTACATCCCTCTGCCAGGTACTATAAGGATTTCAGCTGCTAGTTTCGAGTGGTGGCGTGGGGAGAACCTAGACTGAAAGAACTCAGCCTGAATTCTCAAAGGTGCTGAAAATGCTGCTCTCATTGCTTCTTCTTGAGCTGTGGCTGCTCAGGAATGAAAATCAGGCCCAAGGTGTTTGAATGGTCTCCCGCTTTTGCAAAGTGATTTGAGGAGCTGCCTGTGAAAACCACAAGATTATCCAATAGCATGATCATCAGTGAGCTGAGTAGACACTTCCAGGGGAGGGGTCACCAGCTGTACACAAGGGTGTTTTCACTCTCAGTAGTTGTCTAATGGCATGCCCATGTTAAGTAGAGGTAGGTGATTTATTAATTGCTGCGGCCACGGGAAAGCTGTTTTTTCCCTTTCCAACAAATCTAACAGCTGAAAGTTTCACCCCCCTACCCCAAATGCTTTGAAAGTTTCCAATTTCCTTTGCATTAAATTTGTACTGAAGTTCAAAACACAGCCATGAAAAGAACCACCCACACAGCCAACAGGGACAAAATATATGCAGGCAAAGTCTGATTGTACCACATGGCAGACTATAGTCAAAGCAGCCCCGCCTGGGGCTGCAGAGCTGCCGAAACCCCCAGGGTGCAAGGGCAAAGGCAGGGAAAAGCAGGATGCCGCAGCAGTGATGACAGACCTGCACCTAGCAGGCCCCTTTCCTTGGGTCAGCATTGTCTCTGCAAATGATCCGAGAGAGGGTTCAAATGACTTCTAGCCACCTGTGGCTATAGACGTCTCTGGTCCTTCTGAGGATCTGGATTCAGATCAGTGGATTGGATCAAGGGTCATTACACCCTATAGGGGCCATATTGCAATTGATGTGCTGCTTAATGGACATGCACCTTTTTTAGAGAGTAGCAAGGGGTAGCCATCTTAGTCTGTATCCACAAAAACAACGAGGAGTCCGGTGGCACCTTAAAGACTAACAGATGTATCCCTTGTAGAGAGTATGTGCTATAGGATGGGGAAATGCATTACATCACCCCACATATATACCCACGGCAACCCATGTCCCTGTATGCCCAGAGCTACCACAACAGCTCCATAAACAAACCCTGCTAATCAACACGTGAGTGGATCTAACCTCTTCTGTCCAGCAGATAGCAGTCCTGTACCACTTGAAGCAGTACATTACAGATCCCCTCCCTGCACTTCCAGAGTGTAAAGAGTCCATGTGCTTTAAACAGGCCCAATTACTATCAATCATACACACTGGGAGCGGAGAATAGATCCCTTATGAACCAGCTTCATAAACTGGCTTCTCTTGGAAGAACTTAAAAGTGATTTCTGAGTCACTTAGTACGTCCCATAAACCCCTCTGTGTTCTAGGTAGGGCGGAAAATCAGGCACTCAGTCATAATATCAGGGCAGGGTACCAGGGGTTTGAACCTGCAGCCAGGCACTGGACTGTAATAGCGCCCAGCCACATGATACATCAGCTGCACTTAAAACAGCAGCAGAGGGAAAAGAATTTGCAGTCTCTGTGCAGAATGCTCCCAAGCAATTAGGGAGCCCCTCCCCTTCCTCCAAAAGCAGAGGAGATCTAAGTGAATGCACCCCAATGAAATCAGTCATTCTCTCCAGTCTCTCTTATTCCTGTTGTCTCAGAGGTAAAAATAAACACAATTCAGGATGTTAAGGCAGTGGCTGAAATGACCGGCCACTGCATGGAGTTCTGATTCTGTCCAGCAGAAGGCAACACACCTTGTAAGGCTGCAAGGTGACCCCAATGAATTCCTTGTTAACTGAGGAACAGAGCAATTGCAGAGTTTGTCTCCCTCCTGAAGCATCCAGTGTTTGTAAGGATCATGTGACTGAGCAGGCGAGGCATGCACTTAGGGGGACCGCCTTTGTTGAATAGAAATAAGAGAAAAACACATGAAAAATAAGGGACAACACTCAATTTTGAAGGGCATTTTGGCATATCATGTATTTTTCTTTCAAGTGTATGTTTCTAATGCTTTCAAGTATTCAGTGCAATTATCATAAGCTTCAAGTTGTTGCTTAAAATGGTACTTACCAGTTCTAATACATTTCCACACATCTTTGTTTCTCTGAAATCAATTCATAAAATTCTTTACATGTACAACTGAAATTAGCTTTAATTTGGAGCTCAGCCTTAACAGAATCAATATTTAGCAGGCTGCTGCATTCTGTAGAAGTCTATGTAAGGAAAATGTTCCTTTTGCTGTGTTTGAGATAGGAGTGGACATAAGAAATTCCACAAGTTTTAAGAAATTGTGAGGAAGAGGAGCTGGCTGCTGTGTTTCAAAGCTCGACCTCTTCACTTGCATTGTGCACACAGTGCTCATTGAAATCAAACATACCAGCGTCCATACAGTGAAGTATTTGCTGCTTACTTAGCCACTAATGAACCTTTCCCATTCCAATAGTTTTCTAAATTCTACCTCGCATTTCCCTACCTGTGTTACAAGTACAAAAGCAGGCCTGGGGGTGGAGAAACTTCTATTTAATATTATGTGTTCAAACAAGAAGCCACGTCGATGAATTTCATTTCAGGTGCGGCAATTTGGTGCAGTCCTAGGACCATACAGACAGAAATTGTCTTTAGAGCTTTGTGGTTAGTTTTTGGGAAAAGATTTGTTTCTTCACACTGAATTCTATACTGCAGACATGGTTTAATCAACAGCTGCATTGCTTAGAGCAGCTCTGCAAAGGTTTGATTCAGCCTTCTCTTGCTCATTCGGCAAATCGAGGAAATAAGGGATGACCTGTAAAATAAGGGATGGGTGATCATCTTGAAGGCCAAATCAATGAAATAAGGGATGGTCCCTTAAATAAGGGATCGGGGGCACCCTACATGAACTGCACCACATAGCTATAGTGGAGATGGGTAAGAGGTGGATGGGGAGTGGCAGTATCGGCTTTGATGACATTAACAATACACTGGATTTAGACCTCTTGGTGGTCTGTACTCTGGGATGCAGGCAGCTCTTCTTCCTGGCTGGCCCTTTGCAGAGCTAGCAGGCTCATTGGTCATCTATACTAGAAATGCCAAGCATGGCATTTATTGGGGTTTCCTATGCCCCAAATCCAGAAGCACCCTAGCAGTGGGAACATTCGGAGTCAGGTTGGAAGATCACAGCTGTCTCTGTCTCTAAAGGGCCAAACCAAATCCCTGAACCTTAGTCCTGGGACTGACTAAAAAGGGCTGTAAACCTCCCAAGACCTTTTCCAAGTGTCAGGTTTGCACAGAGCGTCACAGGAATGCTGGGTTCAAAGCCTAGATTGCCATGTTACCTCACACAACTTGGTAAGGAGGAAATGATGGTCCCTTTCCCAAGGAACTCAAAAGCCAGTTTTGAGGACTCACTCTACAATTCAGCATATACTGGTGAAAGGAATACAGTAATGCAATTGGCAATGTGCTGTTTTCCTGCTATTCAAGCAGCCCTGCTGTCTAGCCGACCTATCGATTGTGCCCGTCAGTGTGGCATCTGGGCACCAGACCCTAAGGCAAAATCTGCCACAGAAGGGCAAAATGAAAAGGAAAACTAAAGTGCCTCATTTTGAGGTGCACTGACAGCCACTGCCACTTCTTTTGAGTTCAATGGAAGCAGTAAGTGCCAGCACCTTTGAAAATCAGGGGAATCAGCCAAGTTCTCCATCCTTCCGGGAACACCTTATACTGCTTCCCAATGGAGGGTGTCAACAGGGCTGCTCACCCCTAATTCTGACTCCAGATTTGTGACACCGTGTCCAAAAGGGATATCACCTATATGCAACTCTTTAAATGCAAAGTAATGAACAGTGAAAGCATAATCCCAACTATACATATACAGTGACGGAGTCTAAATTAGCTGTTACCGCTCAAGAAAGAGATCTTGAAGTCATTGTGGATAGGTCTCTGCAAACACCCACTCAGTGTGCAGTGACAGTAAAAAAAGGGAACAGAATGTTGGGGATCATTAGGAAAGGGATAGATAATAAGACAGAAAATACCATATTGCCTCTATATAAATCCATGGTACGGCCACATCTTGAATACGGTGTGCCGATCTGGTCACCCCATCTAAAAAAAGATATATTGGAATTGGAAAAGGCACAGAAAAGGACAACAAAAATGATTAGGAGTATGGAGCAGCTACCATATGAGGAGAGATTAATAAGACTGGCACTTTTTAGTCTGTAAAAGAGACAATGAAGGGGGAATATGATTGAGGTCTATAAAATCAGGAATGGTGTGCAGAAAGTAAATGACGATGTGCTATTTACTCTTTCTCATAACACAAGAACTAGGGGTCACCAAATGAAATTAATAGGTAGCAGGTTTAAAGAAAACAAAAGGAAGTATTTCTTCACACAAGGCACAATCAACCTGTGGAACTCCTTGCCAGAGGATGTTGTGAAGGTCAAGACTATAACAGGGTTCAAAAAGGAACTAGATAAGTTCATGGGGAATAGGTCCCTCAATGGCTATTAACCAGGGTAGGCTGGGATGCACAACCATGCTCTGAAATGTTCTTAGCTTCTGTTTGCCAGAAGCTGGGAATGGACAACAGGGGATAGGGTTAGGGTTAGGGCTATACTGGTTCCACCAAACTACAAAAAACATGTAGGACTTAGCCAAAAGAAGCCCAGAGTTCAGTGTGGTTAGACACAGTGGTCGTTCCCTCCTAAACCAGCAGTTCAAATCCAGCCCAGTTTGGAAGGCTAATATCTGTTGGGTTGCTTGGTGGACCTATGTGACATGAGCTGGTGGATTGTCAGTCCACCTTTCAATAGGGCAAGGGTCTCCATCCTGAGGGGTAGCCTCGAGAGAGAACCCAAAGACACTATCAAAGACACTGTGAATTTGAATCTCTTCCCTGGAGATGGTCCCTGCAGATCAGGGAGCTGCAGTGATTTAGAGTAGGTCATCAGTGGCAGAGCTCCGACAGTGATATTTGCCTCCCTCTGGGTGGAAGCAGGGGACTTTGAGACTTAATTTGTGAATGGCTGCAAAAAGCTCTGTGCAGAAGCAGCAGTAACAGGATGAAGAATATTGACCATTATTGCTCAGTGTGTCCCATTTGGTTTATTTTGGTCTTTCCCCCCCTTATTATTTTGAAACACAACAGTTGCCCATGAAGGGACGAGACACCTCAGGCTGGAAACAAGCAAACAACTAGCAGGAGCACCTACTGCTCTTTCATTTCTGAGTCAATGCACCCCAGTCCTGTCCTGCAGCACCCCTATCCCAGAGCCAAATATTTGGTGATCTTGATGTATAAGTCCTCCAAGGATGGATGCCGAAGACGCTAAAGCAGAAGATTCTTTGGTCTCTTTGATTCATTGAACAATAAGAACTCAAAGAACTGAACTGGATGACTTTTTTGTTTGGGCTTTTACTGGGAAGGCAGGGCGGATGGATTAATACTGGTCTGTAGTCTTCAAATGTCTCAATGTGCAGCTGTATTGCAAGAGTTGGAGGCTGAGAGCCATCCATAGTTGCCATAACAACTAATAAACTGCAATTAGTCAAAGAGCAGAGAAAAGGGTCCAGAGAACAAATGGAAAAAGGGAGAAAGAGATTTTTCAATGAATATTGATACTGTTCAGAAAGCCTGATAGGAAACACGTTAGCGGCGAACCTGGGCATGATTTCAGATGCCTCAGAGATGGTGGAGGAGAGAGAAAACAAACCCATTCAACTTTTTGTAACCCATCCCTCTCTTATATTTATTGCCACCAGTGATGCAAGTTTGGTGACCTCTGCCTCCATCTTTGGAGGATGTGTGCATCAGAAGATCGCTGACCATTTGATGATTGAATTTGGGGGTGCAGGGCTGGACAGGTAATGGGCAGTGCAGGACAGGACTGAGGTGCATAGGCAGAGCTGTGTGTTGGATCAGAACTGGAATAACAGGGATGTAGGTGTCGGGGCAAATTTGTGGGTTTGTGGAGCATGAAGGGGAATGAGTCAGGACTGGAATAGTACAGGGTCCAGCTGAAGTGCCTTAGCAGAGTTTGAGGACCTAGGAGAAGAACACAAGGCTCCATTAGGCCAGAGTGTAATTTAGACTAGAGCTGGTGAAATTTTTCATCTGACACAGATTCAGTGACACCAAAACTTGTTGCAAATTTCCTATCAGTTTCACTCAATTGTTTTGGTAAAAAAAAGAAAACCAAAATAACCACCACACCGCACACCCTAAAATAAAAATAAAAAATCTGAAAAAATCCACAAGTTTTGACATTTTTGAAACAAAACATTTTGATATTTTGGTTGGAAATGATTTTTTGTTTAAAAAAGTTAGAATATTACCATAAACATTTTAAATGCTCAAAATCAAACCAAAATGTTTCATTTCTCATTGAAGTAAACATTGAGTTTGATCCAAAATTATTTTTTTAATTTTTAATTTGCCGAAAATGGAAAAAAGTTGTTTTCAGTTTCACCTGAAGCTTTTTTTTTTTTTTGAATAGCCAGTGACAATCCATAATTTGCCCAGCTCTAGACAGTGAGTCTGTGAGTTAATACTGCCATGATCTGACAGAACTGACTGCATTCCTTCTGCCTGGAGCAAGAATGGGCAGTCACTCCCCTGCTTTCAGAAGGACAAAGCTCACATTAAATTAACACAGCACAAGCAATAAAGGATGTCCAGATAGGAAGGTCCAGCCTGCAACATCCCCATGGGAGATGCTTCTAGCAGGACAATGCTAAAGGAAATAGTTACTCACTGTCATACACCAGCTAGCTGGCTAGGAGTTGGAGGATGAAGGAACTTGTAGGCAGACAGGAGAGTCAGGCTGTTTGGTTGTGACCTATATAGCATTTAGGCCGTGGATCTGCTTTCTGCACAGAGGTTAATTTCATGCTCTCCCCCCTTAACAGTCCACAGGACATTAGGCTACTTACAGGGTTCTGCTAAGCAGTTGTCCTGCCTCTAATTCGATCCCATGCAAACTTTATTACCACTGGAAGTCAACTGTAGGATACTTACATGGTGTAATATTCCATCAGCACTGTCAGATCCCAATAAGGCCCAACCCTTGTATCTTTTGGTCCTGGCAATGTATTATTCATGTGCTCTCTTGTTCCTGTACAAGCAAAGGAAACCTGATAAAGATTAAGTCCCCCTCCCCCTATATATAAAGTAGGATTTTTAAAGGACTTGGATCTCTTCAAAGAGCTGCATTCTCCATGCAGCCGGAGTAGCTGCTGGTTCTATTCCTGCTTTTCTTCTCCCCCATCCCCAACGCCCCACGCTCCCCATTCTGTTAGATATCTTGTCTCCTTAGTATTACTGCCGCACTTCCTTTTCATATGCCTGAAATATATACTATTGTGTTTCGACTTTAGTTTTGTGCAGAAATTCCTTTCATGCCTCATCTTCTGTAAGGTCCTTTTTTCTTGGCAGTCAAGTGCATGAATGTTTGCTGCCAGGAGATTTCGCTTCTATTGTATTCTGGGGTATTATAGTATTTTTGTTCTATATTGTCTGTGACGTGTTGCTTTATGTTTTTTTTTTCAGTTTTGCTAATGTTCCTTTTTCCATGCAGATGCCAACTGGTTTCCTACAAGCATCTCCCCTCATTCTTCTCCCAGCGAGGATGGAAGAGAGTAACCCTTCCAAACCAGGTATGTAAGAAAACAGTAAGACTGAGAGCTTCAGATAACAACAGTTGGCATCTTCAGTTAACTAATTAGTCATAACACACGTGTGCTGCAGTTATGACTAGCCTTCCTTCTGCAGATAAGGAAACTGAGTCACAGAGAGACAAAGTGAGTTGTGATAGTCCCTCAATGACTCAGAGGCATAGAGGAGAATAAGATTCAGAAGACCTGTGTCCCCCTCCAGCCGGGTCTTCGGAGCATTAGCCCAGGAAATGTCAATTATGTTAACCCTGCTTTAAACTGGCATGGCATTAATTTATTTAGCATAAACAGCATTCCCCAATCCCTTTTCTGTGATTTGCTGGTTTGGATGGGAACCATTTCCAGCAATAAATGGGGCAGACCATCAGAAATTGCAGAGAATGAACACAGCCGCTTTTGGAGAGCTGCATGCTCAATGGCCAGGCAGCTCTCAGTGACAACAGGGAATGATGATGATAGCCTAGTGGTAGAGAAGAGACAGGCAAAATGGAGCAAGTGAGACCCAGCCCTGTTATGTTTGCATTAAACATATCTGAGAGGAGAACTGAGAGATAAAAATAACCACTGGTTTTCATTCAGAGATTGGTTCAACTAATCAAGCAGATGGAACAAGAAAGATCTCTAGGCTAACACAACACTCTCAGGAGTAACCAATGAAACTGCAGATGACTCCATCCAAACACTTTAATTGCCTGAAAAAGAATCTCCTCAGCCTTTATTGAATGAACAAAAGGAGCTGGTGTGCCTATGGAATACCTCTATCTATTGACAGTATTGCCAACTCCAAGCAGTCAATAAAAAATCCAGAGATTGGCTTACAAATCATGACACTTTACATAATAAACGTTGGGCCATTTTCATTTACTTCTGTTTTTTGATCCTTGAGGGAATCACATTTTCAAGTTTTTCTCCACAACCATGAGGACTAGAAACTTACTTTAAAAAAAAATAAAAATAAAAGCTGAAATTCTTATGTAATAACATGAGTCCTGGAGCTGGCACTTTAAGAAAACAAAATCTATCACAGGATTAATAATAACACCATGAGAGTTGTGAACACTGCAGCATGTCTGTTTTTTTGCACAGAAGAGTGGCATAAGAGCTGATTTTCATGCTCAACTATTTCAACACAGATTAAAGGACAAGGTGACCTTGGAGGTAAAAGGAGCCCAAAAACAGGTTCCAAGACTTCCGGCGATTTGATGGCTCTATAGGAGAGGTTGAATTATTTTTAATAGGATGGTCCTGCTATCTGAGATTAGACAGCTCCTTTCGCCCCTGCACTGTCCCGCTTTCCTGGCCCCGACAAGGACACACCTAGTGACTGCAGCTCAAGCACACAGCTTGTTTTTAATGACGTCTCATAGCAAGAAGTCGGAAGCCTCCCAGTACTATTCCAATTAGATCAGGAGCCCATAGAGGCTTGATCAGAAAATGCTGAAATATCCTGGAAGGAAACAAAGGAATATATGTGGGGCATGGAAATTCAAACCCTGATGCCAAGAGACTTCACCACTGATACTGCCGCTGAAGCAATGAGTTATATAGTTAAAGGACTGAGTGAACAGTTTCAGCAAGAATATGCAGCCCTGTCCCTTTAAACTGTCTTCTGTTTTGCAAGAAGGAAGTGTCTTTTTTTTCTTTTTTAAAATTCATCCTATAGAATGTACCCTGCGGGGTAGAAGGAATCTTAGAGGACCAGGATCATGGCCATCATTCCAGAAACTTCATCTATGTGCAGAACTGAACTCAGGTAGTCACAGTGTCAGAATAGGCAGGAGGGTATTTCCTGGTGAGTCTTGAAGCAGAAGCGCTGTAGATAGCCCAGGACCAGACCCTTTTCCTGGAAACCCCAGCCCAGTTCTGTAGACTCAAGAAAAGATTCAGATAATCCTCAAGAAGCGTCTGATTTTTGGAGTGCACCTTTGGAAGGTTTCCCATCTCTAGCAGCTGCTCCACCAACCTTCCCATCAAGGAGTGGGGTGAGGAGCGGGGAAATACATTGCCCTCCCAGCTAATTTTTTGTGTGTTTGACTTTCCTACTGCTTTTTTATGGGGCTGCCATAAAAAAAAGAAACACTCATTAGGCGGGTGTTGATTTTCATTAATGTTGATTCACCTAGAGCTTAATCAATCTTCTGTGACCGACGACCCCATTCCCAAGGGAGAACAAAGCTGTTAACAAATAAGCCTCACAAACTGGAGGTAGAGCATGCAGCTGCGGGCACCAGAACAGGAGCTGTATGGATTACCATAATGTGCACAAGAACAATGGCACGGAGCTGGCTCCTCGCAATTTACATCTTCATTGAAACCGGTCAGGGCAACACTGTCATTCTTCACCCTTAGCCGTTATTAGTCTCAGCCCTTTGTGTGCACAGAGAGGTGTAGGAAGGAGGGTAGACTTCTGATTAGAGCCTTGGGGTGGGGCTCAGGAGCTTTGGGTTTAATTCCTGGTTCTGCCACGGGCTTCCTCTGTGACTAGGCAACTCACTTTTAGGGACAGTTTTTCAAAAGTGCCTGTGTGATCCTGGGTTCCCTGTGCAAAAGTGACTTAGGGCTTATACACCTTAGCATTTACTTCAGGAAACTTTCACACACACACCCACCCCCGAGCAATGTAAGTTACACCGATCTAAGCGCTGACGTTGGCAGAAGTTCTCCTAACGACATGGCTACCGCTGTGCGAGGAGGTGGAGTAATTTTGCTAACAGGAAAGTTGTATCCCCTTGGCACAGAGTGTCTGCCCTAGCTTCAGTACAGCAGTGCGGCTACCTTGGTACAGCTGCGCCCCTCTAGTGATTCTAGTGTAGACTGGCCCTTAGGCCAAACTCCTTTGACAATGAAACTTGGGCTTCTAAGGGCCTAAGTCACCTTTGAAAGTCAGATGTAGGCTCCTAAGTGACTTAGATACTTTTGAAAAGTTGCCCTTAATCTCTATGGGCCTCAGTATTCTCTCTGCAAAATGGGGATGGTTTCAGAACTCCCATATCTTACATAAAGGTATGGATAAATCCATAAATATCTGGGAGCCGCTCAGATACCATGATGACAGGTACCATATGACTACCCAGTATATTTAATTCCAGATCATAAAGAGGTTCACACTGGAAGCATCCGATGCGCTGAAATGCTGGGAATTTGCACACTGAGTGCTTGTCTATGTGGGGACATAGAGTAAATCTGCATTATCTAAAGATGTGGATTTAAAATGGATTAGTTAAGCCTCCTTAAACCCCTGTATGAATGCCCTTATTCTGAATTAAAGTTGCCTTCGGATATGTATGCAGTGTGATACAAAAGCCTATGGCATTGAGTTGCAGAGCCGAGGTCAGCTGATTTGGGCTTGTGGGGCTATAAAACTACAGTGTAGACGTTCAGGCTCGGGCTGGACCCTGAGCTATGGAACCTTCCCCTCCTGTGGCATTTCTGTATGAATACTCTGGTCTAGTTTCACAGGGGACTGTAAGGGAAACAAGCAATAAGGAAGGAGAATAGCTCAAGATAAGCCAGCGCTCCACCAACTCTCGTGGGATGTTACGGGATAATGGCAACGCCACTGGTTCTGAGAAGCCTGATCTGACCCCTGGGGTAACCTGCTGAATGGTTTGACAAGCAGCGCTCAGGAACAGATGAATATTAATATGAATAATATTATCATAGCACCTAGGAGCCCCAGTCATGGGCCAGCACTCCATTGTGCTCGGCGCTGTACAGACACAGAACAAAAAGACAGCCCTGGATCAAACAGATTTTCTCTTTCCAGAGAGGTCAGAGTTGACTCCCATAGGGAGGAATGGCAGGTGCTGAACCCTGTTGGACCTGCTGAGTCGGCACGGCCAGTACCCAGGGTCCTGTAGGCCAGGGCCTGGTCCAAGAGTGAGAGAGTCCTAGAATTTCATCCCAGGAGAGCTAAAGGCACAAGGCGCTGCACTCAGACAGAGCCAGAGAGGAACAGATAACCTTGTAACCCCAACCAGTGGGATCAGAATCAGACCCATCAGGCTGACAGTGCCACCTTGTAGCATCCCTCCTAGCAGAAGAAGAGGCAGGACTCAGTTGTCATGAAATTAACGGCGATTCTGTAGTCAGGCTGCCGGATTCAGACAGACCCTGGGGTACCCTCTGGCTCCCTTGCTCTCGGCATTGCTGCCCAGTGTCCCTACATACCTGCTGCCCATAATACCCTGTCATCGTGAACCCACCAATTCATTTCACATGGGCTACCAAACAGCCATCGGATTGGTAATGACTTTCCCTCGCCAGCCCAGGCTGGATTTGAACGGCTGGTCCAGAGGTGAAAGGCTCCTGATCCCATTACCGATCCAATTTCCTGGATTTTTACAGGTTAGATAGGAACTGCCAGAGCGGAACAGGCTGATGGGCCATTGAGCCTGGGGTCTCTTCTCCGCTAGCGGCCAGTGTTTGGTGCTCCAATAAAAGCCATCCCATTATTTGTTTTGTAATTGAATATCACATCGCTGTGTGCGTATCTCATTCAGGAGAGAAAAGGCCTCGGGGAAGGGGGGAGTCTGTTGCGTGGGTACAGGCTGCAGGGGAGAGTCGCACCCTGTGTCTCCTAGGGTCCTTGTCCTACCAGACCACTAGATACTTAGGCATGTGAAGGAGGCTGGGGGAGAATGGTCAAGAGCAGGAGACGCCACTCGGGCTGTGAATAGAGACTGGCTGCCCTAAATCCTTTGCAGAGCTCCTCCGTGACTCTAAAAGCTGTTCTAAGGCCTTGTCTTGCGTCAATCTTTCTGCTGACTTGCATGGGCACTGGGCCAATCCCTTAGCAGGGAAAGGAGTGTCTATCCTGGCCTTTGCCACAGCAGGAGCTGCCTGCCTGTCACAGGGCATGCTGCCTGTGGCGCGAAGCAGAACTGCGTGTGTGTCGTTGCCAGTGGCCTCTATCCCCAGCGGGATTAGCCAAGGCAATCTGTCTCCCTCTGCTCTCCAAGGGAACAACAGGGACCAGGCTGGTGCATGAATGAGCCCAATTTGCAGGGAAGTAGATACGAAGTTAACATCTCCAGTGTAGGTCAGCAGCTCATGCTACAAGCCAGGGAAGCAAGTTCTGGCTTCACCAGCAAAGGGCCCAATCTGGTGGCAGCCAAGGATCCCCGGGATGAGGAGAGGGTGTCCAGGGTGTTAACAAGAGGTGTGATCTGTGAATATCAGTGCGTGCGTGGGGAGGGGGAAGCTAGAATCACCGGACACCTGCAGGAGTTTCATCAATTACATTGCTGCCAAACAAATGTATCTTCTGTAGATAAAGATCCTGCTCCCACTGCACACCTGACTGAGACTTCTGTTTTGTGTCTTCTGTAGTTAAAGATCAAATATGTCCTCTGTAGATAAAGATCCTGCTCCCACTGCACACCTGACTAGAACTTCAGAACAATCAGAGTGAGTACAGGCCACTCATGACTAACCTGCCCCAGGATCATCCCGCATCCCGTGTCCAGTCCATACAGGGCTCACTTTGTCCCATATTGCATCAGTAACCACTCAGAGGAACAAAACCCTATGTTATGAGTCCTACGCCCTTGCCATCCTGTGTATGATTTTGTGTCACGAGTATTACAAGGTAGGATGCTGTCCTATGTGTTATAAGTAGAGCTGATTGGGAAATTTATGGACATAACATTTTAGTTGAAAAATGTCTATTCATCAAAATTGAATTTTTGCAGGAAGGGGTCCATTAAATTGAATTTCTGGACTTGAAAATTGTTTAGGAAAAAATGTTGAATGTGTTAAAATGTCCCATTTTGCCATTTTCTCAGCAAAAAATTCCACTTTTTTGGTTCCAAATGACTTTTCATTTCCAAATATAAGATAATGAGAGTAAAAAGAAATGGTTGAACTTGAAATGAAATATATATTCGCGTAGCTTGTTCTTGTTTCATTAAAGAGCAGCCAGTCCCCTTGCTGTATGTTTCATCTTTCAGATGAGACACACAACGAAAGACCCTGACTTGGGAAGGGTGGCAGACGTGCGGTTTGAGTCTAGATTTGACCTGAAGTTCAAGAGAGGGTTTGAGAAGACAAGCTGGGTTTGGAATTTACAGCACCAAATCTTGCAGGAGTTTGCTCACAAATGGCATTGATGTCAGTCAGATTGATGCATGCTCAGAAACTCTGAAAATCGAGCCTCTAGGGCTTAGTGGCATTGAAACAGTGCTGGCCCTTCTGCTCAAAGGTGAATTCCATGCTTGGGGGAGGTTGCTCAACGTTCACAGGTAGAGGGAAGAGGTTGAATCCAGTCCAGAATCCCTGTGTGTTCTTGCGCATTAGCCGACATCCCTCTGTAGGGGAGCCAATCTTACAAGACTGATTAATTTGCCCACCTGAGCAGTAGTCTTTCAATTAGAAACCTCTAAGAAAACAAACCCATCCGTGGCAATCAATAGAGAAATAATTTTGCAAATTGTGGGCATAAATCATTTGCGATAGGTGTGCTGTGTGTTTGTTAAAGGACAAAAAGAGGTAAATCAATTTTCTTTGTTAGAACACAGTCACTCTAGTTATTACCACTTTAAGCTGGAGCAGAGGGGAGGGAGCAGGTTGGGGCGAAGATGAGCGCTCTCTGTATTCTCCAGGGCTTATCTGTTTTACTGAGAGATTTAACTGGGGAACCAGGTCTGGAAGCCTTTGTAACAGCTCAGATCATGTTCCAAAGCAGCTCCATGGTAGATCTGAGAGAATCTTGTGGGTGTAAGTGTGAACGGTGTGATCTGTGGAGAGTCACACAAAGAACGGATTTTTCAATTACTAGCAGTTCTGAAAAAGCTAAACCATCATTCTGGGTCAAAAACTATTTGTTTTGAAATTTTTTGCCAATCAAAATTTTAATATATATAATGAAATATGTGATTTCAACAAAATCCAAACATTTTATTTCAATTTTGTCCATTTTAAATGTTTTTTATGTAAATTTTTTTATTTTTATTTTTTATTTTTTTTTACTGAAACAATTTGGTGAAACCGACATGAATTTGTGAATGTTTCCATTTTGGTGTCACTGACTCTGCATTTTTTGCTGAAAAAAAGTTTTAGCTGAAAAATTTCATCCAGCTCTAGTTGTGTATGTGTTTTTGTGAGCGAACATTGTGGGGTGGAGGTGTGCTGGTCCTGTGAATAGGAGAGAATTGTATTCGCTTTGCAGTTATGTGTAGGTGCAATGAAGGCCTTGTGTTTGAGTAGTGTGTGGTGTTAGTGTGTGAAACTGCACATAAGCACAAAGAGGGAATTGAAATAAAATCCCGTTTTTCTGTTTGTTTGTGAGTGCTGCATACTGTGAGTATGTTGGGGTGTGTGCGGTAAGTGTGTGAAAGATGTGTGTTGCTGTGTGTGTGTGTGTGACACTAACAAATGAAGAGAGGAAACTCGTTCTTTTTGGAAACCACATACCCAGCCAATTCTCTTAGTGTCAAGGAGGATTAATTAGTGTTTACTATCATATTTGTATCTTCATGGAGGGGAGAGCAGCATTATCTCCTTGTGTTTTCATGCACCATCTCGCTACGTCACCACGGTGCATTGATGCAGTGTTCTGATGCCTGAGAAAGCTTTGGTAGCAAAGGATGTAGGCCATGCTCACAGGATGAGGGACTTTATCCTGGGAAGCTGTGACTCTGAAAAAGATTTGGGGATCACGGTGAATAATCAGCAGAACATGAGCTTCCAGTATGATGCTGTGGCCGAAAGGCCTAATGCAAACCTGCTCGAATCATGTGTCCAGTTCTGGTGTCCGCAGTTAAAGAAGGATGTTGATAAATTGAAGAAGGTTCAGAGAAGAGCCATGAGAATGCTTAAAAGATTAGAAAACCTGCCTTACAGTGTTAGACTCAAAAAGCTCAATCTATTCAGTTTAACAAAAGAGAAGGCTAAGGAGTGATTGATCATAGTCTATAAGTACCTACATGGGGAACACATATTTAATAATAATAATGGGCTCTTCAGTCCAGCAGAGGAAGATATAATGTAGTCCAATGGCTGGAAGTTGATGCTAGAAAAATTCAGACTGGAAAAAAGTGTTCATTTTTAACAGTAAGAATAATTAACTATTGGAATAGTTGGTCAGGGTTGTGGTGGATTCTCCATCACTGGCAATTTTTTAAACCAAGAATGAATTTTTTTAAAAAAAATCTCTAGGAATTATTTCAGGAAGATCTCTGACCTCTGTTATACAGGAGGCCAGACTAGATGATCGCACTGATCCCTTCTGGCCTTAAAATGTGTGCAATGGATTCAGGCCTCTACAGCTGGCCTGCAGGTTGTGAGTCAGACCCTAGAAACATGGGACTATCCCATCTGGCAACCCTTCTCTCCCCCAAATATCTCTTATAAGGTTGTCCATTTCAACTGGTTAATTTGACAGCTCCCTCTCTCTTTAGAACCTTGTTCTCTTCGCTGTACTTAAGCATATTTGTAAATAGTGTGGGCTCCTGGCTAGGGTTTTGGAATGACAGTCAGGCGATCTCCGTTCCCAGCACTGACCTTGGGCAAGTCACTTCACCCCATGTGCCTCAGTTTTCCTATCTGTAAAATGAACACAATGATACTGATCTTACTTCCTACCGTGTTTTGAGTACAGTTCCGAGCATAACTGGGTCCTGATCCAATACTGGCGTTTGTAAGTGCTACAAGAATAATACAAATGAAAAGCAACTTAGTATTCTAAAGGGAATTTTGCTATTATATTTAAATAGGAGTCGGATCAGGTTCATTTTCCTGTCCTGATTTGCAGCCATTCTGCTGGGTAAGAGAGCCGTTCTATTGCCTTATATATGGATGGCTGCTTCTCAGCGAGCTGAACTAATACCCAGGAGCTTCTATTTAAAGGAGCCCCATCTTTTCATTGATTTTGAATAGTACAGATGAGAAAGAACAGTTTCACAATAAAAACAGGGAGATAAATAACCTGGCACTTGCCACGCTCTGCCGACTAGATCTGAATAAAATGTAACACAGATACATGGTCAGAGAAGGTCAAGGTTTTTAAATCTAACACAGAGCTAAGTAAAATATTGAGTAACTAACTGGATTCCAAAGCTCATAAAATGTTGATAGTGCTGAATGTCAGTGGGAATGTATCCCCTCATCTTTTAGAAAGGAGCCGGCACTTGGCTTGATCTTTACTCATTTCAGAAACACCTCTCCAGTGGTGCAGATGGGGAAAGAGAGAGAGAATATCAGATACTTTGTTAGAAGCAGCCATAAGGGCTACACCTTAACGATATCTCAAGCTTTGATTTCTTAAACCAGGCAGCAGGCTGTGTCCATTCTTAGAGAGGTGAGCACTTAGGAAATGTATATAGACTGAACACCAGCTTGGCAGGCCGTGACTGCAGGGTTGTATTCCCAGCTTTGCCTTTGACTCAGGTCTTTCCTTTCTACTCCCTTGTGTGATCAGGTAGCCCCATGCAAAGTAGATGCAAAGTGCTACCAGATCAGAAGTCTCCACTTGCTTCCTTTGCCAGGTATTCACTTGCATGAGGGTAAACGATGCTGAGTAGTGGGGAATTGGGGCATTAGTTTGCAGTATTATCCACAAGCTTTGTAAAATGGATATGGAAGCATGGCCTTGTGGTTAATGTGCTGGACTTGGACTCGGGAGATCTGGATTAGATGCCTGACTCTGCCACAAAGAGATCTTGGGCAAGTCATTCAGAGCTGGAGTTTCAAGTACTCAGCAGCTCCAATTGTAATACTTATGGCCATGCTGAGCTCTTTTGAAAATCAATCCCCGGTTTAGTGTGCTGAGTCCTGCATCACTCTGTGCCTCAGTTTCCATATCTGTAAAGTGTGGATAATAATCCTTCCTTTCTCCCCCTCTTTTTCTTGTCTACTGAGATTGTAAATTCTTTGGGTCAAAGAAATCTCCCCCTCTTTCTGGACATTTCTCTCCTGTACTCACGGGGAGATTTAACCTAGCTAGTTCAGGTCCCATAGCAGTGACGTTGTGACTGCACAAGCCTGCCTGGAACTCAGCTAATTACTAGCCGATGCTGAAGAATATTCGGCTGGGTCTTCATTGCTTTGGGACCCAAACTAGCCCTGAGATTAAAGCGAGTTCAAGTGTGTCTGCTGGAGCTGTAATCACACCCCGAGATTACAGTGTAGACATGCATTGTGCATCGGTACAATGCCTAGCACAGTGGGGCCCAATTTTAGTAGACTTCTAGTTGCTACTGTAATACTGTTGTGACTGCAATACAAATCATACTGGGACCTATCAGGAAGGGGGTGTTGTGGGGTGAATTGCTTATTGTTCATACAGCGCTTTGAAAACAGAAAGAGCTTTGATGATGGGATTTCCCCCTTGCCCCCTTTCTTTATTTGAAGGTTGCTTTCACCAACCCTTGTGGAGTATGGCTTAGCAATGCATCTATAGCCTGGTCTTGATCACCTCTTGCTCCCCTAGTGTTGCTATTTCCTATGTGAACAGTGTAGTTTCAAGGCGCCGTATGATCTGCGGCTGGTGTTCTTTGTACGACATCTTTTGTTTTACATATTGTATCGTTTATTCAAATGACTATATTGATCCCTGGAAATGTCATGAAAAATTAAATTAACAACCAGTAACTATCCATTGGCAGCCAAGACATTTCAGAGGGTCTCATCTGCACCTTCTTGGTATGGAGCCAGATTAATAGGAGAAAGACCAGAGCACCTTGTGGTTAAGGAAATGGCCTAGAGCTTATGATTCCTGGCTAGGCCACAGATCTTGAACAGTCACTCAGTTTTGCTGGGTGAAATGTTGGCTGCATTGGCATCAACACAAATGTTGCTCTGGACTCCAGCGGGGCCAAGATTTCATGATCTGTGTCTCGGTTCCCCAGGCATAAAATGGGGATAACACTGCTCCCTTCTCCTCTGCCTTTTTAGGTGGTTAGCCCTTTCGGACAGGGACTGTCTTTTGTCATATGTCTATGCAGATCTTGTCACAATGAGGCCCTGATCTTGATTTTAGTGCAAATAACATAACCATTATTTTAAAACATCTGACCCAACTTTCCAGTACCATGTGTTGGTTAATGATCCAACCCACTACAGCTGACAGTTAAGCTATTATTACAAAGAATCGTGATTTTTTAAAAAAGATATTTTCAATGTTGCTGTCATGCTGTCTTGGGCAGCTAGTGGCCATGGGTGCCAACTTCAAGGCAGACTGTCAAAAAGGAGGACAAACACCCCAAGTGGTGGTATGTTCAATTTAGCTTCACCAGCCCAATAATAAACAAGAACTTTCAAAATACTACCATAGTCTCATAACGGAGTCATAGGCAAGTCCCCTTAGACACTCCAATTTATCCTGCCACTCAGACAAACTGAACTATTTGATAGATGGTCACTTAGACCAAAAATCACAAAACATTCATGTTACACCCAATCCCAAGAGACCAATCACTCACCCAGATTGGTTTGCAGCCCAGAGCTGATACCAAAGATGATGTTGATAGCCAGTTGTATCCTAAATTAATGAAAGGTTTATTAGTTAAGAAAAAGAAATGAGAGCTATTGAGAGGTTAAAGCAGGTAAAATATATGTACAGGTGGGTCACAGTCTATAATTTCACAGGGTAGCAGAGATGTAGTGATCTGCCAGTTTCCCAGATGTCTTTTAGGGCTACCCTGGGTAACTCTGGGGGTCTTCAACTTCTCATTTGGTTATTGTGCCTGTTAGAATTCAAACAGTCCAGAGATGAAGTTTTTTTTTCTTGTGTTCCTATTTATAGCTTCTCAGAGAAACCAAAAGTTCTTACACAGGCCTCTGCTTCTTTGGGGATGGGGGTATGCACTTAAAATCTTTGATCCTTGATCTCGCATTTAATTAACAGGATGTAACATCTTCTTATACGAGACCATCATTTGCACTACACAAGGCTTCTTTCTGGTGTGATGGGTTACTTCATTACAAAGGGTATATACAACGCAAATGTTTGCTTTTATATTATAACCTGGGGTATATTTGAGTGAGAATAATACATGCAGCATCCTATGGGCATTTTGTAAAACACTAAATACATTCTTATCAACTTAATCTCTAATATTTATTTTGAGAATACTAACACACAGGTAAACGAGCCTGGTTACCAGCTATGAAACTGTAAGTGTTCAGTGATGCCTGGCATGATCTGGGACCTGGTCTGCCAGTGTCACAATTGCCAACTCTCTTGATGTATATGTGAGACTCATAATATCTGGTGCATCTCTTAAAGCTCCAGCGCCCAGAGTCCTGTGATTAGGAGACACTCGCTCAGCTTTCATTTAAAAAAAGAAGTAGGCTTTCAGACTCATAGCTTTTAGATTTCACACTTTCGGAGAGAAGCTTAAAAGTGTGAACTCTAAAAGCTATCACTCCAAAAGGCAAATAAAAACAACCCAAAGTTATTTATAAAATTCTCACGATTTTGAAGCCAGTCTCATGATTTTGGGAGCAGAATCCATGATTCTTGCGTTTGATGTTGGCAATACTGTGAGGGGGTTTGATGCACAAATAACAAGCAAAATCTTTCACCCGGAACAACCTTATTTTTAGATTTAAAGAGCAACCAACACAAGAAAGAACCAAAGTAAAGTCTCCATTGGAGATCACTGCATTTCTGTGTGTGAGTTCATGCCTTCTCTAACAATCTGAATGGAGCTACACACAAAATGGCCACCCGTCTCTAACAGCACACACAAGACAAAGGCCCAGTTGTTACATTGCTAAACCCCTTATACAAGGGGCTCCTCAGAGCTGGATCATATAGATCCCATTGCGGGAGGCTGCAGCTGGGACCCATCAGGATCCTTATTAGATGTGTCTTTCAGACAGAGCCAGTGTGTAAAATACCAGAGATGGGCAGGCACAGATCTCCCAACAGTTTACTGACGGGTCTGGAATCCATCAGTATGTGCTGGAGATGACAGGAGGGAAGTGATGGAGCGTTCTGGAGAAGCCAGCTGACAAGATAATGAACTGCTAAATAAAGAAAGGGAGAGAGAAGGAGAAAGAGAGAAACCCATGATAAATCCACCTTTCACACACTGTGTAGAGGGACGGATAAACTTGCTCCCTCTCTCAGACAGAGGGGTTTTCTCGCCAAATTCATTGAAAAAGACATTGAGCTGCCTTTATTCCCCAGTTCGCTCTTTACTGCCCTTTTCTGGCATCAGTACACACGTGTGCACGCACACACCCACTCACACTGCACAGCATACACACTGCCCCCTATATGCTCTGTCACAGAATATGAACAGGAAAGTGACAGCTGATCAGTACCCTGCAGCACTGAATCCCATGAAAGGATTTATCATCTCTCCGATGTTACTAAGTAACCATGTCAAGCCCTCACGATCGATCAGCCAATGGCAGTTTGATCTGATGCTGTGATGCTCTTAACTGGCTACTTTGCTTTGGTGGGCAGAGTTACTCCCAGTGATCATCCTCTCCAGATTGCTCATGTAGTTGATGCTCTTTTTTGCTGAATTTTCATCTAGGTGATGGTCCCTTTGATTTCAGTGAGAATTCAGCTAGTGGCAAAAGAAAGGAAGGGCTTCAAGGTGATAAATTATTATGGAATGATTAGAGATGGGCCCAATCATAGAAGATTAGGGTTGGAAGAGACCTCAGGAGATCATCTAGGTCAACCTTCTGCTCAAAGCAGGACCAACACCAACTAAATCATCCCAGCCAGGGCTTTGTCAAGATGGGCCTTAAAAGCCTCTAAGAATGGAAATTCCATCACCTCCCTAGATAACCCATTCCAGTGCTTCACAACCCTTCTGGTGAAACAGCGTTTCCTAATATCCAACCTAGACCTCCCTCACTGCAACTTGAGACTGTTGCTCCTTGTTCTGTCATCTACCACCACTGAGAACAGCTGAGCCCCATCCTCTTTGGAACCCTCTTTCAGGTAGTTGAAGGCTGCTATCAAATCCCTTCTCACTCTTCTCTTCTGCAGACTAAACAAGCCAAGTTCCCTCAGCCTCTCCTCATAAATCATGTGCCCCAGCCCTCTGATCATTTCCGTTGCCCTCTGCTGGACTCTCTCCAATTTGTCCACATCTTTCTGCAGTGGGGGGCCCAAAACTGGATGCAGTACTCCAGATGTGGTGCCCCAGAGCCAATCTCTTTCCAGTTGAGTTTATCCTGTGCATGCACCAGGTGCTCTCTCAAATCTTGCATCAGGACGTTAGACTGTTAACTCTTTTGGGGCAAGGACTGTGCCTTCCTATAGATCCAGACAGCCTCTAGCACGGTGTAGGTGTTGTTGCAACACACATTATAACCCTGTGGCTCTGCTACTCTAGCTGTTCTTTCCAAAGCAAGCTGTAGCAGTGGTTCTGGGGAAATATCTGAATATGTCACAATGGCTACATCAAACTTCAAGCACTGTGCTGGTCAATTTGTTTTAGATCATCTCCTTTAAAAGGGGCTGCTAAGGGGCTCATTCGCTAGCTGGAAGCCCCAAGTCCTGGGCTCAAAGCTAATTTATGGCATCCAAGTGGTTTGTAATGCTGGCACCTCAATTTTTGGCTCCTTCTTTGCAGAGGTGCTGAGCACCAATGACTTTAATTGAAATCAGTGGTATCTGTGGGTGCTCAGCACCTTTGAAAATCAACATGTCGCAAGCTGAGCACCTGAAAACAGAGCCATCCAAAATGAGAGGCCAGTTTTGAAAAGGTGGGTCGTAGTGGTTAAACTTCATCTCATTCCTTTGCCTTGGTAAACTCCTTGGGGTAGGAGAAGCTTTTTGTCCTGTGTTTGTACAGCACCTAGCACAGTAGCGTGCTGGTCCCTGACTGGGCTGCTGGGAACCATTGCAATGCAAATCATGAATGGAGATGATAATAACTACCACCCTGTTTGGCATTAACTGGTAGTCTCTGCTAAGGGAAGGCCAAGGACTAGAAAGGTTATAGATCAGGCATGAGATGCATGAACAGAGCAGTGTGGAGCACAAAGGAGAGGAGCTGTGGTACTGCGGGTCAGGAATAAAGTGCACTGGCCGAGCTGTGCGGGGAGACTAAGAAAGGGCTGGTTGAGCAATGTTACTGCAGGTCAGGCACGAGGCGTAGTAACAGAGCAGAAGCCCAGTATATAAGATGTATCTGAAAAGCAATTTAGTGTGGGGACCACAGACTGGAATAACAAGGGCAGCTGCAGGGCAGGACTGATGTGTCTCAGCAAAGCTGAGTGGTGCCCAAGATTGGAGTCTCCGGGATGTCCTGCAAGGCATGGCTGAGGTGTACTGCCCTGCCTAGACCAGGCTGATTCTGGCTGTCCTGGCCCAGTCCAGCAGCTCTGCAGAGGTCAGCCGCTCATTACCAGCGCTTTCCTCCTGAAAAGTGCTCTCGATGGGTGATGAATAAATCATGAAGTTTCCCCAGCACTCCTCTTATCCTCACCCAAATGCAAACATTCCCCATCACCGCCACCCTGTAACTGGCAACCCTGCTCCCTCTGACAATCAATTACCCTCCGGAGATGAAATTATTGTTTAATGGCTTTTGGAACAGGCTCCTGCTCTGACATTCATCACAATCAATAATGCATCAGTGGGGACAAAAGAAATTACCTGCCTGCTGCTAAGTGAACAAGTCCATTTATATTCCGTGCAACCCCTTCACGCCTGCTGAGCCGGCAAGCACAGGTGAACTCCAGTGCTGGCCTGGCAGGGCAGGCGGGTTGTCAGGTGTGGTCTGATGACAGCTCGAGTAAAACTTAATCTTCCATTCCCTTGGCATAGCCCAGCGTGTCCGGAGTCTCAAAGCGGAAGTGTATGTGTATGAAGGGGAGCAGTGTGGGGGTGGCTCTTTGTGTGCAGGGGGACCAGGTTACGTTTGTGTGTGCCTGTGCACACGTGGGGGAGCAGATTGTGCACATGGGAAGAACAGGATGGGCATGCACACATACAGTGGGGGAGGGAGTAAGGTGTGTGTGTTGGGGAAGGGGGTGGTCTCAGGACTAGAATAAAAGGTCAGGGTCAAGGTTCCCTGAAAAATGTTGTGGTCTTTGGGCAGAAAGCTAAACAGGCCAGGAGATCCTAGTGGGCAAGACTCGGAGGCATTAACAGAGTGGTGTGCACTGCCCGGTAGGGACAGCAGGAGATGCTGCCAGAAAGGGCTGAGGTGTTGAGAAAGGTGGCTGTGGGTGGGGGCAACGTGGGACAGCTTTGGGACTAGATTAGCAGCAGGTAGGATTGTTGCTCACTGGAAAACAAACAGGGGGAGGGCAGAGATCTCCCTGACAGCATTAAGTTGCCTCAACTGATCCCTGGTGGTGTCAGGGATGGAACAGTAAGTGATGCAGCAGGGCAGAATTAAATACACTAGCAGAGCTAGGTGAGGGCGTGGGGGAAGGGATTCGTGACTGGAATAGCCTCGTCCCCACAGTCTAATTAACTAGCCTTGGAGATGCAGAGCCCTTCTGTTGTCTCTCCTGTAGCACTGAAGTGGATGGATTTCTGGGAGGAGCTTGTTTGTCTTTAGACAATGATAAGGTGATAAGCACTGTGGCTGGAGTCTCCCAAGCTGACATGCAGGGAGAGCACTGGCTGGAATGGAGTCAATCGAGTGCAGAATCTGGCCCCTGGACCACAGTGGCTGCTGCTCGTATTCGGCAGGATGTGAGGTGTAGAGTCACCCCTGAACTAGTGCTGTGCAGTGATGAATCACTCCTGTGCTGGGCTCCAGCCAATCCACAAGCAAGGAGCTGGTCTGGGGACTCTCAGGGCAGGTATATAAGCCTCACAGGTGACGCAGCTGCTCAGTTTGCCCATTGTCACTTCATGGCAAGGAACTCTTTCCTCCCTGATGGTAGTGACAGACTTCCCAAGCTTTAGCTTCCTGCCGCTCCAGCCTATCTCCTACACCTGTGCTTGCCTTGCTCTGACCCCACTCGTGACTCCTGATGCTGGTTCTGACCTCTGGCTCCAGTTCCTCGCCTAAACGCCACCTCACTGACCACTAGGCTTGACTCCCACTGCTGTCACCTCTGACCATAGACCTGACCATCCATGTCTCGGTTTCCGAAGGGGGAGGGATGTGTCATGTCACATGGAAGGCAGGAGAAGAGACCAGCGTGAGCCCAGTGGCTCCTGCTAAGCAGGGTCACTACTCTTGGCTGAGGTAGCCCTTTGGAGGCATGATCCCTACCCAGAGATAAAGGAAGATTGGAGCTAGCCAGACCCACCCCACTCGCCAACAAATGCTGGAGGAAGCTGGAGGGATCACCAGTTTGATATGGGGGTCAGAGTGCGCTCATGGGATTAGCGGACTCTCCTGAGTCTGATATGTCTCTGTGAAAGGATCAGTGCAGATGACGTCGCTGCCATGTGAGCAGCACGTCTCTGTGATGGGTCTGCCACACAATCAATGTGTCTGCAGTGAGAGGAGCGGGTTGCTTCCGAGTGGTTATTAATGGGCCCCTGCAGTGCGCCCCCTGAGACTTGTTTGTCTTTGCACCAGCTGTGGGGAAGGGGGAGCGATGCAATTTGTGTGCTTGCCAGCGGAGTTCGGGCTCTTTGGGGGTGGGGTTTTGCTTCAGGCCCATCTCTAGTTATCTTGCAAATTTATCTGTCCATAAACATGAGAGGAAGGAGCAGCTGGCAGCACACAACACATCTGGTGCGGGCCGTCCCCGAACACAGTCTCTGGGAGGCATCAGCTGCTCCGAGGCTGGCAGCCCAGCAGATGTGCTCCGAGTGGAAGCGGTGCGGGGGGCGAGGAAAGATGAAGTCACTCCTACATGTTCCCCTGGAGGCTTGGGCGTCTGGGGAATGTTAGAGGGCAGTTGACTCGAAAGGGCATGATGTGCTTTGAGATCTGCTGGTGAAAAGTGCTTTATAAGAAGCAGGTGGTGGTCTTAGCTGTACTATGCAGAAGGCTCGCTACTCTCTCCGGGCTGCCTGAACCCCAAACAAATAACCCAGTTGGGGACAAGGAATTGGCAGGAAGAGCTAATGCTAACCATGGAGAAGCAGGAGGAGACCCAAGTAGAGAAGCCTTACTACTCACCAGCCAGCATCAGGGCTTGTCTGCATGGGGAAACATATCAGCCTATGGATACTGGTCTAATTACACTGCTATAATTCCTGGTGTGGATGCTTTTATGCTGGAGTGAGAGTGTCCATATGGGGAGTTATACTGGTCTAACTCTAGTGGGATCATTATGCTGGTAGATTTCCCCAGGTAGACAAGTGCTTACATCTCAATGGACCCTTCCAAAGTAAGGTTGAGCTGGGTTTGTGTCATGTTACTTCCTTGTACTCCCTGCACCGGTTGTCTCTTGTCTTGCCCTGAGGATTGTGAGCTCTTCGAGGCGGATCCCGTTGCTCAGTTCTGTCTCTGTACTAGTGCCTCGCACGATGGGATCTGTGACTGGGGCTCCCAGTGCTGCTGCCGTACAAATAATATACTCCGTTTTACAGGTGGGGAAATTGCGGCCCAGGCAGCAGAAGGGAATGGGGAACAAAGAGAACAAAGGGGAGATGAGGGAGGGTTTAAAATGTGGGAATTTCTGCTATTGATACCATGTCTTTCCGTGGGTGTAGGGTGACCAGCTGTCCCAATTTTATAGGGACAGTCCTGATTTTTGGGTCTTTTTCATATATAGGCTCCTATTATCTCCCACCCCCATCCCGATTTTTGCTGTCTCGTCACCCTACCTGAGTGGCCGTCTCCCTTTTCACCACATACTGATCCAGCTTAGCTTGCAGGCCCTAATGCGATCACAGCACAGTTGGATTTTGCCCTCTCTTAGGGCCTGACCCAAAGGATGTTGAATTCAGAGAGGCCATCTTTCTCTTCATCTCAATGAGCATTAGATCAGGCCTTTTACATCATAACGAGACACTCACTCGCACCCTGAGCATCTCGACCACCACTGGGAGTTAGGGCCTGCTGCTGCTCTTGCTAGCCTTGCTTTTAGGCTGTCGTGACTTGCCGGCTGTCGGCAGAACACCTCCTGGTTTCTACCAGGGTGAGTGCAATCAGAATCGGGCCCGCGGCCTCCGTGCTGGCGTGTCTCATTGTGATTGTGGACTGTGATCCCATCCTTTAAAGCAACTGTCCTGGTGAGTGATTAAATGCTGAGCATCATCAGCTCAGAGCCTGGAACAGTGCTTGCATTACAGCCACTTGATTGCTGCTGTTTGTTTTATCGTCTCAGTTGCTTCTTTAACGTGCCCTAAATATAACTGCAGGAGGCCAGAACAAGACAGTGATAAATAAAGCAAGCACAGGTGTGGCTGGCAGGCTGTGCAAAGAGTCTCCTGGCTTTCTCCATGCTCAGCACTGCACAGTCCAGCATGCCCCACCACCACCCCCAGCCCTGCATAGGTGCAAAGGGACATGTATGGAGTACTCAGTTGTCACTAAAACACACTTACATGCCTGGCTCTGACTGGATGGAAGGCCTTTTTGCTTTCCTTTCTCCTTTATTGCTTGAAGAGAATGAAGTCTGAAATATTGTGTGCAGGGTATTTTACCAGAGGGCTTCTGAACCTATCTCCCCAATAACAGAGTATATTATGCAGATCACCCCATAAAGCATCCATGTTCCATAATTATGCAGTAGCTGATGGCTCACTAGGGTTAGTGCTTATTTCAGTAAACAGGCACCTTTCTCTCAAATAAGAAAGATACGATCACTTTCCCATGCTTTCTTCCCAGCTCCAAAACTAGGCAGGTTCAGGCATGGTGAACTCCAGGAGGGGAGACTGCCAACGTTACTATGATCACTACCTAGCGGCATTCTGCAGTAATAGCCTCTGTAGATGCACTACTGTGCGTTCTGGTACTTTAGGTACCATTCCTGCAGAGTACTGTATTATTGTTTTATCAGGGAAGCAGCAAGCTGGGTCAAAGAAAATTCCCTCCATGATTTTCAGCCCCATCAAAACCAGAAAACACTCCTTTCCTGGATTCAGATCCAACCCAGCCCCAAAACCAGGGATTCGATTCCCCTTCTTCCCCAAAAATTCAGAGGAACTCTACAGCAAGGTTCTGTTTTTGGCCCATCTCTTGTTTTCTTGGAGCACAAAGTGGCCCAGCAGAAAGCAGTTCAGCAAACAGTAATGGTTCCCTGCAGATGGGTGCTGGGTTTCTGACTCCCTGACAGCAGTGACTGTATCTCAAGCTGAGAAGTGAGGAAATGCTGAGAAGGGGAGTAGCAGAGGAGGTGAGGGAGTGAGGCAGGCAAATGGAATTCACACAGCCACCGTGTTTAGCTGTAATCTAACATGACTTTCCCCTCTGTTGGCAAAGGGGCGCACATGATGTTAACATTCATTATCATGTCATATTCGATTGACTGCCAGAATGTATTATGCTTTCTCCTGTAACACACTGAATAGTGACAAAACCCATTCGCTCATGCTGCAAAGGTCCGCATCTTTGAATCTTCGCAGCACAGTGGGGAGGTGGAAGGCCATTGATACAAATGTAATGAGTGTCGGGGGGAAGGCAGAGGGCTCTCCATTCCTCCACTGCTCAGGGGGAATAGCAGGGAAGTTAGAATTCTGATGTATCTCATTTAGGATGCACCTAGGTGGGACTTAGCGAGACAAGGCTCAGACCAACAGAAGTTGGTCCAATAAAAGATATTATCTCACCCACCTGGTCTCTCTAATACCCTGGAACCAGCATGACTATACCAACCACGACATACCTACATGGGATTGTCAGACTGCAGAGAGAATATCTTATAAGGGATGTGGCATATTAAAAGATAGAGATATTGGAAGCTACATCTCCCTTGAGTTATTCCAGTCAGATGACACCAGGGCTGGATTTGGCTCATCACTTTTGCATCTGGCTCAACAAATGTAACACAACTGCAGTGTGTGTGTGATGTGATGTGATGTGATGTCTCCTATCCGTGGTTGCTCCATATCAGAGATAGCAGTCTACTGCTGCTACCAGCTGGCTGTGAATGGCATTACTCCTTTTTGTTTAAGGGATGGACAGCTGTACTATGGAGCTCAAAATCTGAGGTTCGAACCCCTGAGGATTCATGTGCAGGGCTATTGCAAAGGCTTAGAAGCCACGGATTCCAAAAGCTGAATCACTGTCCCCCACTAAGGTCCTGGAAATGTTCTGTCAATGGTCTGTGTTTGTTTACAGGACAATGCTCCAGCAGTGCTATAAATTTCACCCAAACATTCTATTGACTCAGTGATTAAACTACAGTATTGAGTTTTATCATCAATGTTATCCTATTTTATTAGTGTTTAAGAATCATATTTTTTCGCTGGATCTTAAAAGGGCTTCCGCTGCCTCATACACAGCATTTTTGCCCTAATAATCGATATTGATTTTCCCGTAATACCTTATTTTTAGATGCCGCAGTTTGTTTGCCATAAGATTAGGATCTAAATGCGGTTTATAAAATAAAGCCCTCCCCTCCCTGCACACACACACACACACACACAAGTATCTTGTTAAGATAATTATCTTGCTTCACTGGCAGAAAATTTCAATCATGTCCTCCAGCTGCAAAAAAAATCAGCACTGACCTCTTCCCATTTGCTTCAAGGTGACCTGTCATTAACCCTGTGAGACAGAAATACCACAGCCCTGAGGTGCTATCTACAGCTGAGAAAGAGTTCAGGAAAGCAGGTCTTATCAGCTTGGATTCCTACTGCCTTCCTATAATCTCATCCACTTGTGGCCTCACTGTTGTCCCGTTTCTATGATTTTTTGATTCTGTGTGGTGCTGGGAGCTTCCTGTGGCAAGCCTAGTGAGTGCTCTCTATTCCTACTGAAGTTGTCTGGACTTCAGGGTCTTCTGCGTTTTCCAGGAGACAACACATAGGAGGATAGAGCCAGGAAGCTGCTTGATTTGGCTTTTAGGCTGTGAATTCTTCCAGGCAATGTCAGGTATTGGGATCTGCCACAGAGCTAGTTTCTGAGCAACCTAACAAGCTGAGCTGGTTTTTAGTAAGCTTCCAAATGGGCTACACCACCTGACTGGAATGATCAGCAGACCAGCTTTTCAACCAGCAGTTTAGTGGCTGCGCCAAGCATTTGCCCACGTTTGCGGTAGTTCCTTTGCCTGCTAGACTTCAGCCTTGTTCCAACCCTCTGCTAGCCTTGTATCACTCAAGGTAATGCAGTTTTGACTCTCAGCTCTGATTCCTGGCCTCTGACTTTGGCTCTCACCTTTAGCTCTGGCCTCTGACACCAGTTCTGACCTGGGACACCGATTCCTGGCTACGGGCTCCTGCTCTGACCCTGAGATCCAGCTTCTGCTTCAACCACTACTGTTGACTGCTCATGTCTTGGTCACATGACAGGCAGAGACCTTGATTGATAAATTACTATTATTGTTAATGACTAGAGCTGGCTGAAGTTCATAGTTTCCATCCCATGGGAAATTCCAAGACTGGGGTTTTATTTTTTTGCTCCACCACTGAAACCCAAAATCCAAACACCCTTGCATTTTGGGGATGTTCAAAATCTGGCCTGAGGACCTTGATCTGAACATTGCACATGAAGCCCATTATGATCATTAATGATGGACTTCTGGTTTAGCACAAGGCAAGTCTGAAGAGGAGCATGCAAGTTGCAATTTGGACCAGGCATCGACCGCACCAGTTAAGGCAACTGCCAAAGGCTTTGAGCTGTTGTTGGTTAGGGGTCTGAAAGAAGAGGTAGGGCTGAGAAGAAGTAGTTGGGGCTTGAAAAAGAAGGGAGTGCCCCGAAATGCATCTATCTAATGACTTTGCACAAAATCTAAACTCAATATTAGAGCTGGTTGGAAAAGAGTGTGAACGTTTTCTCTCTGCTTTTCATCAAAATTTCATGTTCAGTGACGCTGACTCAAAAAGAGGAATTCTCTCCTATCTAGAGATACTTCAGTGTTTTGGCCTGCATAAAAATATTGACTCCTCCTGGCTGTGTAAGCTGGGTTTTCTTTAAGAGAACATAACTATTTTGGATTCTGCACAATTCTGTTTGGAGCTTAAGCAGGATAATAACATAGCGGCTGTTCTTTGCCATAAACAGCTGGTGCAGAGGAGATGGAGATGAACGCCTTTTGTTTATTTTTCCTTTTGGGTTTTGCCAGCCTGGTGAAGTTAATGTGGGACAGAGAAGTCAGAGTACAAAATACTGACCCTTCCAGAACCAGGGGACAACAGAAACTGGGTAGGGGGAATCTAAAACAGTGATGGAACAGCAAGTATTCTGAGGGGATGGCAGAGCAGATCTTCGGTATAGCCTCTCCCAGCAGTGTGTGTGAATGTGTTTCAAACCTGCCCCAGGGAGGGTGTGTGAATCCATTTCCCATGCTCCCTGTGTGCGTTTCACGCAGTCTTTGCCTGAAGATGTGTGTTTCAAAACCTCTTACAGCAGTGTGTATGTTTTCCCCAGACTCTCCAAGCAGCATGGGTGTGAGTGTGTTTCAAAACTCCTCCCTGCCAAGTGTGTGACAATTTCTCCATCAGTACGTGTGCTTTACACAGTCTCTCTTAGAAGGTGTCTGTGGGCATGTCTACACTGGAATAAAAACTGCTGTGTAGACGTTTGGGCTCAGGCTGAAGCCTAGGCTCTGGGACCCTCCAGCCTGAGCATCTGCACTACAAATTTACAGCCCCTCGAGCCCAAGTCAGCTGACCCAGGCCAGCGGAGGGAGTTTAACTTCTGTGTAGACATACCCTGTGTGTATCTCCATCTCTCCAAGCAGCATGTGTGTGTACTCTCTCCAGTGCAACTTCTTCCTGCAGTCTGTGTATGTAGGTCTCTTACACACCTTCTGACACATCCCCTTTCAGCAGTGTGTGTGTGTGTGTGTGTGTCTGTGCATGCGCACAAAGTTTTTGCTTTTTGTTTTAAATGAATAAATAAAACTAAGGCAAGAGAAATTCAAACACCGATAGTGTTAAAATGCAGTGAAAGACAAAACGAAATGCTGCCTTTTCTGTGGCTCTTGTTGCACCTCTCGCTTGATTTTCCTGTTTGCGGGTGTGGGAGGAACACAACTGTGCTTTTTTAGCTGAGCAAAGGATGCTTAATATGGTAATAACCCTTCCTGAGGGTCCCTGAGCAGAGCGCACATGAAAGTCCTGCCCCTGGCATTGCTGATTCTACAGCCTCTAATTGTCTCCCATGTCTGCACAAAACCAAGGAAGAGAGAAACCCAGTTACTGTTTGCTGAGTTAGGCCAAGCCAGCTAAGATTTTGTAATGAGCTTCAGTTCTGCTTAGGAAAAAGGAATAACATGCAAACAGGACCTCACATCTCTCAGCTGGGATCTGCCCTGGAGGACTGGTGGGCTCATCCCATCCAATAAAGAGCTGCTCCATCATCTTCATCGGGATGTTGGAGCAACCAAAGCAGAGCCATCTCCTCCCGCCGACCCTGTAGAATGCTGGCCTTCTTAGCAGTCCCGGGGCCTGCCGAGGTAGCACACTGGAGGTGCAATGGGGCAGGGATGGTTTTTATAGAGGGAGGCTTGGGGATGGAAACCATGTAGTTAGGTTGTTATTACTTCAAGTGTTCAAATTATGCCCACAAAGCACCCCTCGTTCCAGCACCTGTGTGGAGGTGCGTTTAGCTTTGTCCGGTGCAAAGCTCCAGGCCTGCTGCATGTGTTTAGTAAAGCTGCTAGTTTTAATACCTTTTAATACTGCGCCTCTGTGTTGGGGTGAAAGTAACTTAAAGGACTTACCGGTATGCAGGGCCAGGGTCCTGAGAAAGGTGTAGGGGCGTGAGGAAATCGAGACCAGGATGGGAGCAGTAATAGGCACCCGTGTAAGACAAAGCCCCAAATATCAGGACTGTCCCTATAAAATTGGGATATCTGGTTACCCTATGTGATCCTGATGGATTTTGTAATCCAGGCAGGGTTAGTGACCAGGTCACTATTTGGGTAGGAGACCCCTCCAATGACACATCAGTGCTGCAGGGAGTGGCATTTGTGATTTAGGCCTAGATCCTCAAAGGTATCTGGGCAATTAAGTGCCATTGAAATCAATGGGCGTTAGGAACCTAAATTCCTCAGAGGATCTGGGCTGCGTTCCCAGTGTGTAAAAATTGGATGTATTTTTTGCTGGATCTGGTCCTTAGTAAGCATATTTTCCCACTGAGTTGACTCTAAATCAATTCCTCAGCATGCTCCTAGAGGGAGCTCTGCTGGCATTCAGATGAACTATATAAAACAAGGCACTAACTGTTTACGAGCTTTAAAAAATTCATGGTGCTTTACATTAAATAGGAGTGTTAACCCTGGTGCCTTGGTCAAATTCCTAGCTGGATAATTACACTCTTCCTGCCTAAAATTGGGCGCAAGATTCCTCTTCACTTCCCATTGTAAGATCTCTGGGGTGTCATCTTAAAAAAAGCATTTGAACCCAAGGGACACCCCCAGCAACCAATCACCAATACTAATGAAATAGAAACTGTTGTGCAGTGGTGTCGTGTGGTGTTAAACAGCTGCTGAGTTTCACCCCAGAACTGGCTGCATGACAAGGATGATGAGTAAAGGGAGGCCATTCCAAACCTTAGCTATCTCACGGGGTTGTCATGTGGCTGAATAAATGTTTGTAAAGCACTGTGAGATCCCTGGATAACAGGCCCTGGAGCAGTGCCAAAGAAGAGCAAAGAAATTAAATTAGCCACATTATTAGTAGTAGTATGGGAGTTCCTGGAGTGATTTGTACCCCAGAGTGCCAGGCACTGTGCAGACACATAGTGAGATACAGTGCCTGCCCAACAGAGCTCACAATGCAAATAAAGGGACCCACAAAGAGTGGGAGGGGAAACTGAGGCACAGAGCAGGGCAGTGACTTGCCCAAGGTCACACAGCAACTCGGGGCAGAAACAGATCAGAGCACATCGACTCTCTTGAGTCACAGCCCAGTGGCCTAATCGCTGGGCTACACTGCCTCCCAATTTGCTAGAAGATATTTCTTTAGAATAATCAGAATTGTCTCTTGCCTCCTGTCGGCCCACCATTTTCCACTGTGCTGTGGAGCTCGGAACCCACTCCTCAAAGCCTCACCAGGCACTCGGCTGCTCCTAACTAAAATTTCAGGAGGGCACCTCTCTCACCTCCTGTGCATTTACAAGGAAGCAATTGATCAAAGCAATTTTTATCCTCATTAAGGCAAATTATGTCCACAAAGCTGGCAACTGAGGGGGAGAGAAAAAATTGGCATTCATGAAATATTTATTAAAAACAGCCATTGTAATAAATATTTGAAACCCGGTTATTATCATTAAATCACACCAGTGTCAAATGCACGTTCCACATCGTCTGTTCTGCTAATTGGGTGCAGGGGTCAGGGAGCCCCAGTCTTCAAGTAGGTCACTCGACGTGGGTTACCCAGTGGCTGTAATAGGCCTGGTGATGTATGAGCACTGGAGGGGTTGCTTGCTAATAATGGTACCTCTTTGCCTTCTGGGGAAAGGATAAAGTCTAGGGTTAAGGGGCAGAGTTAAAAGGAATCCATAGGTTTGCATTAGAGATGGATCCAAACACAACAACCCTCTGCATGGGTCATGGGTAGAGCATGAATACGGGACCGCCACAGCTCACACCTCTGCTGCTTAGAGGGACAACTCCCTAAGTCTGTAATAGTAGTAGACTGTTCTCTTCCATCAGAAAAGGATACAGCAGACTTGTTACACAAGTACCCTGGACTTCAGGGAAGGGAGCTCTTGCTTAGATGTGGAGGAAATTTGGGGTGAAGGAAAGACAGAGTGGTTACCCCGTGTGCTCTGGGAGGGAGGACAGGTTTACCAGTTCCCTGTGTCTGCCTGTGAGAAGGGGACATCCTTGTTTTGTTTTAGTGATCTCTGTTCCCTGGTAGCTGCTGATTAGCCACCTGTGGCCCTTCCAATCTGTCCCAGCTGGGCTCAGCTTCGCCTCAGAATGTGCCATTTGCTTCACCACCTCAGACTGTCTGTGAATCCCACTGGGACAGAGGAAGCTGTTGCCACTTCCTGAACAGGCCACACCAAGCATGGGCCTTGTTGCTACTTGCCAGGAGGACATCTCAGATACAGGCCAGCCAGCCTATGCCCTCAGATGGGGCAATGACAGGCTAAAGCAGGAGAGCCTTGCTGTACCATTAGAAAGGAGAGGTGAGTCCTGGCATCGGTCCATCACACTCCTACCTGAGTGGGTTTCAGGGCAGTAGGGATGGGAATAAAAGTGGAACATCCTGAAATCATTAGCTCCCTTGGTGGAATGCCACTCTCAGGTCCTGCAGGCAGGGATGTGGCAAGAACTTCTCCTCCTTGCTCTAATTATCTCCTGGGAGTTGTTTTCTTACCCTGATGAAGACCCAAAAGGCCAGGAAAAGAAGAGAGAGTTCTGCCCAGGTTTGCCCATCCCAGGACAAAGGCTGAGAGTCACCTGGTATGTGCACCTGAGGGCTAGGGGCTGGCCACATAACAGACTGGTCCCCAGGGGGTAGATCTGCAGGGGGACCACATTGCTGCGGAGCCTTGGCTTTCTCCTGCAGCTCAGTAACCTACAGTTGCTCTGCTGTGCTCTGTAATAATAAACCAAGCCACTTTTCTGTGGAACGGTAGGAGGGAGGAAAGCCCAATGATTTTTCAGTGTAATATAAGCACCGTGATTTGCCATTGGGGCAAGATCATTACTCTGCGATGGGCTAAAACGAGGGCTTGTGCGATAAATCACCATCTCCATGAAAACAAGAAAATAGATTCCCAAATGGGGTAATAACGCAGGCAGTAAAATCAATATTGATTATTGGGACAGGGGAGAAGAAGGCAGCCAATGTCTGAGAGCCAAAGGTGAGATTATAGCAAACGACTGAGTATGCTGCAGGAATCTGGCACCGGGGTTCTGGAGCATTCTCGTTGGTGATGATGCCCTGCTTTCTTTTGTTCATTGTAATCCAATGGTTAGAGCAGGGAGCTGGGACTCCTGATTTGGACGGTGACTCCTGCGACATCAGGCAAGTCATTGCCCAGTGCTAGGCCTCAGTTTCCCCATTTGTAAGGGATAATCCATCTCTCCCGACCTGCTGTGGGGATAATGTAACACTCTGTAACGTGTTTGAAGAGGTTGTTGAGGTGACAGTCAGCAGCGTAAGTTGTGCTAGTTAGAGACCTGGAAAACCCAAGAGAACAGTAAGATCTACGGGTATAAAGCAGCCTCCCTCTGTATTCATGACAGCAGAGTCTTCCTTATCACTTCTCCGTAGCGGGGATACTACAGAAGGCACAATAGAAAGCCAAAGCACTATTATAAGAATAGTGTGAAATGTACAGTAGGATCAGAACCTATGCCAACAAGCTAGGGGAAGGCTAGAAGCTAGAACACAGCACCACGCTGGCCTGGGAGATGCTCCAGTTTAATCGAGGCTTGTTAATTTTGTTGCTGTGCTTGCCAGCCTCCCACGCCTGCTTAGCCATCACTGCTGGAGACAGTATCGCCTGTCAGTCACTGATAGGAAATGCTGCCTCTGGAACAGCTGACTCAGCACAGGAGACGGAAGAGGGAAGAAAAGGAGAGCTATTTGCTATAGACAGCTGAGGGAGGATTGCCTTTAAAAGGCTTTGCAGGAATTTCAATGGCAGGGGGTGGGAGGAGAAGAGAGGGAGCAAGCTGGAGAGGTTTTGACTCCTGGGAAGATGCAGGTGCCTGCAGACAGGGGCTCTAGTTGCTGATTCAGGTCCAGCCTGCAGGTCATAGAGCTGTCTGCAGCGGCTCATCTCTGTCTGCAAAGCAAAGCAGCATTTCCGGGCAGCCGAGAGCAGGGCAATCCAGCGTGTGATGGATAGGCTCAGGGTATGTCCTATACCTGTGGCCTGCCGGAGCAAGGGCTGATGGCATCTGGAGCTCAGGCTAGGGGTAGGTGGGTGGGTAGACATCGTGGTCTTGTTCCTTGCCCTGAGCAGGTGGCATAGGAACTCGCCCGCCATTGTGTGTGTACAGGGGGAGGGCGTTTATCCTGGGAAGCCAGGTGGATCCTTATCATCTTGCTGGATAAAACACAGAAATGATTAGATCAGCCTAGTGAGGTCCATTTAGCTCAGTATCCTGTCCTGACAGTGGACAGTACCAGCCAATCAGAGGCAGGAGCAAGAAACCTCTAACAGCTGCTATTTACCCCTGGATCTGGGTATTTGCAAGTCAGTATTTACTCCATTCCCCATACCAGAGGCAGGGTGTTGATCCCCTATTCTGTGAATTTACCCCCTGCTTTAGCTAAGTGGAGTGTGGTATTTTTAGCACTTGTATAAGATAGTTAGAGGGCAGGGTAAATATCCACCCCAAGTAGTAGTGGTACTTACCACTTGTCCTTGCAATGAGTCTCACAACATCCTAATGACTGGCTCATAAGAGTGCAACTGCTCGCTGCTACTACCAGCTAATGGAATTGCCCCCCTTAGCTGTAGGGGTCTGTGCTGCTGGGCAGAAGAAATGTGGAGTTATCCATAGATCTGTTTCCATCCTTGAGCACTGTGGGAAGGACATAATTCCGTGCCAGCACTCTGTATTTTCATACAACAGTCTCTGTCACATCTGCCGGAGATATAATCATGCTAATATGGCACCATCTGGACACCCTAGTTTAGGGTCATGGCCCCATTATGCTAGGTATTGTACCTTGGGCACGTGTGTATGTTTGTTTCATTGTGGGCTAGTGGTTAGAACAGGGAGGCTGGACTCTTGGATTGTTTCCAGTTTTGTATCTGACTTGCAGTGTGACCTCAGCCGAGTCACTTCCACATGCTGTGCTGCCTCAGTTTCCCCATGTATAAGGGAGAACTGGCATTTCACTGCTTGCTGTGAGCTTTACTGCATTAATCTAGAAATCATTTTGAGAGCTTCTGGTGGAGACAGTTTGACAGAGAGCAGCATAGGCTGTGTTACCCAGTATGGCAGCTGGAAGGCTAGAGAGAACCAAGGGTAGGTCTGTGTCCAGCAACTGAGTTTCTCTATATTCATCATAGCAGCATCCTGCTTCTTCTCTACTACGAGGGACCCTACACAGGGTTCCAGCTGTTCATGCAACTGTTCTAACTGTTGCATGATAAATACTGTGTTTGGAATACAACTGTGTGAAATGTTTTGACCAAAACTTTTTTTGGACCAAAAAATACAGATTTGGTGACAGAACATTTGGTGACATTGTGAATTTGTGTCAGTTCCACTGAATTGTTCTGCTGGGGGGCAGATTGCAAAAATAAAAACAATTCAGAATGATTCATGTCAACATTTTTAAAACAATGTTTTGGGTTTTTTTCGATTTGAAATGAAAAGTTGTTTCAAAAGTCCCTTTAATTTTAAAAATTAAAAAAAGTTTAAAGCCCAAACCAAAAATAGTTTTTGGATCAAATGAAATGTCTGACTTAAATTATTATTATTATTATTATTATTTTATTTATTATTTTATTGTTTTACTTTTAGATTCACTGAAAAATTTGAAAAATATTTTGGTTAATACAACAATGAATTGCCAAAACCCAAAAATGTCTGTAGTTTGTCTTGCTCTAGTTTTCACTCTTATGACAATGGACAACTTCACACCCTTTTTTCAAATGCTGTTTAGAAAAATATATTTACCGACTAACCACTCTGAGCACTAAACTAGTAATTTAGACCAAGATTTGGCCCAACCTCCCATAAAAACTGATGTAAACTAGATTTATGGCATCGTACCAAGATGCTTTTATGTGAAACTGAGCTTCAGAGGAGAAAATATCCATCAGGAGTTGGAGTGAATGAGATTTAAAAGGTGGCCTCTTTTTGTTCCGTAGTAGCTTTTACACTTCAGAGTAAAGTGGGGAGGGAAGATGCAGAAAGTGTTAGAATGATATTTGTAATGGCAACATTACACACCTATTTTGGTAATAGACTTTAAACACTTAAGAAGGAGAATCCTCTGATATCTCATGTGTGGTTTTCTCCCTTGTAAATGTAGCAGTCAGGGATGACTGTGCTGAAGGGTGCTAGCAAACTGCTGTGGATTGATAGGCCCAGGATCCTAATTAGTTTGGAGATCATGTGTTTCTGCAGTTCACAAATCTCCTCTAATTGTTGCTAATTTAATTTTGCTTTGGGTTTTTTAAAACTCATAATAGACATAACACTGAGGACTCCCCTCTATCTCTCCTTTCTCTCTGCCACACTCTGCATGGGGTATCAGAGTGGCAACATGGGTCCTAGAGCTCTTTAGAAATTGAAATCCAGATGATGTGTGTTCTTGTGCCACTAAAATGCAGCTGTTTCTGGGGTACAACATAGTAGCTGCTTAACGGCCCACAGGAAGGTTAGGAAAGGATGTGAAGAATAGTGTACCCAATTGAAACGGCGGGGGGATTTAGGAAAGCTGGCATTTGAGGAGGCCCTGAGGTTAATCCCTTTGCTCTTGCAGAAAGTTCTACGAGACCTATAATGCCCACAAATGATCAATGCCGCCATTTTGTCTTGCATGCAAAAGGCGGCACCCAATAATATGCTGATTCATTGCTGTATAAGTGACATGAGGGAGGAGCACCATCTACTGAATTGCCCGTACCACCTCCTGTGGCAGGGGGTCTTTGGCAATCTCCCATTCAAGTACTGCCTTTTGCTTCTAGCGAAGCCTCTTCCACTGACTGCTGTAAAAACAGATGATTTATGTTGACCCTTTCCTGAAACTGATTTTCTCTGCTTTCATAACCAGAGCCATAACAATAATAACAACTTCAATTTATATAGCTTCTTTCATCCTGATGGATCCCAAAGTGCTCTATAGACTGCAGATGTAGGCATCGCTTAGTCACGTTGACTTGCAGCTAACTCTGAGATGGAGCGCAGCAGCCATTAGATGCCAGTAACAATGCAGAGCAGTGTCACATGAGGGGTAGCTCATATCGACGCTAAAGGGGTAACTATTTAGATAGGCAGAGGGCTGGAATTTGGTTAGGCCACTGGGTTTAACAGCCCTATCTGTGTGCAGATGACCCTGGGAGGTGTTTTAAGTCATTCAGCCGTCCGCTTAATGTTCCACCGAGGAGATGGCACCTCCTATTGCTACATCGGTTCAATATGGACTCTGAGAGTTTTACTGAATTTCCAGCACTGCTCCTTGCAACAAGTGGGTTTCCCTAGAGGTCTCCATTCCAGCTTTCCCCTCAATCTAACCAGTGGGAAGTACTGACAAGCAATCGATTAGTACTGCCAACAAAGGGAGATGTTTCTTTAGAGAAACCTCTACCCATCCGGAGCTAACCACCATTCTGTAATTTGTACATAAGAAACGGCCAGCTTGCTGTGGGGAGCACTCTGCTATCCCTTTGTCCCATTAAGGTTTCTGAGATCAAGGAAACAGAACCACTGAATAAGGGTAAACAAACTAGTGTGGCTAAAATAAAAACTTCTCTTTCCTGGAGCCTTCAGTCTAAAACTTCAGTCAAGCCAAAACCTGTATTGAAATCTGAAAAGGTTTAGCTCAAAACCTTTATCTTTCTCTTTTGCTCCCTTGACCTTCCAGGTTCTGGTCAGAAAACCAAAGTGCCGAAATACTCCAGTCTGGCCATTCCCATCCTTGTGATGTATTGAATCAGTCTGCTTTAAATAGGAGATGGAAGTTAAATAGTTATAACTTTCAAAGTTTCAGCATAGCTTGAGTTCCAACTTTGCCTCTCTTGTTTACAAGGAACCATACCATCACTGACTGGAGTTCTGTACTCACAGATGCCTACTGGCTAAATAATACGGTAGAAGGAAACATGCCATGGTATTTCCAGTAGGGTAGAGCAGGCTGGGTATCTTTTAGACTGAACACTTTTTGTTGGAAAATGCCAATTTTTTAAGAAACAAAACTTTCCACGCAAATGTGTCTGTCTCTCTCTGCCTCTCTGTTAATTTCACTTTGTTGATTTCACTTTGCTTTTTTTATTAAACTAATAGATATAATGAATAATAATTCTAGAAATTGCTCCTCTCTCACTCTGTGCCATACAGGTTATCAGAGCACCTCCAGGGGCCACAGAGTTTTTCACAGATTTAAACTGCAACCCAGATGAGATTCAGGGATTGCTTCTTGCTCTGCTAAAATGCAGCCACTTCTGGGGCAGAACATGGTTGCTGTTTCACAGCCCATGGGAAGTGTAGGAAAGGACAAGGAAAAGAATATTATACTTAGCTGAAGAGAGTTTAGGGAAGTTGGCATTGAATCAGGGCAGGGGGGTTGATTCTGAACAGGGATTTGAACGAGGGTCTCCCATATCAAGGGTGAGTGCACTGGATGGATGTCTCTTCTGTGAAAAGGGCCTAGTTTTCTTTTGTACACGGATTGAACACAAATTTTGAAACCTCAACATCTTTTGCCAAATGGAATTCTTTTTTCCTGAACATCTGGATGCTGGACATCCCAAGATCCTTGGACTCTCCACTCCACTATTATAGAATTGAGAGATTTAAATAATTCATATGTGCTTTGGAGAAGTATCTGAATTTTGAACGCATGTTTGAATCTAAGCCAGACCCTGAGGCGCCTGGAGTTTTGCCTTCTGCCTACACACCTAGGTTCAAAGAGGAGGTAGAGCTGCAAAATTTGGATATAGAGCCTCATTTGAATTTCCACAAAGTTCAGGGTCTTCTGATGGAGGATTTTGGCTTGGAGGTAGTGCATACATTTCAGTCTAAATATTATTTATCTGAAAGGGTCTCATTAGCAATAACACTCCATGCTTTTCATCCATAGATCTCAAAGATCACTCTCCCCATTTTACAGATGGGGAAAGCAAAGGGCAGAGAGATGATCAAATTTCCCAACAATCGCTGGCAGAGCTGGCCCTTTTAACTACTGGACTGGGAGTCGGGAAAATCTGGATTCAGTTCCTGGTTCTGCAAATCATTTAGAAGCTAGACTTTTAGAAGGGTTCTTTACAAAGGAGCTCAGCAGAGAGGGAACTGGGGTCTGGCAAATCTAGCCAGGAGTGTCACAATGGGGGCTGCTGAATGCTAAGCCCTTATAAAAATCTGGACCCAGTTGTGGGTGCCAAGATCTTCAAATTCTGGAGCTTAAGCTCTGTACCTCAATTTCCCCATCTATTAAATGGCGATGATCATTCCTTTCTCCCCCGCTGTCTATTTACATTGTAAGCTTCCTAGAGCCAGGAATGTCTCTTGTCAAGGTCTCGTCCATGCCCAGCATGGTCCATTCCCCCACTTAACCTCTCTGCTCAGCTTCACCAGCAAGGCCTGCCGATTAAGTCCCTTAGCCCTGCCTGTGTATTTGGTCAAGTGCCTGGCACAACGGGGCCCTGATGTTGTGCTTGTTGTCGAGGCCTCCCTGTGCTGTGTTAATATAAATAATGGCCCTAGAACTCAGGTCACCCGACCCCATGCTCTAACCACTAGACCCAATCGCCCCCTCTGTGTGGCACAACCTTTGTAATCATCTGCCAGAGTTGACAGCAAACTAAATATAGTGCTTAGCATTTGGCAGCTAGTCTAACAGCCCAGTAAGCAGCTGTAGCCCTTGGTAATTAACAAAGTTCAGGGAACAATTTATGCAGGTATGGGGTGGCACACAGGAGTAATTGCTCCCGGAAACATGCTGCGAAGAATTCCATTCGTTTCTCCGCCTGACACAGCCCTGGTCCATGCCTCTGGCTCCTGGGGACTGCTCCCTCTGCAGCCTCTCCACCTTTTGATGGATGCCAAGTCCTCTGCACAGAGCATTCGGTATTCCCACCAGGTGTCTGTCAGCTCTCTGGCTACCGCTTTGGCGTGTATTTCTGGTATGCTGATGGAGTGCATTGTTCATCTTCTGAAGGCGGGGAAATGGGGCCCTTATAAAAATCTGGACCCAGTTGTTTTGGTTTTGTGGTGAGGAGGATCCCATCTGAACAAGCTGCTACTGGCCTGATTACCTGTTTTCTTAGCCACACGGGGTGGCTCAGCTCACTGGAGACATCCATTGTGGGGATGGCCTTGAGCTCCCGCTTCCTCTGACTGGCAGGGCCTGGATGCCCCATAAGAAAAGGACCCCTCGCTCCATGCAGTAGGCACTGGAATTGGCCTGTGCAGCTCTAGCCTCTCAGGGTGTGTGTGTGGGTGGGGAGGTTCCACCCATTTTTCAAGCCTCACGTTTGGAGCATGGTAGTCACAACTCTGTAAGATTATTCTTGTCATCTAGCAGACGTACCGTAACTCCTCCCTCCCCTGCATTCACGTAAAGGTGATTTGTAATTTCATTTGCTTTTGCTATGGGTGCTTCTCCCCTTGAACAGCACCCACCAGTAATTCCAGACTGCCAGGCTCTCAGAGGGTAAAAATTATTGGCTTCAATCTCTGCAGGGAAAGGGAGAGTGTGGGAGAAACAGAGGACAAGGGAAGGCCATTAAAAAAATAAAAGGATGAAGGAGAGAATGTGGAAGAGGGAAAGTAGGAATGCAAACTAGACTGGGAGAGAATGCAAGACAGGCAGTTAGTGCAATAGAGACTGAGCGTGAAAGAACAAAGGAAGGGGATGAATGACAGAAGAAGAAGAGAAGGCAGAGCTCGGGTTAGCTGAGCACAGGTAGTGGATTGTGCTCTGAGCTGGGAGCCCACTGGGACCTCTTTGTTTAGTTGGCATTTCAAGCCACTGACTCACTGTTCTGCTAGCAGGGCGGCTGCCAGTCAAGCCCCTAGAGCAGCCCTGAGCTCCACAGATGTCAACTTCTGCTGCTCACAGGGCATATGAGAAAGTCTCAAGCTTACCCTGGGAATGGTGACATCCCAGCTCAGCTCCCTATTGTGATCCTGCCTCAGGAGGGGGTGCCGAACTATGGCCTCATTATGCTGCCCTGGCTTAAGCACGTTGGTGGCGTCAGGTGGTGCAAGGGGTCTATTTCCCCAGAGGCAGATACAAAGCAGGCCGGGGCGCTTGGCTTGGAGGAAGAGGTGGCCTCTGCATTGGGACTCGGGAGTGCTGGGTTTTGTTCCCTGTTCTGCAGTAGACTTGCCGGTTGACCTTTGGGCTCCAGGGTGAGTCTTGGGGCGGAAGGATGAGAGAGCAAGAAATAGGGTTCTCTCCCTTGTTTTTTCACCAAAAATTTCAGTGTTCCTTATTCTGATGAGGTTTTGGAATTTGTTTGTATTCCTCAATCTTTTGCAACACAGAACTCTCGCTTTCCTACATGTGCCAGGGATTAGTGACATCACTTAACACACTGCTGGGAGATGTTTGGAGGCTGCGGTGAGGAGCGTGGTACAAGAACCCATCTAGAATCGTTCTCTTCTTCCAGATCTCTCTTGCTGTGGAGTTGGCTTCTTCAGAGGCAAAAGGAATTCTTGATTTAGCTCAGAGGCACAGACCCTGGCAGCCTTGGGAATGAGCACTGACCAGAAAGGATAGGACGTCAGCCTTTATAACTCCTCCTCTGTAATGTGTCGTCTAATAAAGACATCAATTTAGACCCCTTTTCAAGTGGCAATTACCTGACTAAAATGCAGTCAGGATCTTCAAACTTGTCATTAAAATTAACACCACTGAGTTTTAATTAATAGCCCAGGCCTGAAAGGATAATGTGCCTTCTAAGCCAGAGGAGTGGCGGCCCAACCGTGCATGCAGATAGGACAAGATTAGGGTGATGAATTAGCCACTGAGGAATGTATACATTGCAGTTATGCCCCTCTCCCCATATCTGGCTCTTGTCCGGTGACTTGGTGGATGGTGGGGGTGGGGCTGTAAAATCATAGCGTATGCAGGGTCCCAGAGCTCGAGCTTCAACCCGAGCCTGAATGTCTGCACTGCAATTTTACAGCCCCACAAGCCCGAGTCCAACGGCAAGGTTTAATCACAGTGTAGACGTACCCAGGGGTAGCAGGGATTCCCAGCCTGCCTACAGGATGCAGGGCTCTCGGGGCTCAAAGCATTCTCTCTCTCCGGTGCTTGGCTGGCTGGTTCTTGTCCACTTGCTCAGGGACTAGCTGGTTGCCATATCTGAGATCAGGAAGGACTTTTCCTCTGTGTCTGGTTGGCAGCAACTGTGGGGTATTTTTTGCCCTCCTCTGCAGCAGGTGCTGTGGGTCACTTGCTAGGATTATCTGGCTCTATCTCACCTCATCAACACACTGCCACTGCAGGAGCCTCAGGCACTGGTGTACCTTGGCTCTGCCTGTTCTCTGTGTGGGGCACGTCATCGTCTGGTCTCCTGCGGGCTGCGATACTTTGGTGGCTGGGCTTAGTGCGGAGATGGCTGGGTGAAGCTGAAGAGGCTGCAATACACAGGAGGGCGGAACTGACTCTAGTTGGAGTGTTGCCCTGTAGAGACCTACCCTGCACGATGTGGCTCCTGGTTAAACAGGGGGCAGCCTGAGTCTGCCGGGGTACCCGCGGCTTTGGAATCAGTGAGTGACCTCTGTGCTGAGAGATGCAAGGCCTATTGAACTGTTTGTACAGGCAGAGCCAGGAACATGGTGGAGAGCAGCAGTAAAAACCATGACCACCAGCTGCCCTCCTGGAGGGAGTGAAGGGGTCTCTCTCTGCACCATCTGCTCAGGGCCGAGCAGTGCCTAATGCAGCGATGGCTGTGTCAAGAACTGAGCTGAGAACCCTCCATATCCCCTTGGCAGGCCACTTCCAGACTTGGCTTAGGTCACCATCTTCCTCCTCAGTCCCCTATTCCCCGGTTACTCACCCTGCTTTCCAGTGCACCACGGCTTGGGGCTTGCTGGCAAGCTGCTTTTTGGCAGCAGAGGACTCAAGCATCTGCCCCCCTGTTTTGGAGTATTTAGGGGCGGGGAACTGCATTGGCAAAGACAAAACGCCCAGAGCATTTCTCAGGAGGCTTCCTGGAGGGAAAGCCACGAAGATCCGGAGTGTGTCTTTCATTGGGAGTGTGGGGGAGAGAGACAGGCCGAGAGCAATTTATATTTAACCGCGGCAAAGCAAAATCCGGCATTCAGCAAGAGCCAGTTTCCCTTCAGACTGGGGGGGGGATGGGACGCAGAAAAAATTACACTTCAAATTGATGCTTCCAGTGCCATTTTTATTGACAAAATAAAATAAAAAGTCCCTTTATTTTATGTGTTTGTTATGGTTGGGGAGGGGAATAAAATGCCCTGTGGATTTTTATTCCACAAGCAGAGATGGCTGGATAATGACAGGAATTCATAACATCGCCGGAGCTTGTAAAACACTTCGGTTTCCTGTGTCACCTCTTAGGGTATGTTTACATTGCAGCTGGGAGGTGTCTTGCATGGGCAGATGTAAAGGCGCTACCTCTGCTTGAGCTAGTGCCTAAAAATAGCAGTGGTACCAGTAGCAGCGTAAATCCAATCCCATCCAACATAGAGAGCCCCCACCCAGGCTTCTGCGACTCATCTGCTATTTTTAACCCTGCTCTCCAGCAGAGCTAGTGAGGGTATGTCTACCAGAGCTACCCACGTCCCTCAAGGGATCGCTGTTAGAACTCTGGCCTCCCTGTTTTCCCAGCTGCTCTCTTAGCAGTCCTTTCCGCCCACCCCTTTCCAATATTGCATTGGCAGACCGGGGAATCGTAAAATCTGCAGTGGTACAGGGAAGCCAGCAGCCCTTCATAAAGTGTCACTGATGTGGAAATACAGGATCAAATGAGTAGCAATTCATAAGTCGCCGCTTGACAGAACAAAACCCTCTACCGAGGAATTAAAACCATAAATATCCTACCGGGAACTTTCCGGTTAACATGCTCCTGACATCTGGAATGGCAGCTCACTGGAACCTATCTGCTGTCAAAGAGCTGTTGCAATTAAGTCATGCGTGCAAACGTGAGAAGGGGGAAAACAATTTTTTAAGTGATTTGGCAGGTGATGAAAAGCCAAAATACCCTTTTTTTTCTATTAACGCTGGCAAAGTTACCTTAAAAGGACTGGGTTAGATACTAAGTTAATTGTCGGAGTCACTCAGCTGGCTCCTCTTCTCCTTGGGGGCAGAGCAGTGGTGGAAGTTCTATGGTTGAGTTCCCACTTAGCTTCCATTTGAAGTTCTGCCGCTGTAATATTTAACGCTTTCCAGGGCACTGCTTCACCCCAATGTCCTTCACAAGCTGTGGAGGCAACACTAGAGCTGGGTGTTTTTTGGTTCACTGTCAAGTCCAAAGAATCAACATGTTTCAGCTTGAACACAATATTTTGTTTCCATTTTCAGCATATTACCTTTTTATTGTTTAATAAAATTGTTGGACATTTTTGAAAGGAAATGTTGTTTCTAGTTGAAATGAAGCATTTTGACTTTGGACGTTTTTTGGGGGGTGGGTGAGAGAGTTAATGCAAACATTTTTGCAAAACCGGCATGTATCTGCAAAACATTTTTCTGAAAAAAACCCACCCAACTCTGTGCAATGCTACTGAAATGCAGCCATCTCTGGGGAGCAAATGAGACTTTTAGCCAGGCAATGCAGTGTTTCAATGTCCAACCTGAGATGCCTTAAAAGGGCTTGATTTTCAGAGACCAGGTGCTGAACACTTCCTTTAAGCTGGGCCCCCCAAAACCACTAGTCACTTTTGGCCAAGGTTTTTCAAAGTGAATCCTTCACAATCCCACCAGCAGTGAGTTCTTCATCCAGGCTGTTCAATGAATCTGTACGAGTAATTTTCAGGAATGGAAAGGAAGGGCTAAATCTGTTGGCTAACTTGCGGTGACAAATCAGAGTTGCTCGAGGGTTTACTTCCCAGCCCATGTGCTATCTGTATGATAATGCTAGCCTGCTCTCTTCTCCCAAGTCAGTGGATTCCTGCTCTTAAGGGCCATTCCTGCTCACCTGAGTGAGCATAGTTCATCTGGCTGTGAGCACAGCTGGAGCATATTGGTCTAAAGCAGGCCTGCACAACTCGGAAAGCAGCGAGGGCCATATTACAGCAAAAAACACAGCTGCGGGCCGAAAAGCCCTGCCCTCGTCCCGCCCCCATCTGCTTTCCCCCTCCCCACCACTTGGTTTGCCCCACCCCTACTCATCCCCCACGGGCCGCACAGTGAGCCTGTGTGGGCCTCATGTGGCCCCCGGGCCGCATGTTGTGCAGGCCTGGTCTAAAGGCAGCCTCCCTTCCTGTCTCCTTGCTGTGAACTGACAGCGTCATTCAAGGAGAACCAAGGAGACTCATGGTGCAGAGATAAAGGCAGTAACAGATGAGCCATCGTTTCTGGAAGAGATGGGCATTTGGAGTCCACAGGATCATCATTCAGCCTAAGAAAAATCTTGCCAGTGGCTTTATGGGTTTCTTGCAGCCAAGATAAGCCTGAGACCATCCTAGGAACACATGAAGGGCTGCAGTATCGATCTGAATCCACACTGAGCTGGTTCTTTCCATTCACATCAGGGGGCAGCAGCCCCTGGCCTGTCTCCCCACAGCCTCGCTTTCAACAATGGAGAACTACAACTTGGGGCGTGGGGTCAGCTATTTCCCATGTTAGACTTTGCTAATCAGCTCTGCCTCTTTAAGGGAGGCTGCAGCAGCCTCTTCCTCCTGCCCAGATTGCTGCAGTAGTTGCCAAAACACATGAGCCTTTGCACAGGAAGCTTTCCTGTGAAAGCCAAGCCTCACCTAAGTCTCCCAGGTGCTTAAGTGCTTTCCCGTTCACAGATGCAGAAACTGAGGCACTGAAGTGATTTGCCTGAGGTCACCTGACAAGTTGCTGACCAGGCAGGGAGTCAAACTCCAGAGTCTTGATTTCCAGCTTCTTGGTCTTGCCACTAGACCACCTGAAACAGATGAGTGAAGTGTGCAGAGATGGGGCCGGGAGTGGGGGAAAAGCCAGGAGTGTACTTATTTATTGTAATGGTGTAATGACATTAAAGTCCTGCTCAAGGATAGCAACACCGCTAATACCCAAGCTGTTCCTCTGCGTCTGTGTCTGTCTCTGCTTCCCGCAAGAAGAAGTGCTAAATATCTACAATACTCGGGCAGAACTTTGTTTCCTTTGCAAATACTAATATGCTTCAGCATTGACGGTTGCCCCACCTAGCTTGTTGACGGTGTTAGTGTTGCATTATTCTGGGTAACTGTTTTGATTCCCTTAGCCTGGTCAGTAATTTCAGGCCAATCTGCAGAGGCGAAGTGGCAGGAGATGAATTTGAATCCTAAACTCTGCGTGTAGCTCACTTCAGATGGGATCCTCACGGGGGATGTTGCTCAACTCACAACAGGTAAAATTTCCTAGCTCCTTCCACATATCTTACTATCCTGGGTGAGAGCATCCTACAGTGAGCTCTCAAGGAAGATCCGTTCTGCTGTCCAAACCAGATCTAAGAAACCACCACCTCCAGATTTAAGGGGAAATCGGTGCTCACTTTGCAAATGAGCAAAAAGACCAACTCCACACTCCAGTACATGTCTGGGATCCCTGCTAGTCTGGATCCAAGCTCTGGCCAGCCACAGCACATCAGAGGTTTTAATAGCTGCTAACACAGAGACTATCTTATTCAGGGATGGGATGACTTGAGCGAAGGGGCTACTGCTGTGTGTCCCGGGAATATGGAATTTAATTGATTGAAGCTCTGCTTTGAGGTGAAGAGCCATCTGCTTTATGAAACTAACCAGTCCTCTCCCCAGAATTCATAGAGTCACAGAATATCAGGGTTGGAAGGGACCTCAGGAGGTCATCTAGTCCAACCCCCTGCTTTAAGCAGGACCAATCCCCAACAAAATCATCCCAGCCAGGGCTTTGTCAAGCCTAACCTTAAAAACCTCTAAGAAAGGAATTCCCCCACTCTTGTCTCCCTGGTCTTGTGCAAAACCTGATCAAGGGCTTTCCCTACTTTGCTTGTTTAAAAGCTCTGGTCAGGAATACCGAGGTAGATCTAGGAAGTTGCAGCAGTAATAGTGGTGCACATGCCCATCCCATGGAGATCCAGCTTGAAACGCTCGCAAGGCAAAAAACATCCTCAGAAGCTGAAATACAGTTTGGGTCACCATGTAGCCCCTCAGTTGTTTGCATTGCAGAGTGCAGCAGATGGAGAATTGGTAGCCTCTGCAAAAGAACCCTGACTATATTGGGTCAGGACTGAAATAACTTGGCAGAGTTATACCATCATGCTTATGACACAGTGCCTGGTTATTTATAGAGTGCTATAAATCTCTCTTGCATGCTACTAAATGTACCCAATAATCCTTCTGAAAACAACTGTTCAGCTGTGTGCCAGAACTCCCTACAAAATACTGCTTGGGCTACCCTTGACTGGTCATTTGTTGCCTAGCTGCGTCCTCCACAAAGTACTGCCTGTTGGTCTACTATTCCTAAGCACCCGTTGCGGTAGATGCGAACAGGCAGGAACTGTAATTCTCTCTAGGTGTGGCTTCCACAGAAGTAGCAGTGATGGAAGCCTTAGATAGGGCCTAGGAGGTATCTCACTACCATGACATCTACCCCTGCTCTATGAGATCTCGAGATTTCCTGTGCTAGGCTTCAGAATCCAAGGCCACCACTCCACTGAATACTTTTCCTAAGAGCTTTTCCCTCTAAGACACAGGGCCCTGGCTTTCATGAGCAGGAAGCAGTGTGTGGGCTGCAAAAAAGCTGCTCTCACGAGCTGTTGGTGGGGTGTCACATCTGGGAGCTCTGTCTCTCCAGGCTGCAGCTTAATATGTGCGAGAAGCTTCTGAACAGCCTCCACATCTGTTTCTGGAAGTTTATGGGTGTCCTACAGCAAATAGGTTCCCCTGGGAAAGGTGGCAACGCAGATGGAGGCACTTTGTAATGACTGAAATATTGTGACAACAGTTATGATGAAAGGAATAAACATCATTGATGGTTTTGTCTTATTTAACGCTGACATCCTGAGGTCAAACTGTTGATCTCTGAGGAATACTCGGAAGTATTAGTCAAACGCAGAATCTTCTGCCTTGTAGTTCTGCTGCATGATTTATAAATCACAGGGGTAAAAAGTTGTTTCTCTCCTCTCAAACTGCTAGAGAATATTTAGACCTCCTAGATTTTTTGCTATCTTCCCCTGCACATTTTAACTTGAGTTTTCTGTGAACATGAAAGAACTGACATTTTGTCCTCTTGGGAGCAGGACTAGGGGCTTTCTGAACATTATATAGGATTTGCCATGCTGCTTCATACCATATCTGCTTGTTAGCTGGTCCAATAGTGTGGATGCGTTTACTTGCAATATATTACTCAGCTACTAGGTGCCTCTATGCAGTACAGAGTTCCAGGCAAGCAGTGGTCCCTGGTAAACAAAGCAGACGAAGCTGGAACTCAAACTGAATGGAAGCCTAATTGTGTGTCTCTAGTTTTCGTTATTAAGCGTCTCTTGTTTGATAGACTGTGATTCCATATATTGTAACAAATAGCTGATGCTTCATAAGAAAGATGGGAAAATACCCACAAGGGACCCAGTAAGTTGTGCAACACTACATAGGAGGCAAACATTCCTTCTTAAACTCATATGGCAATCAGCTTAGCCTGAAGCATGAACTTTGATTTTTTTTTCTCTCTTCCCTCGCTACCCAACCTTTAACTGCCACAGTTACAATGTTGCTAGAGGTGGGACCATGTTGCCAAATTCAGAACTGGATTTTAAGCCTTCATTTCTGAAGGTGTGTGGTGTTTGGGCCATTATAAGAGATGGAGGCTAATGCTGACATGCAGATCCTGATCATGGTTTGGATTTAAATCCCCTGCTTCCACATAAAGTTTGAAAGAGGTTTAGGTGCAGCATTTAAAGTCAGGTCCATCTCAGTTATTGTCATGGAAATTTCCAGTCCTCTTAGAAATCCACACCATGGCAAGCTCTCCTCAAGCTCCCTCCCTCCCTACTATAGGTTTGTATACTCCCCATCGCCACATATCTATCCACTCATCCAGGCCATACTTCTTTAACTTTCTGACAAGAATACTGTGGGAGACCGTATCAGAAGCTTTGCTAAAATCAAGCAATAACACATCCACTGCTTTCCCCTCATCCACAGAGCCAGTTATCTCATCATAGAAGGCAATTAGTTTAGTCAGGCATGACTTGCCCTTGGTAAATCCATGCTGACTGTTCCTGATCACTTTCCTCTCCTCTAAGTGTTTCAGAATTGATTCCTTGAGGACCTGCTCCATGGTTTTTCCAGGGACAGAGGTGAGGCTGACTGGCTTGTAGTTGCCCAGATCTTCCTCCTTTCCTTTTTTAAAGATAGGGACTAAATTAGCCTTTTTCCAATTTCATCCAGGAAATTGAGTGTCAGTTATAATGTAGGGTTCCTTTGAACCCAGATTCAAAGTAGCAAACCCCATCAAACTAGAACTTGGAGACAGGTTCACGCAGGTCCCTGACAACCCAGGCTGCTGAGTTTTATCTGGTTCGAACCAGCTGCTTTGCATGGAAGAAGAAAAGCTGATAAATCTCTCTCACTTGGTCATTTTTTTTTTTAATCTGCTGCTGCTGCCTAACGCAAGTCCTTCGATGAGACAAAATTATTTATATTCAGAAATCAGTCTCTTTTTGGAATACATCATCGTTGATTTCCTTCTCCAGCAGTTGTATTTGCAACCTGTTCTGTTTTGGACAAATGAAGCAGAAAACTGATTTAAAAAATCAGAAATACAACAGATGCTCAAGTTAATATGTCAATAAAGGGTTTGAACCAAAACTTGGGTTCCAAATGTGTCAATAAAGGGCTTGAACCAAAACTTGGGTTCCAAATCCACCTAGGCCTGGGGAAAGTTGGGATTGAGAACTCAGGGCAGGCTCCAGGTGAGGTCTGAATTTTATGCCTTTCTTCTACAAACACAATTTATGACTTAAAGGGCCACATTTATCTTATAAACACATTTGCAGGTGTTTTTGCAAAATGTTGCTCTTCTCTTTTTGAGTCTTGTTGGATTTAACTTGTACAACAGAACCCATAAGCTCAGTCTGAGACAAGGGCCTATCTGCTCAGTGCAATTAGGTTTCTTTATGCTACATTTTTTAAAACCTACCAATGGTTTGTTCCAGGTTACAAATAATTAAACAAGATTCAAACAGGAAGAGAGACTCTTCTAAGGACCTGCCAACCTTTTTATTAAGGTGAGCATGTGGAGAGCTGACCTGGTATTTTTCAACAAAGAAACATCATATTTTTTTCACCAAAAATGCTGATTCATCAAACTGAAACTGTTTGCAAAACAGGGTGGGTTTTGACAAATCTCCTGAGGCAAGAAATTATTGGGGGGTAGAAATTGAAATGTCCTGGGGTTTTTTTGAACTAGAAAGTGTCAGGGTGGTTTTGAGTCAAAACAACTGTTTGTTTTAAAACTTAAGTCAATTTAGACTAAAAACATTTTGAAACATCAAATCAAAACATTTTGATTGGCCCAAATAAAAATATTTCACAAACCAACGGACTGGAAGGGCAAAAAAATGAGATTTAAACTTTTCAAACCAACTTGGGATGGGGGAATTTATATAATATATAATATTGAAAGTTATTGGGGACTAGAAATCCATTTCCCACCCAGCCCTTAACCTGGCATGAACACTGGTGGGGTGTCTGCCCATGAACTCCAAGTACTTGTCTGTCCTTCAACTCAAAGTACAAACTAGAGTCCAGATGAACTCACAGCTAGGATGAGTCCCGGCCGCAAAGAACTTACAGACAAATGGTGGGGAATTGAGGCAGAGAAACAACAGGACATGCCCAGTATCCCACAGAAAATTGTGGCAAAGCTGGGAATTGACCCTGTCCCTTAACCACAGTGTGTTCCTTCCTCCACAATTGCTGGTATTGTCTTTTGCAGGACCTTCTCCTGTGCCTTTTTTAATGCCACTAAATGTGTGTTAGTTTCCTGACTTTGGCATTATTGGTTGTAGGATGGCTTTAGTGACGGTTGGGGGTTTCCTTTTTATTCAGATGATATTTTGAATAATCATATAGCACTCAGAGGGGCACTTGATAAATGGAATATATTTATTATTTTATTAATAGTCTCAAACCAGGCAGCCAGATCAGAAACTCCTTTTCTTCCCCTAACCCCTTGAATGTATTAGAAATTCAGATCTGGCACCGTCTATACAACAGACGCAGAGCAGCAAACTCCAGCAGCCCTAAGGTTTGAAGAACTCCATTTTCCGATCAGAAGCTGGCTCTGAATTCTAATTATGATGATTATCAGTGTTTACATTCCTCTGCATTTTCTAGCATCCATCCACATTACATGTCCCTTGCAAAGCTGACAACAAGGGTGTGGAAGATCTGACAGTCGTTTCCATTCAGTAACATAATAATCAGCTTCCCCGCCGTGCGAGATACATCTCCTGCAGTGAAGGAAGTGACTGCAGGAACCCACACACAGCTGTGATGCTTTGGCATACAGCAGAGCCAGGGACAATGCGGACAGGTGGGGGTGCCTGGTACAGAGTTGTGCTTGAGGGACAAGCCAGCTACAGAAGCAGGTTGGTAGAGCTGGTCAGAAAAGGCGGCTTTTATGTGTTGAAAAGGTCGACTTTTTATTTAAAAAAGAGACTCCTTTTCTGGGGAACTGGAAAAGGTTTGTGGGGTTTTTTCCTAACAAAAAATTGGAAAATGCTGAGAAATTTCTGCCACAAATGTCACATGCTCGAAACCCCCGACTGTCTGGCTTGGGTCAGTTTCAGTAGACTTTCCTGCCAGTCCTAGAGTTCAGTTGTTTGTGATGAGGCTTCCTGGTTGGTCTGCAACCAATGGCGAAGGAATTTTCTGGGAAGAAGGCTCTTGTCCACTTCCAGCCCTTGGACAGCAGCAAGCAGAAAATGGAAAGCTGTATCCCAGAGGGAATGTGAACAGTAGGTACATGGGATCTGAAGGAGCAAGGATTGGTTTCAGCAAAGTGCGCATGCAGACTTATAGACCAGAGATTTTCAAACTGTGGGTTGCGACCCAGTACTAGGTTGCAGAATGGGAGGCACTGGGTCGAGGCGGCTATGGTTAGCACTGCTGAGCGGGCCATTAAAAGTCCCATTGACGATGCTGCCCAACTAAGGCAGGCTAGTTTCTACCTGTTCTGACACCGCACAGCAACCCGGAAGTGGCCCTAGGTGGGGGAGGGTGCGACACAGGGCTCCATGTGCTGCCCCTAGAACACTAGCTCATCATTATCATTGGCCAGTTTCCAGCCAATGGGAGATGGTGGGGAGGCAGCAGTGGCTGTGGGCAAGAGCTGCATGGAGCTGCTTGCACGCTTCCGCCTAGGAGCTGGACCTGCTGCTATCCACTTCTGGGGCGCAGCGCGATCTGTGGTGCCAGGACAGGCGGGAAGCCTGCCTCTGCACCTTGGCTGTGCCACTGACCAGGAACCACCAGAGGTAAGCCCCTGCCCCAATCCCCTGCCCCAGCCCTGAGCCACCCCTGAAACCTGGAGCCCCTCCCTGCACCCTAAACCTGTTATCCCCCAGCCCCACCCCAGAGCCTGCGTTCCCAGCCCAGAGCCCCCTCCCATACCCTGAACCCCTCATTCCTGGACCCACCCCACAGCTGTCACTCCTGCACCCCAATCCTCTGCCCCAGCCTTGAGCCCCAGCCACACTCCAAACTGCTCATCCCCAGCTCCATTAGGTCGCGGGCATCAGCAATTTTCTTCCACTGGGTCACCAGAAAAAAAGTGTGAAAACCACTGGTGTAGAGGAAATGGTGCCATGTGTATGGAAAGTGGCTTGGAGCCAGACAGGGTAGAGGTGGGAGTGGGGGAGGAACATCTATGGGATAAAGACAGAGAGAGCTTTCTAGCCCTTCCAGGAGGGATGCCAAGGATCGAGGCCAGAAATCCAGGGAACAGGGCCAGGACAGGGTTATTGTAATTCCTTGAACGATTCATTTGCCAGCTACAAAAGCAAAAGAAAGCAGCACCCTGAAATGGAGACTAGCTATTTTGCAGCAATTAGCTGTTGGTGCCGGCTGCTACTGTTGGAGACGATCCAAGGCAGAGCAGCGGCAAAGGGAGGACAAGGGCCCAGGTTGTTTCTGGGTGGGGTTGCCTCATCAGACATTGGAGCTGGAGGCTTTGGGATTCATGCAAGATCTTCTCTGAATTCTGTCCAGGCCAGAAGACTCTCTGGGATGGAGGGGCCAGTTGTGGCTCATTTCATTGCACTGGGTGCATTAGAGTTGTTTGATTGTTGCCTGCCTCTCAAGCATCGGGATCAGATGGCAGGTCCAGCTAATCCGCCTTGTGGTAGCCGTATCTTTCCAAAGTCGGAAGTGCATCCGAAATCAGAGGGAACCTGAAATAAATGCACTGGATCAGCTTTAGTAAATGTACCCAGCCTCGCTGGGTAAGCGCACCAATCTCCCCAAAGCATCCTGACTCCTGGGGGCTGCGCAGTTTGCATCCAGATCCAGAAGCCAAACATCCCTGGCGGGTCAGGGTCCTGACCCATCTCCAGTCCTGCCTCAGCATGCAGTAGGCCTCCCGAGAAAGCTGGGAGGTTCTTTTCATCTGTCCTTTGCTTGCTCCAAAGTCATGGCCGGGCACCTGGAGGAATTTATACCAGAATAATCACAATGAGGCCACAAGAAAATGGCTGACATCCTGCTCCTCATCCCTCTTCAGCTGCTTCTCCTCATGCCACCAGGCTGCAGGGCGGGAAGAGCCTTCCCAAGGGCTTAGCAGATCCTGCCAACCCGAGTGGCTTTTCAGACAATAAAATAGTCACACGAGTAGAAAGAGACCACAGCAAGAGTGCCTGGTTTCAGCGGGGAGTGGCTACTGATCCATTCTGCAGAGCTCCACTGAATCCTTCCTTTCTGGGTGCATGAGAAACCTTGTGCAGGGCAGGCAGCCATTTACTCCATGGCTGTTGAGGCCAGACTCGGCGTACTCAGGACCCCAGACACAATGAAGACTGGGCATTGGTGCTAGGGAGGACCACTGTGTCTCTCCAACTAACATTCACCCTTGGACTGGTGACTAGTACCGTCCTGGCCCTGCCATCCCTCTGAGAACAGGACACGGAAGGAGGCGTGCAGGCACATTGCTGTGTGTGGTCTTTGTACACGTGTGTGCCTCTTTGGTGCTCTATGCCTGGGAACGAGTGCCTGCTTTTTGAATGTCTATTTGTGCACGTGTGTGTGTGTGTGCATGCGTGCGCATCCATGTGCTTCTGGTGCTGTGGGAGTTTGTGTGGGGACGGGGGTAGGACGTGGCAGATGAAGGGGAGGGAGATGTCTGGAGTCTCTTCTTTTACAGAAAGTGAAAAATCAATCCTTGACCTTTAAAGGAGTTTATGAATTCCTGGCCTCGGAATCGATGCTCATTGATTTTTGTGTGTCTGCGTGGGGTCCCCGTGTACATGATCAGGTGATGAAAGCTAAGTTTGCTGAGCTCGGAGCAGGCAGAAGGAGGTGCCATTTCCAGCCAGCTGCCAGGAGGGAAAACATGGGGATTTTCTTTCTTTTTTTTCCCTGTTGCTCTCTGGCATCTGTGAACCCATGGGCCAAGGCTGGCTGCATGGAACTGATGGAGTTGTAAAGCTGTCTGGGATTTTAAACGGATCAACAAGTTTGGAATCTTTCAAAAGAGCAGCAGCAGGAATTACGTGTGTGTGTGTGCGCGCACATGCTGTCCGCCAGCACGTCCATCCCTCCCCACCTGTCTGTGAGCTAAAAGTTACTCTCTGTCAGCTCACATGGTGTTTGACAAAATCCTCCTTCTCAGTGCCCCTGCTCCAGAAACCCGCAGAGCCCAGCTCGGTGCTGCAAGATCAGCACTGCCAACTCTAGTTAGTTAAAAGGGCTGGGAGAAGAAGCCACTGAGATCTGTAGTGGGACGACCTCAGCAAGCGTTCCCCACCCGCCTCTCCTCCAGGCTGTTCGTGAGCTAAGCCCGCTTCACTGGGCGCTGTGGGATATTGACATCTGCCTCATCGGCACTTCTGATGGACAAGGTGCTTGATGGGGGGTTAGACAGTGGATCAGTGTTCTGGGCAGTGTTGAAGGAAAGGAGAATACTGCCATTTTGCTCTAGCTTCATGCATGCAGTCCTAGGCTGATTTCCCCCCCTTCACACTCCCCAGGATGCTATGTGAACAGGTGTGCGGTAACGTGTAGCTCTCTCCATGCCTATAACGGGTTCTTCTCATGGGCATGTAACACACGTCCCCTACCACCTGCGACTAGGAATGTGATTCCTGAGCTGCCCGCTGATGACCAAGTCTAGTAGGCCCAGTCCTCCAAGGGGAGCAGTAGGGGCAAAAAACCGAACTTGTTTCAAGACTGAGCTCGAGCAGTTTATGGAGAGGATGGTGTGATGAGGTTGCCTAGAGTGGCATATGGCCCATCCACGACAGCTAGTAGTGAATATCTCCAGTGGCTGTTGATAGGACACTAGATGGGGAGGGCCCTGAGTTACTACAGAGAATTCTTTCCCAGGTTTCTGGTTGGTGGGTCTTACCCACATGTTCAGAGCCTAACTGACTCCCATATTTGGGGTCAGGCAGGAATTTTCTCCCCACCTAGTGCAACTGGCAGAGATCTTGGAGGATTTTCACCTTCCTTTGCAGGGTGGGGCATGGGTCATTTGCCGGTTTGAAGTAGAGTAGATGGTGAATCCTTTGTAACGTGAAGTCTTAAAATCAGGACGTGAGGAGTATTCAGTGACTCAGCCAGAGGTTAGGGGTGAGGTTGCAGGCCACAGAACCTCACCCACCAGTCCATTACAGGACTGGGTGGGTGAGGTTCTGTGGCCTGCGACGTGCAGGAGGTATGACTAGATGATCATGATGTCCCTCTGGCCTTCAAGTCTATGAGGATAGTGGACTGGAAGGCATGTGTGTGGATGGGATGCAGGACCACTCCAAAGACAGGGCCTTGTCCAGTCTCATAGACCTAAGGTCTCCACAGGCTGGGTGAATGGCCAGAGAGGGGAATCTGGTTAGGCCAGATCAGTTGTGTACAGGCCTACTCAACCTTACTATGGCAAGCCAGTTCCAGTAGATCTTCCAGATGTAGCTGCTCTTAGGTCCCCTCAACACAAGAGTGTGAGTGGGCAGAGAAGGGCGGATGCCAACTCCTTCCACTGCTCTAGGATCCCTATTGCAGGCTGAGGCATGAAGGTAAAGGACATGTGCTTTGCTATGTGTCTGGGCTTGCAAAGCTCAACCTGGGAATACAGAGAGTTCAAGATCAGTTTGTCATTGTCCTGGCTTGAAAGGGCAAAAATGGTACATTCTGTCGCAGGCTGTCATTGCTACCCAGGAATCCCTGACTGTTTGGTTGAATAGCTCATTTCCCATTGAAAATGGGAGATTACGGAGCCTTTGCATATTTTCCATTTCAGCTGTGAGAGATTTTGAATGTCTGAATTGTTCAATGAATTGTAGCATAAACATATGCAGCTTTGGCTCCTGCCAGGCTCAGAAACACTGGAGGGAGAGTGAAGGGAAGTTTAGTCTTGGAGTAAAGGCATCCAACTGGGACTCGAGAGAGCCCAGGTCAGTTCCTAGCTAGGTCACAGACTTATGATCTGATCTTCGGCAAGCCAGCTGGGATTCAGTCTTTCAGTGCTTAGCATGCAGTAGCTCCCACGTTGCTGCTTAGGGCCAGGTTTCCTAAAGAGCTCCATGCCTCGAACATGTAATTAGGCTTCGTCTGCATTGCAAAAAAAAAAAAAAGTATGTTCTTAACTCATGTTGGCTAACTCGGGTTAACTTAGCACGGTAACCATGGCTACTTGGGTTAGCAGTTCAAGTTACAGCCTGTTGAGCAGTATGAGGTTTAACCTGAGCTGCTAACCTCAATTAAAAGCCAGGTTGCTATGGCTTTACTACTGTTTTAACCTGTTAGCTAACCCAAGTTCAGAACATGCCTTTTTCTGCAGCATAGACGTACTGTTTGTCTATCTGGCCTCAATTTCCCCATCTGTAAATATAGGGATAATAATATTTCCTTCCTCTGGCCCCTAATCTATTTAAATCATGAGTTCCTCAGGGTAGGGACTGCTTCGTACCACGTTTATGTACAACACCTAGTGCAACAGCACCCTGATTTTAGTTGGGGCATCTAGGTATTGAAATACAGATGATACATAAAGACCGGTCTCATGGCCCTGTTTCTACTCTAACTTCAGTGCAATAAAATTGACTTGTAAAAGACAGGAGCATCTCCAGTGAAGTCAATGGTGTAGGTGAGATCAGAATAATTTCCATTTCCTCCATCTAGAACATGAGTTGCAACATTCTCTGGAGAGGGCATCCCATCAGCTCAGTGCCTTTTGCCAGGGCAGTATGGGAGGGAAGCTTCCACTGTTGCTCCGTCCTGCGGACTACTATAGCTCGTCTCTTTCCAAGGCTATCAGTGCAGCCGGTACTGAAGTTCCATTCATGAATGAAATGTTCAGTGGTAGCTTGACCTTGGCTGCATGACACTTACCATGTTAAAGAGGGGCTGGAGAATGCTGATGTCTTAGTCCCTGCTCTTAAGTCAAGCAGCACGTGGGGAAAAAGCAAGGCCGGCTGAGCCTGTTTCTGTACATAGACCATGTTTATTCATGTCCGCCCACGGCTCTCCCCAGCAGAAGTTGCTTTAGTTGACAGTTGTGGAGTAGATGTAAGGGGCTGGGAACAGGAGGCTCTGAATGCTTCTCAGCTGTTGATAACGTGTGGGGGCTGGTAGCCATGAAACAGAATCGTTGTCATGTTAAAGGAGGTTGTAAAGAAATGGCACTAGGTCTCTGTCCCTGAGAGTGGAGGCTGGAGGTGGGCCAATGCAGGACTCTAACTGGGCCCACACTTAACTTTGGGCCACTTGTTGCATTCCACAACTGGCTCAGTTTATAATGGGCTGAAACCAGAGCTCAGCTCTACATAAGCCCTGTATTATGTAACTGCTTAGTAGCCCCAGCTGAGATGCAGACGCCATCATGCTGGGCACTAGTACAAAGAGATGGTCCTTTCCCTTAAGGGCTTACAATCTAAATAGACAAAGCATGTGAGAATGCAAGTGTTTCCTAATGGGTAGAGTGCTTTGCTGGGATTCAGGGACCTACATTCGATCACTGGCCTGCTGGGTGACCTGGGGAGAGTCATTTTGCCTCTCTGTGCCTCAGTTTCCCCAATTGCAAAAGGGGGATAATAATACTGGCCTCCTTTGTAAAGTGTTTTGAGAAAAAAATGCCATCCAAGAGCTAGGTATTATTCTAATTATTCATGGTTTTTACTGACGGGGAAGGGAAGCAAAGGGAAAGTGACTTGCCCAAGGAGTCTGTGGCCGAACAGGCAACGGAACCCTGGACTCTAGTGTCCCCCTCCATTGCTGTAACCACAAGCTCATCCTTTCTTTTCCCCCAACCTAATCACCAAGTTCAGCTCCCAACCTGACATTGGCATCCCAGTGTAAACTACGCTCAGCCCCAGTAGGGATATGATTTAGAAACCACCTTTGCTCAATGGCTGTTTCATTGGCTGGGAGATTTCGCTTTGCTCCCCGTCCCTTGGGTAGCATGGCTGCCATTAGCCATCTTCCACCCATCTGACCTGCCAGTCATTGTCGAATCTAGGAGTTGCTCCTGCATCACAGCCCAGCAGTAGCTGCCTTTTGAGCTGGGGCTGAAGTCCAGTGAGGCCCCCGTAGACGCACACATCGCAAGCCGGTAAAGTTCTCTGTGGCTTGTGACAGGCGCTCGAGAAATGAATAACAGTTAGAATCCCACCTGTGAATTAAGTCATCCAGACAATGGACCTGAGTGACAGCTCACCTCTGCTTCCATTTCCACTCAAACAGCTGTCTCCTGATGGGGCTTCAGCAGCCCAGCTGGTCTAAGGAGCACGCTGGAGAGGGAGGCGGGGGTAGAGCAGGCTTCGCACTCAGGCGACATACCGAGGGCTGTCACACAGAAGAAACCCTTCTCCTCAAAGCATGTCTTATGCTGCAAATGTAGGACATGGCTGTAATGAATTGCAAAGGGCTTCTGTACTGAGGCTGCTTGATGCAGATAGAACCCAGGTTTCTCTAGCTTCCAGGCTGATGCAGACACTGCTAGCTACTGTTGCTCCCCGAATCCTGGTCTGGATTGTGCACCGCATTGCAACCCTCTCCCTTGTCATCAACAAGCAATTTGCTGGTGACAGCCACACACAGTTGGAAAAGCTGCAGTGGGTGAGGCAGAGAGGGGGAAGGGGAGTAGCATAAGAGCAGAGAGGTAGAGGAAAGAAGGCCTCCGACCAGCGTATTGCAAAATGGGCCCATTTGCAATGATGGAGCAATGGTTCTGTCCCAAGGTCTCTGGCAACTTGATCTTTACCCTCCTAGTTCTTGAAAATAACAGGGGCATCTGATGGGATTATGGGCTTGGTGAGATGACGGCTCCAGGAATGGACACTCCAGGGGCACTGAACAAAATCAACCCCTCAACCCAGTGCAAACTCTGACACTCATATGTAATCTGACAATATATCCAGCCTCGCGTACTGTCTCTCCTAATGTATTCATATTTGTTTGATCTCCTACAAATTTCCTCTCTCTGATCTTTTGATGAAATAATACAGCTGGGGCCCTGGAAGATGCTGCATGGTGGGAGAGTCTCAATGAAAACCCTTTTAAGCATTTAGAATTCTTAAATGTGACATCATTCTCCTGGAAGGATACCGTATATACTGTACTGTTGAGAATGCTCCATGTAAAATATGAGGCCATAAAACCTTGTAACTTACAAGGCTCGATCAGCTACCCTTTATGTGGAAATCTCTCTCTCATCTCCTGAAACACTGCTTTATGATCAATGAATAGATGGAGGTGACATTTTTTCACTGTTTTTTATATTTACATAATATAAATAAATTCAGGCCACTTGTATATAATTTAGAGGGGAGGGCTGAGAGAAGACATAGCTTTTCTCATACAGTTGGCTATTGCCAAAAAAATGCTGTTGTGTATCAGACAGGTAAAGTGCTAGACCAGAGAGCCGCTTTCTGCAATTGTTCAGGGTAGTAGAAAGCTGCCCTCGAATAGACACTGGTTTGGAAGTGACGAGACCCCTGTGACTCCCAAAATAAAGCAGAAATTTACCAACAGTAGCAACCTGGAAATCTCTGACCCACCAGGTTGTCTTTAAAAGGAGATTTGGGGGCCTGATTTTCATTGTCACCACTCTCACAGTGCCGGGGGGCTCAAAGTGGATAAAAATTACATGTAAAGTCCCTTTTATTCTGCCAGAGAGGAGCACTGTGCATTGTGCTGTACATTGTGCATTACCTGGTCACTGCCAGGTACTGCACAATGCAAAATAACATTGGATGGGTTTATCAAAAGCCCCCAAGGTATTACAGTCAATGGGAACTGGATGCTGAATTCCCTACCCGTTATCCCCACTTGACTGATGGGGAAAGTAATGCACACACAGATTCACCCAAAATCACACAGCACAGCTGGGAATGGGGCCTGAGCCACTGGCTTATGCTGCTTTCCAAGGGGGTCTATAAAACCATGTATCAACTTCCCAGTGTCTGTCAGGACCAAGGACAGAGAATCTATTCTATAGGCTTAAAGCCATCTCTGGCAATTGAGGAGAATCTGGTTATTCCTTCCTCACTCAGGCCAAGCAGGAGGATCCAAAGAGTTGGAAGAAGCTGTGGCTGATACTGGATATTCTGACTCAGAGGTTCCAATACAATGCAGATAGCCTCATGATCTAAATATTGACCTGTTTGCCCAGCCCTGGTAATTGTCCTGCTAAGGTGATTATCCAGTAGTGACAGGCCAAAACACTGGTGCTTACAGGAGTGATGCTGCAGCATTCTTGACTAGTTCTGGAATAAGGTTATAGCAATCTATATCTAGCTATCTATCTATATTAATATAGCTATTGATCTATTTAAGGGGGGGAAATTGATCATCAAACCTAAATACTAACGCTCTGTAAATCTGCAGCATGTTATTTATCCATGTTGGAGGATGGTGAAATGACCAGTCCTACTCTGTCTGGTCAGGTAGGGTGGGTGCATTGATACACACACCAGGATCACCCACCTAGAACTTCCCACATGCTCGGGAGAACTAGAACTTCTTTAGTACCAGAACCAGTCTCCTGCCTCTTGAACTTAATAAGAAGCTCTGTTGACCTCCCTGTACCTTGTGTCCTCTTTGCAATCACTAGACAGATGTAATTATCAGAGAGGTTTTTGTGAGCAAACAGCAGTGTGGGCATTGTGAGACCGGGATTCTATTGGTGGCTCTGCCACTGACTGTGTGGCTGACCTGGGGTGAGTCATTTTCCTTCTCTATGCCTCAGTTTCCCCATCTGTAAAGTGATATTCTCTTTCTCTCAAGGGCTGAACTAATGTTTTCAAAGTGCTTCAAGACCTTCGGATGTCAGTTGGCCATAGAAGTACCAAATATTCACTGTATTATTTGCATTACCACATCACTTAGAGATTCCAGTGGAGATTGAGAGCTTTGAGCCAGGCATTGTGCATACACATACGAAGAGACAGGTGCTACCCTTAGGAGCTTGCACTCTAAATAGACAAAGAGTGTGAGGGGAAATGGTAGCACCACAAAACAAAGTAGCTTGCCCAGAATCACAGAGCAGATCAGCAACAGGACTAGGAATAAAATCGAAGTCCCTCTGACTCCCAGACCAGTGGCCAATTCACTAGCACATGCTGCCTCTAATTATCATTATATTTCTGCCCCCCCCCTGCACCCTTTTCCTTTTAAAATGTTGGCATCTCCCTATTTGTAGGCATCTGCTGTCTCCAGTCAAATTCAATATTGTAGGTTCCCAATATTCAGCCAATCAAACACTGTGATTGGCTAAACATCCTTAAGTGATTTTTAAAATGAGGAGGAAAAAAACCCCCACACCATGTGCTAGGAAGAAAATAATGAAGTTTGTGGTTCAGCATTTTAAGCAGCTGCTTCAGTCTGGGCTTGTGTGGTATACATAAATTAACTCACCCTTTGGAATGCTTGCCAGCCAATTGGAAGGCTCCCTCAAGCCAAGCCATTTTATAATTAAGTAATAATTGTTTTTGCTGGGGAGAACATAAGAAAGATAAACAGCTTGAGGAATCAATAAGCATCAAGGTCATGGGATGAGTTATTTACTGAATCATCTGTATTTATCTCCCAACTTTTCTGTACGAGGGAAAACAGTCTATTTGACACCAGATTTAAAAGTATCTAGGTTAGCATCAAGCCAGGTGGTGTTGGTATTTCTGTGTTTTTTTTTAAAAAAAAATCATTGATGATTGGGTGGTTTCACTGGAAGAATCTTCATTTGCAGGAGAGGATTTGGGGAACACCCAATATGACTGCAATGGAGTTATCTCTATATGTACATTTGCTCTGGCTTAACTAAATTGATGCAAATCTTAGCTTAAAACTGTTCTTAATTATTTAAGGTAGGCCTGGTTTGAGCTGTAATAAGAGCAACCACACAGCCTCTTGCATTGGTTTAATTAAATCCATTTCAAATGTCACGTTACATGTACACACTGGGTTGCATTCATCTATTGAGTTCTTTGAAATGCAACTGATGCTGGGGAGTGGTTAGAAGAAGGGGATCAATGAAGGGAGTATGGTGCTTTCCCTGTCATAGGATCCTGCAGCAGGACCTGTCTTATGTCTGCAAGCAGTCCCATTGAGTTTTACAGAACTCTGTGTGAGCAGACCCTGTGGCTTCAATGACTTCGTCTCAGATCAGTGCGGAGAGCCTCTGAAGTCACTGGGGATTAGTACAGGCTCTGCTATACTTACATGGAACCCCATTATTTTAACTGGGGTTCCAATGTGGGCTTAAGTGTCTTCCTGTGCTGAGCTCCACCGTAGAACAGAGGCCCAAGATGCTAGAGAAGGAAGTGACCCTGAGAAGATGGGAGGAAGGATGTTTTAGAGGGTAACACACTGGCCTGAGACTTGGGAGACCTGAGTTTATGGAACTCTAGAAATGTAGGACTGGAAGGGGACACCAGGAGGTCATTTGTCCATTGTCCAGCACAGACACTGGATCAAGTAAACCTAGCCCATCCCTGACATGTGCTTGTCTAGTCTGATCTTAAAAACCTCCCATGATGGAGATTTGATAGCCTCCCTTGGTAACCTCTTTCAGTTCTTAACTACTCTTCTAGTTAGCAAGTTTTTCCTGATATCTAACCCAAATCTCCCATGCTGCAAAATAAGCCCATTACTACTTGTCCTACCCTTGGTGGACCTGGAGAACAATTGACCACCATCTTCATTAGAATAACCTTTGACATGTTTGAAAGTGTGATCATGTACCCTCTCAGCTCTTCTCTCTGTTCTCTTCTTTATCGCCCCTCTTTCATTTTTCTTTTCTCTAGATTAAACATGCCTAATTCTTGCCACCTTTCCTCAGAGGTCAGGTTTTCAAAACTTCTTATCACTTCTGGTGCTCTCCTCTGGACTCTCTCCAATTTGCCAACATCTTTTTTTCAAGTGTGCTGCCCAAAACATTCCATACTCAGCCATAGATTCCCCATGTGAATGCAAGTAAATAGTTACTGGCTATGCAATGTTTATCCTCCATCTCCGAAGTTAAAACCAGTCTGAACTTTAGCCCCAAACTTCAAGCCAGTTTTCGTGTTCACTCTGAATTGGTTTCTTTTCCAAAATTCTATACTGTGGGATAAATCAGCCCAGCTCCACTGATGTCAGGGAGGTCTCCAAAACCTACATGGCCTAATAGTGGGGTTAAATTTATGGAAGACCCATCACTCTGACTTCTGTTCTGTGGCCTCCGCTTAAATAACAGTGTCTGTAACAGTCTGGTTGCCAATAGACTGGTGTCCACAGAAGAAAAACTACCACTGATCCACATCAGTGCAGCCAGTGATTAGAAGAGCTATTTATTATTGGTATGACCTAAGGTAGGTCTGCTACTGTGGGAGTTGTATACCTTCTTCTGAAGTATCTGGCACCGGTCTCAAGATGGGAAATTGGACTAGATGGACCCTGGGTCTCATCCAGTCTGGCAATTTCTATATTCCTGTTTGACTGTGTCCAAGAGGGTCCATAGGCCCCTTTCTCTACAGATAAGACCTGATCCCCACCCCCAAAGGGCTCAGAGTCCCTGTTTACACTGGATTAAATGAAGTATGGGCAACAAAACAGGATGTGAACTGAATTATCTTCTCTCCGTTGGAGGGTCCCCCAAGGCACATCCCTGGAAGAAGCTTGCTCTGCCATGGTCCATTCTGTGCACTCGTTCTTTAGAGCTGCTGGCCTGGCACCACTCAAAAGACCCCTCTCTCCCCATGCCCACTCTGCCATGCCAGACAGCCTGTAGCTGTCAAGTAAGAGGCACTTTTGCACCAAAAAAGGGTTATTGGGGCCAGGCCCCGCAACAGGTATAAATCAATGTATCCCCTACCCCCATATCAACGGAGCTGTGCTGATTTATCCCCTTTGGGGATGTGGCCCATTGTGTCCTAATAACAATGTGCCACTTGTCATTGTTTAGTGGTTGCTTAATAAAAAGCAGAGATGTGACCAAATGGCACAAACCCAAGACCTGCATTTCAAACACCCCCAAATCCTGAGGCTGCAGGGACTCCACTCTGGAGATCTGTCTGAGGGGGTGCCTTGGGTTAAAATGGTTTTTTTCCCCCTGGCTGGGGATCTGAAAGAATGTGTAATATGCTACATCTCCCAGTTGGGCATCTGAGCCCCCTGCTGGCTTGAACAACAATTAACGAAATCAGAATCAATCTGTCAATGCGTTTGATGGCACAGAAGGGCCTTTGCCAATCTTGCAACTGCAAGCGGTTTGCCTGCCACTGTAATCTCTTCACGTCACACTCCATCTCTGTGCATCTCTCAGTATTGATTAAGTAATGTCAGTGTGAGGCTTGTTTTAGATAAAGTAGCTTTATAGAAAGCAAAGTGCCCAGTATATATAAACTTCTGGCTATTATTGTGTTTATCCTTGCAGCAGCAGGAGAGTGGCATAAATTGCAGAAGAAGTCAAGTTCTCATTTCTTAGCGGCTTCAGAGAGCGGAACCAGCCACCTTGGTTCAGACGCAGGCTTGGAAGCTTTCTGCACTATGTCAAATGGATCCCTGTACAAGCAGCCATGGCACGGAATTTTTTACAGGCCTTTATTGCAGGAGGTTGAACCAGAACTGAGCTCCCCCTCACCACCATCTGCCAACGAGCTTGCACTTTCCAGCCCTGATACTCTGCATCTCTCTGCCCTTGCTCCTCACTTCTGATCTACAGCATGGAGTTCCCATCTCCACTCCCTCTAGCAGCTCTGCTAATGAGCCCCTCAGTCACAACCTGCAACTTCCCCTAACCTCTCTGCAGGTATGAGTATCATTGACTATCAGGGTTGGAAGGGACCTCAGGAGGTCATCAACCCCTGCTCAAAGGAGGACCAATCCCCAACTAAATCATCCCAGCCAGGGCTTTGTCAAGCCAGGCCTTAAAAACGTCTAAGGAAGGAGATTCCACCACCTCCCTAGGAAACCCATTCCAGTGCTTCACCACCCTTCTAGTGAAATAGTGTTTCCTAATATCCAACCTAAACCTCCCACATTGCAATTTGAGACCTTTGTTTCTTGTTCGGTCATCTGCCACCACTGAGAACAGTCTAGATCCATCCTCTTTGGAACCCTCTTTCAGGTAGTTGAAAGCAGCTATCAAATCCCCCCTCACTCTTCTCTTCTGCAGACTAAATAACCCCAGTTCCCTCATCCTCTCCTCATAAGTACTTCTAGCCTGACCCTTAAGCCCTTCTGCTGTTGTAGTCCAAAGCACTATCCATCTTTGTCCTAATCTGCTACATATCCTGCTATCCTAGCTCCCAGGCCTCCTAACCCTCAGTCCTCCATTGCTGCTTCTGCTATTCCAGCCCTCAGCTCCATATAGATCTCTGCCAATGTGCTTTGCTTCTGACCTGCAGCCATCCACAGTTCACCTGGCCCCAGCCCCAGCCTCTGCCATTGTCTCCCTGTGTGACCTTGGAGAAGTCTCTATTCTGCATCTCTAAAATGGGTCTAATAATTTCCTTTTCCAGCTCTTTGTCTGGTCTACTTGGATAGTTCCTGCTCCAGAGAGTTTGTAGTTCTTCACTACATGCATGTACAGTGCCTCGCACAATGGGGCCTCAGTCTTGGCTGGGGCTCTGAGACGCTGCCATAATACAAATAAGAACAAGCAGTAAAAGGGGCTGCTTTACAAGTGTGTTGATGGTAGCAGGGAGGGTTATTGGCAGTTTTGTCCCTGAAGAGGGTACTTGAACCATGCCTCTAGGACTAAATACACCTAGTCATCTGGATCAGCTCTCATTGCTGGTGTTGCATAGAATCACATCCCCATGAGTCTGCTATTCACAGCGCCAAATACTTTCTACATGCTGAGTTTGTCATCTGAGGGTCTCCTTAGCTACTGAATTGATTATTTCAAAGAAACAGTTCACACACGTAGTTATCTCTTCATAAAGAGCATTAGCCATCATGGCAAGGTCTGTCTACACTCCAATAAACACACACAGCTGGCCTGTGTCAGCTGCCTTGGATTCTTAGGGTAATAAAAGTACAGTAGATGTTTGGGCTGGGGCAGCTGCCCTCAGTCTCCAAGATTAGAACTTGGCAACAATCTTTAAAACCCATTTATATGGATGTAGTGATCTTCAGTAAGTGAAATTCAAGAGAAGAGCTGTTGTGTTAATCTATAATGAAACAAGAACTAACCCTGAAGGGAAAGAAAAGTGAGTGCGAAAGGAGGTGTTATTGGAATGAACATTTCCAATGAAGTTCTCTCGTACTCTCTTTCTGCTCCACTCCTTCTCTATTTCTTGTTTCTACTCTTTCTTCTTCTATCATCTTCAATCTTTTCTGGCAGTGTTCACCCTCCTCCTCCATCCTTTGGGTTTTCAACCAGAATGGAAACACAATCTCCAGCTCCCTTTTTATTTATTTATTTATTTTAATTTGCCCATGACCAGAAGACATTTTAAATGAAGGTGGTGTTTGCAAAATACAAGCGGAGAGTTGGAAGATGACAATCTTATATTTATCAAGTCCCTTTTTAGTTGAGTTGGCCCCAGCCAGAGCCCTGATCCTCCACCCCTGCGCTTCAACCTCCTGCCCCCACCACATCCCGAACCCCTTGTTTCTGGCTCCACTCCAGAGCCCACTCCCCCAACCAAAGCCCTCACCCCCTCCTGCATCCCAAGCTCCAATTTCCATACAACCCGCCATACAATTTCCATACCCAGATGGAGCCTGGGGCCAAAACATTTGCCCACCCCTGCGTTGGACCATGCCACTTCTTTGGTGTCAAGTAGTTTTATTGACTGGCACAGTGAAATCCCCTGGGCAAATGGGTCGGTCTGTCTGGGGGGCTTTTCAATTTCCTGTTACTGGCAGGTGTTCTGAGGTCAGGATTTAGGACTTGGCCTAGTCATTTCTCCTTCCTCGGTTCCAATTAATCCCACACTGAGTAAATGCATTCCTTATGCTTTATGGTCCTGCAAAGCCTCTCTAAAAAAGAAAACAAACAGCCCCCAAATAAATTAAACACACACACACACACACAAAGCAGTTCCTTCCCCAGAGTTAATTAATTGGAGCACTACTTTCAAGAAAAGCACCCTCTTAAATCCCCTGTTGCTGAAGGCAATTTTCTCACCACAATCACTCAGTGTCCCTGACAGACAGGGACACAATCGCTCCTCAACAGAGAGTGAATGACATAGCAGAGATGGAGTGAAAACAGATTTTTAACATTACAGCAAGCCTTGTAAATACCCAAGGAGCAAACATTCCTCCCCAGCTGGAAGTCCACCTTTGATGGGAACACTGCAGGGCTTTGGCTCTTGCTTCCCTTGATATCAGTAATTGACCTGCCTTGCTGGGTATATATAACATGGCTAGCAACCCGCAAGTGACTTGGCTGTGCGTGTGACATGCCACACCAGTTTGCTATTGAGCTTAAAGACTGAGCCCATGTTGCTCTTCCATGCTCCCTCGTGTCTAGTACTAGAGTGGCACTGGAACCACTGAGTTGGCTGGTGTTTGCCCAGCCACAGGTGTATAACGGCTGACTGAGGAAGAGACCAGGTATAAAAAAGCAGCCAAGAATGAGGAACTCTTATTTCAACATTCAGAGCACTGCAATTCATCTTGCCCTGGCACACAGGGCTGTGATCACAGAATTTGAGGTCCTTAGTGACTATATCATAATCCTTGCTGCAACATGAATGTTTGTGTCTGTGCAGGAGACAGTGTTACGATGTTACACGTTTATAGGTAGTGCCTTTCATCCTGAAGGATTTCGCAATCCTGATCCAGACCCCACTGCTTTCAAACTGCCCTTCCCCTGTTAACTTCCTTGGGCTTTGGATCAGGTCCTAAATCGGTCTCTCTTATCAAATGTAAATATCCCCCTTCACCTGCAGTAGTGCCACCGAAACACGTCAATTCTGGAGTGGAATGAGGCAGTTGTTAAACGGAGTAGAGCCACTGCAGAATACAGGCCAGAAAGTGGGAAATGTATCCAGTCCTAACCTCACTGAAAATGTAGGGAGGCAAAAAGTAATCATCGTCCAGTGTTGGAATTTGGTCAGGATACTGCCATTAAGTCTCCAACGCCTACAAAAACATCATAAGTTCTTTCATGATCAGAGGTTGCCAGAACCTCAGATTTATGTCTTGTACAAAAGATGGCATTTCCAGGAACACAGTGCTCATTTAGCACCAGCCTGGGGAAATGGGCCTGTACTGGCTCAAAGAGGAGAATATCAGCTGTTCCCTGGTCAGCTCTTCTTTGTAGGCCTTCTATCCAGGCCTGAGAAGGTCCAACCCCTCCTACTATGAGGGACCTAGGGAAATCCCAGCCCAAGGGAATGGATGCCCAGTGTTTAGCAACCCTACTGTGAGTTCTAGAGCAAGATCATCTAGTGACAACCTGGCAGAACCTCCCCTCTTTGCTACACCATGTAGGGCCTTCTCCAAAGTCTACTGAAGTCAAGTAGAGTCTCTCCATTGGCTCTAGCTCGGGTCCCAAATCTTCAGGGCATTTTCTCCTTTTGCTGCTGGAACTGGAAAGTGACTCAACCTTCCTCTGTCTCCAGCAAGGTTAGAGATGGTCAGGTTGTGAAATCCACATATCCAGGTACCTACAGCCCGGTTCCCAGTAGTATCAGTCTAGCCAGCAGTATGTGCCATTCTCAGCCAGCCAGACTCTGCTCTTTTGTGATGTGCCTTATTGTATTGCTGCTAACCTGACTCATCAACGCAGAGTGCATTGAATAGGGGAATGTGGGACAAACATTTCCAAAAATATAACTTGTTATTTAGAAGTAATACATTTAAAATTAACCTTTTCCCTCCCGTTAATCTGAAAAATGTGAGGTCCGTTTGGTCCAGTACGGATGAGGAATTGAGTTCTGGGTTGACCGACATAGCTCTGCAAATGTACCTCAATCCTGCTCTGCTTTTCCAGTCTGCAGAGTCTTCTACAATTCTAATATACCTCAACCATGACCCACCAGCAAGTCTTCCTATTGCAGTCCTGCCGCACTGCCTCCTCTTGTTCCTGCCCTGAAGCATCCACTGTTTAACCACTGGACCTTTCCCAGATCAAGCTAAATTATGTGGGGAAAAACAGCTTGGATGAAACACCAGATTAATTTCACTTGCAGCCAAAGTAGTTTTCAACTGGCAAATTGCTGATCATATCCTTGATTCTTAACCTGCCCTATAAATATCAGCTTTTCCCTACACAGACCTAGTCAACCAGGGCAGATCCCAGGAGCCAGTGCTATTTAACTGCTAATTCTTGCACACAATACTAATAATTTAACCGTGTTTATAATATCAGTCAGTGCCCATGTCAAATCCATTGTTGTATGATGTGACCAAATCCATTACTGCACACGTGGAAATCAATTACTGCACATTAGGGAACATTTAACACTTTAGTGCAGCCTTTTCCGCAGCATTGTTTGCACGGCGTGGCTGGATGAATCATTATCTGCTGCTCTGGAAATAGATTTTTACAGCTGTAACAAATGCACGCAGGTGCAAAGCAAAATACACACACACTGGTAATGGCTTTAAACAGGAAAGCTAGGCAGCTCTGGGGCTGGGGAGGTAACATTGGCAATAACTCGTCACATGGGCTGGCCAGGGAATGGGGTTGTGTTGCTGTTCTGGAAAATTATTCCAGTTTGTGGGCCAAAAGTGTTTTCCGTTCAAATATTATAGCACATCTCTCTCTCGTATGCCTGTCACACCCTACCCGCCCCCCTACATTCCCTGACCCAGATTCTGAGCGGTACCCTCCATTTCCTTCATCTTCAATGTCTACGATGGAAAGGGATGTGTGAAGGGGAGAGGACAGCGCCCGGAGAAGGTGTGGTAGGTGAGTCTGCTGAGGACGTGAGAGAGGGACTTGGTGTGCGCGTGTGTGTGTATGTGTGAGTGAAAAGTTGTGTTGAGTACAGGAGGAGCATGTGGGGGAGAGTGACAATGTGGGATGGGGCATATGAGAGCAGCTGGATTTAGGCCAACTTTGCACCACTGGGGTTCACCATGCAACTTCTCTGGCAGCCCAGAATGGCCAGAGTATGATGCACCCGGCCTCTCTCCCGTACAGACCCCTCACTCACACAACCCTCGCACTCCTCCCATACAGAGCACACCCTCTGTCCTGTCACCAGCACACTCGCCTGACGCCCATTCTCTGTTCCCCGTCGTCC
>ML677397.1:5117924-5162894 GCA_007922305.1 Dermatemys mawii | reverse complement strand
TGGAGAGGGGCAGTGGGAGAGAGATCACAATGGGCAGTGAGCATTTGTGCCAGCATTTCCCTTCTAGATAATACTAGGTCCAATAGGAGTAGTGAGGGAAGAAACTAAACTGGCTTTATGGTGCATCTTGAGAAGTTTATGAACAAGATGATATCACGGGATTACTCTGTGACCCAGGGTGTCCCTTCCAACGCTGTCTCCTTTGTTAATTAAAATAGTCAGGGTGTTAGTAAAATAAGACATAAAGTGAATGTGGAGACCCTTCGCTGGATGGGTTGTCAGCAGGGGAGGACCCTGAGATCTCTAGATCTGAAAGGATGAGATTCTGCTGTTTGATCGAAGGGCCTGTGTCCTGAGTTTAGAAGATCAGCCACTAGAGGGGAATATAGGCCCTCACTGTGTCCGTGTGTCTCATCTGCTCTCCAGGGATGGGGGCTTAAGAGAGCTGGTACAATGACCCCAAAGAGCCAGCATGAGGAGCTGAATCAATTTCCTCTTGGAGTCTTGCATCTCAAGGAGGGAGTCCTTGCTGAGTACCTTGCCTCTCTAAAACGTGGCGGGTGCGGGGGGTTTTGCAGATTGCTTAGTTCCTGAGTACTTCTTTGTGGCTATTCCTGGGAAGACTACTAGCATCTGTCAGTGGGATGCAGAACAGCTGATGCCAAGTGTAAAGGAAGAAGGGGTGGGTCTGTGGAGTTTAGAGTAGGGGAGAGAAGTAGAGAGCCTGCTGAACCCTTCCCTCCAGCCTTGGAGTGGGGATCACCCAAACACAGGGTCTGATTTCCAAAGGGATTTAGCTGCCTACAAATGCAGATAGGCTCTTAGATATTTTCAACAAAGCTGAAGCAGATTAAGTGCCTAAATCCCCTTGGCTTCAATAGAAGTTTGGCCCCTAACCTCTTTAAGCTCTTCTGCAAATCTCTCTCAGCTCCTATCTGCTGGCCCAAGGGAGCTGCCGTGCTGCACTGGACCAGTGGGGCACCTAGCCCAATATCCTGCCTCTGACAGAAGCTAGAACCAGAGGCTTGAGAGGAAGGTGAAAGAACTAGGCTTTCTTGGGTGATGGCATTAACTGGGAGAAAAGGGGAAGGGGATTTTCTGCTTGGGTGTCTGAAGCTCCTTGCACAGGGGGGAAAAACGCAAATGAAATTTTCTTATTCTTTTTCAATTTAAAAGCCACCTGAAAGCTTTCACGGCAGGGGTGACATCCCGCTCACCTCCCCACTCCGCCTGCGTTTGATACCCCGACTGCTTAAGTCTCACTAGCATGAATGCGCACAGCTGCATGTAGTACACAGACAATGCCTAATGGCTGCTGGAGCTGGCGCACTTCCTAAGTAAGTCTGGCGTGTGGGAGCGCTGTAAAGGAGGGTGGGACTGACAGTCTGTGAAAAGTGGTAGAGGAGAGAGATGTCAGAGCAGTGCAACACCTCCCCACCTCCAATGAATGCATTGTCGGTGAAATGGAGCTGCACTGACATCACCAGAGACTCAGCTCTTCCAGCTGTCCTAGGTGACTGTGCCTTTAAGAGATCCCACATAGTGGCTAGGGATGTTATACCTCTGTCTCTGCTGGCTTTCTCCATGTGCTTCCGCCATGATCTGAGGGGAGAGGATCCGGCTCAGTTCTTGGCATCTCTGCTGATGCTGCCAACCAGGGCCTCCAACTGTGCTGCTCATTTTTGTGCTATGAGAGACTGAGCTCCAGACATGCCAAACCCATGGAAAAAATGCAGAAATTTGGCTTGGTTTTGGCTTAATTGACTGTGGGTTGCTTGTTGCTTATTTGGCTTGTAGCTTGTTGCTGCTTTTTTTGTATTGGCTCCCGGCAAGCAGGGGCAAGCAGGGGCAGGGGAAAGAGAGTCAGGGGTGCACAGTGGGCCCACCACAGTCCCAGACTGCACACCAGGGGGATCTAATCACATAGAGTGGTGGGGTTCTTAGGTGCTGGCTTGTTTTGAAGTGGGATTGATTTTTGGCTTATTGTGAAAGTCGGGGGGCTTATTTGCCACGTGAAAGTTGGCAACTGTTCTGAGCTCCAGCAGCTCATTTCATACAGGATGCACCAAGCTGGTGTCCCATTGTAATAACATTTAGTTTCTACTGAGCAGGTAACCACAGAGATGGAAGGGCCCATTCCCAGTTCCCTCAAGCCAGTCTGTCCCCTTCCCAAGGCCCAGAGCACAGAAGAGAAATGAATGACTTTCTCTGCAGGGATTGCTTTTCTAGGAGCAAGGACCTGATCCAATGCTCATGGAAATCAGCGAGAGTCTTAGTACTAACTTCAGTGGGGTTTGGATCAGGACTAAATTCACAAAGTGCCCTGTGGCACTGGAAACTGTCTGGCATAGATGTCACGAATCTGCCAGCATCATAGGTTTTAAACCAGATTTCCCTTCCATCCTCCAGTTCCTGCGGTCTCCCTGGCCCTATATTACTGACTGCTAGGAAAGTAAAATCATGTTCAAAATATTTTAAAACCAAATGGTGAATGCACAGGTTGCGTTAATTGTTGCCATATTGTGAAGTGTCTGAATAGGCCTGATTTTGTTTTTCAAATACACTTCATATGCCGTGGCTCAGATGGTCCATCAGCAGCATTAGCTATAACCCATCCCAGCCAGGCAGGGAGAACCTGGTAGAAGCCTTGTCAAAGAAATAACTCTCTTTGTGGAAAAGGGAGTCAAGTACCAGCTGAGGTTGGTGTAGCTAAGGTGACCAGACAGCAAGTGTGAAAAATCAGGACAGGGAATTGCGGGGGCGGGGAGGAATAGGAAACTATATAAGAAAAAAGACCCAAAAATCATGATTGTCCCTATAAAATCAAGACATCTGGTGTAGCTAAGGGGATGATAATGGGCTAGATTCATTTTTTTTTTCAATCTCTAGGACACAGGTTCAAATCCAAGCTAAGGTGCTAATCCTAAGAGGTACTGAGCATCATCAACATCTCTCTGTGGAACCTCCCTCCCCCCCAGCACTACACAATGCTAGTTCCAATCTGCGTGGAATTAGTTGATGGCATTCGGTCTAGTTCGTGCTTGGATGGAGGTAGACATAATGCGGAAACTGTGATAGCAATTAGCAGGAACTGGGCACTTTAGCAAGAGAGGACTCAATGGGCTGTGGAGATGCTTAGTTTCTCACTTTTCCAGCTGGTCCCTCTGGCTCAAGGTCAATGCACTTTGGCAGGGCAGTGTAGGCCAGATCCAAAGTCCACTGGACTCATTAGAAAGATCCCTTCAAAGAGCTTTCCTAGATTGTGGAAATTTGCCCTCTCACAGGTGGCTTCAGCCTCAGGGCTATATTCAGAGGCCTGTCTAAGCTGCTGACTATCTCTGCCTTTCCCCCAGTGCCTTAGCATAAATTGTACCAGGTGATGCCCTCTTAGACCTACTTGTTGGCATGTAACTTACACATCCCCACTGAATTTGGCCCTCGGCTTGCAGGGCTGTCATCCAGTAACATTCGCTAACACTAAAACCTGCTTAAACCCAAGAGGCAGTATCCATTCCTAGTTACAGCAGGTGGGAGAATTTTCATCAAAACAATCATGCATTGGAAAAAGCCATTTGGAAGAAAACTTTTTTGGGGTCATAAAATCATATCAATTTTGACAGTTTCCCATGACAGGAAATTTTAAAAAAAGAAAGCAAAAGAAATATCTATATGGGGTTTTTTTGTATATATTGCATATTTTTTTCCAAAACAAAAAGTATTTTCTTGGTTTGAGGGAAAAAAAATTATTTAAATATTTTTGTATTTCGTGACAGGTCAGCAATACGAGCGAGTACTGTGACATGTCTTATCCTGTCAAATGCTGGCATAATATGACTCTGAACAAATTTTGATGTCTGAATTTCCCAGGCCACAGTAATTCTGAGTTTTCCCCTACTCTGCTCCCGACTACTCAGTGCAGCCTTTGTGACAAAGAGGCTATTTCTCATCCTTCTGTAGGAAGAGGCATGATTAGCTTGCTTTCAGCCATAACAGACTTTGTCTCACTCCTAACTTTGGGGCTGCCGGAATTGAAATGCCGCAAATGAAACCAAATAGGCCCACAAAAACCACGCACAAAAGCACCCAAACTTATGCCAATAATGCATAAAGCACTGGAATAAATATAATTAGTGTTGCTTCAGCAGCAATAAAAAGATTAATTTGCTGTTACAGAAAAGAGGGAAAAAAACCCAAGTGTTTGTGCTAAAAATTGCTGCCAAGAATTGCTTTTCATCTAGTACATTCTGCTTTATTGGTTTTTAGCCTTTTCCTCCTCCCTTTCAGATACCTGAATTGCTGCATAAGGAGATTGCAAGGATCTGATCTATTGGTAGGACATCCCTCAGACGCCTCCCATATGTCCCTCTGGGTCTCCGAGGCTCGGTGTTTTATTTTATTTATTTATTTATTTTACTCAAAGACGCTGATTTGCCACAGCACCGATCTAGGAGGGCTTTACATACTAGACTGACAACATCTGATCTATGGCCATATTCGCAGCCCCCAGACTTCATCAGCCTTAATAACATTCTTCTTTACAAAGTGCTTTCTGTTAAATATTTATGAGCCAGCGCAAGAACAGCCACAGCCATTGTCTGTAGATTTGCAAGCAACAGTTCTCCCTGCAGTGTGATGGGGCTGTGCTGTCGAAGAGAGATGGGCAACCCTGCCTTTATTATTTATGCCAAGCCGGGGGCTGCTCTAGCCGCGACGTACCTTTGCTCATTTCAGTGTCAGTGGCCGAATACTTGGGTAACGGGATTTACTTGTCCAGGACTGGTGAGGGTCTAGAAGCTGAAGGTTTTGTTTAAGGAATCCCAGGGTACACTCTGCTCCAGATGGGAGCAGGGAGACAAACCTATAGAATCATAGAATATCAGGGGTGGAAGGAACCTCAGGAGATCATCTAGTCCAGCCCCCTGCTCAGAGCAGGACCAATCCCATTGTCCCTGACAGGTCTCTGCTAACACTAAACTCTGTAGGACCACACTAGAAATAACAGGTTGGACATTGCAGCTCGGATTCTCAAGCCCACCCAACGGTGGGGGTCTGAGCATGGGTGGCTAGTCTGGATTTCTGCTGGAGCCACGTTAGCCACACTGCTATCAGTGGGGTCTGCTAGCGTGAGTCTGTCTACCCAGGCTGCGAGGATCACGCCTCGTGCTAGAAGAGCAGGAGGGTGCTGCAGTTCGGGCTTGTGGTGCATTAGGTGTATTTGTCTGGCGAGCCAGGAATCTGGAAGGTGATGTGGATTAGGATTCAGGTATTTTGCCTGTTTCAGAGTAGACTGCGGGAAGCAGTTGAAATTCAGATCCCCTGCAATGAGTGTTAATATGCTCTATGGGGCTATTTTCCCTCTCCATTTTTAAATCATCTGAGGCAGGGGGGCGGGCAGGGCAGGTCTGGTGCATTGCTGTGGCATTGCCACTGTGCATTGGAAAGGAAATTCTGCAAATAAAGGAGCTCTGTCTCATGCAAACAAACCACACCAATGAAGGAGCTAAAGCAAGAAAGTCCATATGTTCCAAGTGCCAAGGGGTTTCCCTTGTGCAGCCACTGAAGTTCAGCTCTGCTACCTTTTTCTCACCCTCCATTAGTGCCTATCCCAGGCTCTCCAACACAGCTGCATGCATGCTGGGTCTTTGGGAAGCTTGTAGTTTTGGTTGGTGCTTGTGCTGGATACATGTCCCTTGAGTTTCCCTTTGAGATGCTCAAACAAACAAAAACATCTAGCAAAACTGAGCCAAATCTGGCACGTTCCTCATTTGAGATCAAAATCTTACACTGAATGCTGACCCCTCCAAAACTCTACCTGGAAAAAGGTCTGGGAGTCTTCAAGGCTCTGGAAGCAGATGAAATTCAGCAGGTTTTTGTGTCATTCACACTCTTTCTCTTCATCCAACCTTTGTCTCAGTTGTTTATCTTCAGCAGGGCTTGCCCACAAGCAGTGCTGTAATAGAACTGTTCACCGGGGATCCCGAATACACCTCTGTGTGTGTCTGTCTGGCAGCCCTACAGAGAGAATAAAAGCCCCACTGATACAGCCAGCTAACTAAGATTTGCCTTTACCCTAAGTGCTAGAAGAATACTTTTTGGGAACCAAAAATCCTAATTCTAATTAGGTTCTGTCTCTAATGTTACCTAGCGATTGCATTGTCATTGTGTACGGCTTCATTAAAGTGCATATCCTATCCAAGCCAATGACAGCCTAAACTCCAAAGACTCAGACGTCCAAACTCTCAAGCTTATTTGAATGGAATCTCAGCTCTCCGGATCTAGAAATGAGGCTGGAAATCTCCCAAAGATAGACTTTCTTATTGGGATCTCTGAACCTCCCAGTTTGGGTTGTGCAAAAAACACCATAGTAAAAATACTTAGCTGTTATATAGCACTTTCCAGCCAGAGACCTACAAAAGGCTGGCACCACTGACCCTGTTTTGACTTGCCCAGGGTTAGTAGGCACAGGCCAATGCTAGAGTTAGGAATCAGAACAGCCCCTCACCCAGCTTTTTGGCACTGCTGATGTAGGTGCCAGCCAAACCCCACAAAGTGCCGAGACTCATGAAACACAGAAGCTTTCACTTTTCTCTTGGCTTTTTAAAATGTTGGCATTTTCATTTTTAACCTTCAGAAAAAGGATTTGGTTTGGTGCCAGCCTGAGAGGATGGCTTCAGGTGGCTCTCCTTTTATCTCAGTGCTTAGGGCTGGAGCAAGCATTCATAGCCTGTAATTTAGAACACAGCAAGTGCATCATGAAACATAAAACATTCTGTTCTCCAGGAGCATCTATTCAAAGACAGGGAGCAAACTTGCAGCAGCCTGAGAGAGTTAGATACCCGGGGCTTGCTTCTCACTTACCCTCAGGCCTCTTCACACCTCTCCAATGATGGAAAAGGGAAGTGATGCCCTAAAAATTCTCCCCTGCCCAGAGAAAGTTCTCCAATGGTGTATGAGCCCTGCTACTCCTCAGTGCCAGGGGTGCGCGCAGCTGAAGCACATTGTACAATAGTTATTCTCTATTCCCCAGCACCCACTGGGGTCCTGGGAAGCAAAGCAGCACAGATGCCAGAGGGGGTGTTGCCAATTCTTGTGATTTTTTTTTTATGACAAGTGTCATCACATTAGGTGTCTTTATTATAGCCCCAGCTCCTGGAATCATGTGAATACAAGAAAATCTCTTTTTTGCATTAAAAATGTCTGGTTTTAGCCCTCCCAGTTCCAGAGAAAACCTTGAAAACATAAACACTTAAGGCTCAGTAAACAAAAGCCAGAGCAATGAGTTCTTTTGGTTATCTGAAAATATTTTCATGATTTTTAAGACAATCTTGTGATTTTTGGGGAGCGGGGGCTGACTTTTTTTTAATGCTTAGGGTTGGCAATACTGCATATGAGGGGGGCAAAGACATCTTAAAATCACCTTTGCTTCCCTGCTTAAAACATAGGAATGGCTGTACTGGGTCAGACCAAAGGTCCATCCAGCCCAGTATCCTGTCTACTGACAGTGGCCAATGCCAGGTGCCGCAGAGTGAGTGAACCTAACAGGTAATGATCATCTAACATCTCTCTCCTGCCATTCATCACCCCGCTCTGACAAACAGAGGCTAGAGGTCAACAGTCCTTACCCATCCTGGATAATAACCGTTAATGGACTTAATCTCCATGAATTTATCCAGTTCTCTTTTAAACCCTGTTATAGTCCTAGCCTTCACAGCCTCCTCAGGCAAGGAGTTCCACAGGTTGACTGTGCGCTGTGTGAAGAAGAACTTCCTTTTATTTAATTTTTTTGTTTTAAACCTGCTGCCCGTTAATGTCATTTGGTGGCCCCTAGTTCTTATATTATGGGAACAAGTAAATAACTTTTCCTTATTCACTTTCTCCACACTACTCATAATTTTATATACCATCTATCATATCCCCCCTTAGTCTTTTCCTTTTCAACCTGAAAAGTCCTAGCCTCTTTAATCTTTCCTCAGATGGGACCTGTTCCAAACCCCTAATCATTTTAGTTGCCCTTCTCTGAACCTTTTCTAATGTCAGTATATGCTTCTTTGCTCCGGTGCAAGTTCAGGAGGAGAATACCTGGCAATTGGGTCCTATGGGTAGATATTAATATAAGGACATGGAACTGTAATGACCCTTGGCCACTGAATCCAGTTGCCTGCTCTCACAGCCAGGCCTGTCATGTAATCACGAGAGAGTGAGAAGAATGAAAAGCCAGCATCTGAAATCCCACAGAGCTGCAGGGTACTAGAGTCTGCAAACGTGAGTTTTGTTGCTGTGCGTTTGAAACATTCTTCACCAGCTGATTTCTTGTTGTGGAGCGTGCTCCAAGGATGTGCATGTGGAGCTGAAAATGGGACACATAAACAGTGGTAATAATTTCACAGACAGCTCTGCACGTTTCTCGAGTGAGAAGAGACACTTGTGCTCTTCCGTGTGGCGCTCTTTATGGTTAAATCTCCCATTGAGATTCAGGGCAGAGTTCTGCTAATTAAAAGAGCGAATGCCAGAGGAAGGATCTCCTTGTAGGGCTAGTCGGTATCTGCATACATGCAGACTGCTTCAGGAAAAAGACCCTTGAGTTATTTCCCCACATACACACACCCAGTGCCCACATTCTCACCAAGGGAGGAAGGAAACACACACGTGTACATGTAAATCAGTGGGGAAATCCTAGCCCCATTGAAGTCAATAGCAAAACTCCACACCCCCAGGAGCTGATTTCCAGTGCAAGTGTCTCCAGGCACCTCTATATTGGAAGCCAATGGCCAAGCCATTGCTATTCTCCTGGAGTTTTTCTATTCCACCCTGTCCTGTCCAAGGGAAACGTCTTTGGTTTCTGCAGGAGCTCAGTGTTCAATGGCATTCACTTTGCAGGGCAGAGGGAAGGTCACGGATCCAGAGATGCAGGTACCCGGGATGGCGATACCATACTTGTATCCTGTTGGGAAAGCATCATTCCTGGAGCTGCGGCTACAGAGGTCAGCCCAGTACGGTCGAAGTGCCAGTTCTCCCCAAGTTCATGTATATTCTGGGGGATTATAGGTAAAGGGCATGAACGAGCAGAAGTGCATTTGGATTGTTCACGTGATGGATTGAAAAGTCTCTGTCATGCACTGTCACCAAAGTCAAGCTTTAAATAGGAGCTTTCTATGGAGTGTTGTATAACTAGTGTTCTAACAATAGCTGCTGCACAGCTCAGGGAGAAATGGGGCTGTTACAGAAAGCAAGATGCTCATTGTGTTAATATATTCACCACGTCCAGTGTGTTCATACCCGAGCATAGCAGTGGATGGGATATGCACCTGACAGGCACTCAGGCAAAGGGGCATGTACCCTCGTGGAATCCAGTCTGCTGTGCAAAGGGGTAGCTCTTGCCTATTTACACTCAGTTGCGCTAATTAAATGCAGGTTTTTGTGGGTGTGCAGGTACATTTCTGAGGGCAGGCTATACACTCCTTTCAAAATCTGGCATCAAATATCTCAGCGAGATTGTCTGTGGCAAATTTAGGAGGTAGGGTTGTCCCTACTGTTTAGAGACTAATAATAACTGGGTTCCAGTTTCTGTAATTGACTTGGAGTTACTGGAAGCAAGTCTGTTCCCCCTCTTCATGCCTTAGTTTCCCCTAATAGTATTCTGCTGGAAGGTGTTAATGGCTGTCATCAAATGGGTCTTTGATCTATAGACAATCACAGATGCAGGTAAAGCTGATGGGTGTGCTTAACATCCTTCTTTCCAGCTAAATTGAAGGTGCAATTAAATGCTCCTTTTTGCAGAGATAGGTGGAAACCATAGGAAGCTACTACCCAAGGCACTGAGCTTGGCTAACCCATGTGGTCTGAGGAGTTTCTCTGGGACTAGTAACAAACACAGGGGCTGTAGGAGCCTATTTGGAAAGCTATATGTGTGAGAGATGCAGAAAGCCAGGAGACTGTGAGAGAAGTAGTTGTGAGCATGACCCTGAGAGGGAGCAGGGAGAGAGATGCTTGTATCTTGTGCGTTGAGGGGAACAGGACTTTGTATACTGTCATAGTAAATAAACAGGATTGCATTTGCACCAAATAATAGACCTGGCTCGTATCTTCTGTTTCTCTGCCTCATTGGGCATGGCCTGAATATGGGCTAACCAGGCTAAAGAGGCAGAACTAGCTACCCACCTCTGCTCTGCTCCACTTGAATTTAAGGGGCAGTGTCCATGGGGACTGTTGCTGTTCCTTGGAGTCAAAGAGAGACAAAAGCCACTCACGTGGTGGAAACCCAAACTGCCTCGTCCTACGAACTGCAAAAGCCACTTCCCCTCCCTGCCCTGACTCGTCAGGGCCTGGCAGATGTTCTCACGGTGTCGTAACCAAGCTCGACAATAGGCTCTGTGGCTTCCATGACAGGCGGCCATTGTGTTGCGGGGGGAAGGGAAGTGCCTGCTGTCATTCACAATGGTTGCTTGTTGTGTCAAGATGTCTTTTGTCCCCACGGTGGCCCTTAGGGATCTCAGCTGGAGCGGGGCCTTTTTCTGTCCGCCCATAATTCATGTCCCCCGTGTTCTGGGTGTTCCTTAGCACCCCCTTCTGCTCCTCCGCCACGTGGGTGCTGAGTCCCGAGCAGCAGGCCCCCCACCCCGGATGTCAGTCATACTCTGACTTCACTCAACATGTTCCCCCTCACTCCCCATATTCCCTGACTCTCCATTCTCCCACAGAGGCAGAGCTGATGACTCAGCAGAAGTGGCAGGTGATGACTGCTGCCTGGCTTCTTTGGTTTACCTGCTCAGAGAGAGACTTCGGCTCAGTGCCAGGCCCTTCCTTCCTCACAATGGCACGGCTGGAAGTGCCGCTGCTGCAAACAAGCCCATTTCCACCCCTGTCTTCCACCACAGGGAACGGTCCTGGCTCTGAGGGAGAGTTGCCTTCTCCTTTAGAATGAGGGCAGGCTCGAGGCCCCATGAGGTAAAAGCAATTATGCTTCTATAGCACCTTTTGCCCAAGGCCTTTAGAGAAAGGTACAAGCACAGATTCAGTCTGCTTCACAGCAGCCTTGTGAGGTGGATGACTATTATTGCACAAGGATGGGGGGAACGGAGGAGGGGCAGCAGTTTGTCCAACGCCACTCAGTGAGTCAGTGGCAAAGCCAGCGATACAACCCCTGCCTGTTCTCACCAGAAATAATGAGACAGTGTTCTCTCTCCCTTTTCGGGCAGCGCGTCTCGCATGTGGCATCTTCGGGGGTATGAAGAAAGGGGTTTGACAAATGTCAGAGCCGACATGAATGAGAGGCCTGTTCTGGGTCTAAACTGAGCTCTCTTTCCAAGTTTCCATCTGGTTTGCGAGGGAAGCAGGGAGAGTACATTACACATGCCGCAACCCTGCGTAACTCTGGCTCTGGGATCCCCACCCAGCTGCACTAGAATGAGCTGGATCAGCGTAACTCGTTGTTGCTTTGCATCTTGTTTGTGGTCGTTTTAAAAGTGGCTTCAGTGCTGGACTGAACTGTATTTTAGTGCAGGCTAAGCGTGTGCTAGAGTGCCACACTGGAGAATGAAGCGCTCTGTTTAATTTAGGCCACTTTCCCCCCCGTGCTCAGATGATGAGCGCTAGCGATGCAGTGATTGCATGGCCTAGTGGATAGGGAGCCAAACAGAATGGCAAGAGACCTTGGGTTTCAGTTCCAGGCTCAGCTGTAGAGGCCCTCTGAGATCTTAGGCAAGGAACCCTCTTCTCTGTGTGCCTCAGCTTCCCATTTCTAAAAGGGAACAACATTCCCCTACTCCACAGGCCTGTGGTGAAGATCAGTTCCGTTGATGCCTGTAAGGTGCCCACATCCTAGGGTGATGTGAGCCATGCAAGTGTCAGGGTATCTACCTAGAGAAATGGCACACCTTGTTGCCTTGATGGTCCCCTGACTCAGTGTGCAGGAGGAATTTGGTCATTCTGTGAGACTGCTGGCACAGGGAGCAAGCTGTGACCATGGTGGGCATCTGTATGATGTGGACACCTCTCTGCAAAAGTTGGGCTGGACGCAGAGACTCCTTTCATGATGATCAGCTGTAGGTTCTACCTGGGCTGGAGGGGAAAGTTTCCAGGTCTCATGACCAGCCCTGCTGAACCACTTACTTGCTAAGAGCGGAGGGCAAGAGAGGTGAAAACAGGTTTCTAACTCACTGGCTGGTGTGTATTCCAGGTCCCCTTCTGTGCCCAGTCAGAGGATATGAATCTGTTATAGCCCCAACTACAGGCCTTGACTCTTTAGTTCAAGCCTGTAGCAGCTCTTGGAGGTCCCCGATTTGATCTCTGGTGTGACAGCCAATATGGCAGCAGTCACCGGTGCATTTAAGTTTAGCTCCTCTTTGAATTCTGGTTGGTTCTTGACTTAGCCAGGATCTGGCTCTCCTGCAGCCTGTTAAAAACCCAAATGGTACCATGCTGAACATGGCACTCTGAGCCACCAAGTGCATGCAGTGACTTTTCAGCAGCCTATTGGCTGGGATTCGAGAAAGGGCCTGGATCAGAACCTGGATTGAGCTCCCTCAAACCCAGATTTTGCACAGGGCCCCTCACTCCCAGATCTGAACAGGTTCTGCACTTGGAGGTGTTTGAAATCCACATCCAGACGGTGTAGCTTGAGTTGCTCTCTACTTCTGGTGACTTAAATGGCCATCAAGGGGACTTGGAAAATGGGTAGTTCATTAGCTAAGCAGCTTCCTCTGCCAGTTACAGCCCTCGATAGCTCGGAGTATTCTTCATTGTGGCTTCTAGGATCTGGGCTTCCGCAGGGCTGGATTAGTTTGTTTTCACTTCTCCTCTCACCTGCTGATCATCCAACTGTCTTGATGCTTGTGTATGATGCAGAGACACGTCGGAATACCAAATAATAGTTACAAATGCCAGGCGATGGAATCCAAACTGCAGTCCATAGTCTGGCTCACAGCCCCTGGAAGCAATTCAGTCCTTAGAAGCAGAGATGGGACTTGAATCAAAATCCCAGATCCAAAAGGCCCTGAACTTTCCCACGTGGAGTTTGCACTTGGATCCAAACAGCATAGCTTGGACTCTCCTCTAACTTCTCCTCCAAGCTGTGCATTTCCAAAGCACTATATTGCACTTCTCAGCTAGTTAAACACATTCTGCTTGTGTGCCCCCACCCCCTCTCCCATCTGGCCTTGTGCCCACAAGAGGCATGTTATAGAAACCCTCCCTAAATACACTGCCTGGGGAAGTGACTTTATATTTTAATTCCCAAATAGGCAGGCAAAATTGAGTGCTCTGATTGGCGTCTGCAATCAGCGCCCCATTCATTGAGTGCTGTGAAGGGAGCTGATTGCAGCAATCGCAGCTTTGACCTTCCAGGGACTCTGACACTGCCTCTGCTTCGTTAGCAGGGTAAATATTTTTCCAAAAACAACATTTCCGAACTGCAAGAAGTCAGGGCGAGGCCGGGCTTCTGTGCGACACAGAGGCTGCAATTGCATAAACCCATGTCTCCGGCCAGGAGTTCATAGCTCAAGGCCCTTGAGAGACTCGCATTCTCTTCCAAGTGCTGCCACAGCCATGCTGTGGTACTGTAGGCCAGTCATGGCCCTGCTCGGTGTCTCAGTTTCCCCTCCCACCCTTTGTCTATATATTTTATTATGAGATCTTCAGGCCAAGAGCTCTCTCTCACTACGTGTATGTACAGCACCTAGCGCAGTGGGGGCTTGGCCTTGTCTGGGACCCATAGGTGCTATTCTAATACAGAGAGTAATATAATAACAGGGCATCAGTTAGGGATTGGGGCCCCATTGTGCTCGGATAGCCCTTGGACCTAAGAGCTTGTGGTATAAATGTGAAATGAAAGACAATATCTCTGCCACGCTTTGAGATCCTCCAGCCAGCAGGCGCTCTGGACAAGGCTAATGGATCCAAGATCAGGTGCTAGCCACCTTAAGTCCATTTCCCCGGACCTCCAAGGCTGCTTGTATGCCCCACAGACTCAATACCCCTCTCTCTACACTACCATCCCCACCCGATGGGGCCGGAAAGGGGTAGAGACACTAGTAGGCTATAACAAAGGTGAGGAGCACCAGGGAGCACAGAGTCAGTTTATGAGAAGCATGAGATGTGGAAGCAGCACTCCCAGTGCCCCGGCTGCCTGACTCGTGCTCAGGGTTATGTAGGTATTCCCACAGAGGAGAGCTTTAAGGAGTAACGTGGAAGAGGCTAGTGGATCATGAGACCCTCACTGGGTTCTACAGAACAACCCACCCTAGGTGTCACTCATGACCATGCCCAATAGCTCCATGCTCTGATGATCGAGTTCAGCCATGTTACAGATGTTCAAGAACTCCATTCTCTGGCTCAGCCCTTCCTACCCAGGAATCCTTAAAATAGTAGATCAGTCCAAAAAAGTCTCTCCCTCCCCTAAGCCTGCTATGGCCTCTACCCAGCCCCATCAGGTAGGGATGGTGGTATGAGTCTGCGGGACACACAGGCAGCCCTGGAAGATGCATTCAAGGTAGCTAGCACCTGATCTTGGCTCTATTTGTGTGTCCCATCTTGGCCTTGTTCAGAGCTCCTTTTGGCTGAAGGAGCGGTGCAAATATCAATTAATGCTACCCAGGTTCTCAGCAAGAGAGGTCAGTATTATTGCCTTCCTCTTTCACAGCAGAGGGAAATTGAGGCACAGACAACGTGGCTTGGCTAAGGCTGTGCAACAAGTTGCTGGTAGGGCAGAAGCTAGAGCACTGGAGTCCTGACTCCCAGCCCAGTGTTCTGACCACTAGACCATGCTGCCTTCTTGTCTAAGTGCAGTAGCTAGCCCTGCAGTGAACAGAAGGCTGGCATTGTCTCCCCCGGCACTGGTATAACATGCCATCAGCTGAGCCCTTGGAGTGAGTTACAACCTGGGTTCTGCCCTGGGGGCCGTTAATATCCTGCAGCCTGTAATAGATGTTTTTAATTCTCATGGAAATATTGAGCAAACATCAGGGAAATACGTTTTACAGCCTGGAGCCAGCTCCGAGTCTCATTACCATTGTTAGTGGAGTCAGAGCGGGTGATTTAAGCAGGGACCTCTGACAAAGACACACACCTGTCCATGAATAAAAGGCTGCCGTTTATTACCTAGGCTGCTAATTAGGAGGAGGATGTAGGTCAGGTGCAGTGCCCGATCCAAATGCCTCGGGAGCAAGGTGGGTGAGGTGATAATGATAATGCTTCCCTTCCTGTTCCTGGCCATGCCACGGGGGCGCTGCACACACAGGGTGATCTCAGGGCAACCAGGAGGTGGGCACCTCCTGTCAGCAGTGATTTAATGCCACAGAATCTAGACACAGAGCCAGGGTGACGCAGGGCCAGAAGGAAACAGATGCTGACAACTGAAAGAATGGGAGCAAATAATTCTCCTTAGAGAGCAGAACAATGTGCCCTGTTGTCCCGGCTCTGGAAGCAAAGGGTACCCGAAACTCAGGTGAAGCTGTGAAACCCCAGTAGAGCCTCACTGGCTGAAAGAGATTCTTTCCTGAGCACTTAGCTTGGGTTTGCTCTGAAGCAGAAGGGTTGGTAGCTTATTTTATTTTACAGGTGTAATTCTCATGCATTGATTTATTCTGAGCTGATCCTGTTACCCTGCAGCAGTGAGTTCCATGGCTTAATTCTACATTAGACAACACAATTTTTCCTCTTATCCCTTTTGCATGTGTTGGGTCTGGGAGGGTAGCTCACTGGTTTTATTGGGTTTTCCTGTTCTTCTCTTGCTGTCATTTATACCAGCTGCTCTTACTCTTACCATCCTTTTCATCTACTTACTGATTGTAAAGGAGTTGGAGTCAGTGTAACTTTCATACTTGGGAGCCAGAGAAAGGGTGGTTGCTCACAGGTTCTTATGTGAGTTTCATTTCTTGTTACTCTCCTGTCTTCCATCCCCTGCCCATGCAATTTCATCCAGTCAGCCAGGCTCAGCGAGCCTAATTGAGAAGGGAGAGATACAGGGGTTGGAGGGGCAGTGTAAGCTACATGATGATGAGCTGATGTGCAGTTAAAGCATCTGAACTGGTGTAACATGCATGTTCAGGTGGCTGGAAGGAAGTGCAAATTCCACCAACGTAATACTCTCTAGGCTTCCCGAATCACATCAGAATATTTAGACTCACTGAAACTAGACGGTGGTATTCAAAACCCTTACCCCGGCTGATTTATACCAGAGATTAATTTAGCCCAGTAAGTCTTTCCTTTGATTATTTTTCTTTTTATTTTCTCCTTTGTAGGAGCAGGTTATTGGAGCTTGACTTTTCTAATACATTTGTTTATGTTTAAAAATTGATACCAGAAAGCTCTAGGGCGCCTGTATAGACTCAGAGTGAGAAATCCTGTATTTTTGGCTACAGCGATCTATGGCAATGCTGGTTTGCTTTCTTTGGGCCCCATTCATGAGCAGTACCCGAGTAAAGGAGTTTGTGTGGGCACATGCACACACACACACAGTTTTGCTCATCTCCTATCCTGCCTTGCCTCTGTGTGGGCTCCCACTGAACATTGCTTCTGAATTGTGTCCCTGCCTTATATTATGGTAAAGGCAAACAGCTGGCTGGCCATTACCATTCATGACCAAACTAAGGTGTGCTATGGAGTCTACTCTTCCCCAGTCTCAAAGCTTGAACTGTTGTCAGCATCCTTCGCTGGAGCTTTTCTGCTTCCATTGTAACGAAATGTGAATACAGTGGTCCAAGGTGAAGACCGTCACTCTGCTTTGTAGAATACCACCCTCTTATCTTCTGTATTGTCTCTATCCCTTTCCCGATGGGGTCATGTTTCATTTGCCCCTCTGATCTACTATGAGTGCAGCTGTTGGGAGTTTTCTGTCTTTTTTTTTTTTTTAATGGCACATGCAGGGGTTCCACAAAACTGAAAACCAGGAAAGCCAAAATTTAAATACTTTGTTTAGAGTCAGGTCAACCTGACTTGAAAACCTTTCATTTTGTCAAACCACATCAGAATATTTTAATTAATTTCAGCTCTGTTCAGTCTTAATTGGTGTCAGCCTGAGCTGCTACTGTGGAAGTTGTATTATGAGTGTCCCACACCCCATTTTCATCTGGACCATATTTCCCATAATGCACTGCTGATTGGCCTGTCATTGTGCATCATGGGATATGTAATCCAGTCATGGAACATGGTTTTATAGCTAGGCTTCAAAGGATTAGATTTTTATTTGTAAATGATAGTAACTTGATTTCACTATACACACACAAATTGACGAGAAAGTGTTTCTATTAATAATAATCAAAACTCACAGATAGGCAAAGTAAGGCGAGTGCTGCTTGAGAATTCATTAGAGTTTAATTTAAGGATTTACCTCCTCTGATTTAAGGATATGTACTTTGTATATTTAGACATGTGATGTTGACAATTTGTGTTTTAATGGTTATAAAGCTTTAACTTTTTGAATCTCAGTATCTACTGGCATTAAATAATTCTTAGCTGATCCACCCCTACCACAATTTCCCATGACTGTGAACATTTAAATCAACACATTTTTTTAAAAAAAATTAAACCCTATAATTTGGCACAATTGTGAAAATTTAAATAGATAAAAACAAAAATGCTTTAAAATAAATATTAATATTAGCCATCAAAATTATATTTTTTAAAAAAATCAAATTCTGCCATGCCTACTTATGAATGAGAATGGGGGCATGAAGCTCTCAAATTACAGCTCTCATAAGGTGCAGCAGTGGGCTTGGGGGGACACAAATTAATGTCGAACTCAGCGGAAATGAAATGTTTTGATTCAGTTCAACCCACTGGTCTGGGAGTGCTGAAATGTCTTAGGGTATGGCTACTCTACCTGCTAGATTGGCGAGTAGCGCTCGATGTGTCAGGGGTTGATTTATTGCCTCTCATCTAGACGTGATAAATCGATCCCTGAATAGTCGCCTGTACTCCACCAGAGCAGGAGGAGTAAGCGGAGTTGGTGGGGGAACGGCCGCAGTCAACTCGTCGCCGTGGGGGCGGCCAGGTAAGTCGACCTAAGGTACTTCGACTTCAGCTACACTGTTCGCATAGCTGAAGTTGCGTATGTTATGTTAATACCTCTCTGTAGTGTAGCCCAGCCCTTGTTTTGTTCAGATGTGTCAAAACAAAACATTTGGACTTTTTCTGACCCCTTAAATGTTTGGAACTTTCTGCTCCACGCAAATTAATTAAATAAATAAAAGAGTGATTATTTTGATTTTTCTTCTTGCTCAGATCTGGGGTGAGAACTAATTTCTACTCTTTGTCAGCAGAACTCCGTCAAAGTGCTTTGGAGGGGGAGTCTGATCAGATTTCCGTTCACCAGAAAAGCCTGCACCCCAGGGAAAGGTAGGGTCAATTTCATTGCAGGTTCTCTATCTAGCCAAAGGAGAAAACAGGAAGTCATCCAGGCTGATTAGTGAGAGGCTCTCGGCGAGACAGGCTGGCATGATTGAATTCCCTAGTCAACATTCCCAGGGCATTGAGCTCCCTCTCAGCAGGAGGGAAGGAAGCAGCGGGGATGGAGGGAGAGAGAATGAAAGGGGAAGGAGGGAGGGGAGAGAGAGATGGGGAGGAGGAAAGAGAATAAGAAATGGCGAATTAAAAATAGGAAGGATGAGGAAACTGTAGAGCATATGTATGCTGACTGTGCAGCCTGGGTACAGATGATGGCCCAAGGGAGTTGGCGCCTTTCCACTAACACCTCTAATTAGCACTAAATGGAAAGGAGTGGAATAGATCTCTGTTCATAGTGCCCTGGCCAGGTGCCCGACTCAGAGCCTCTGCACTGACAGGGTTGGTTTAGATGTGCTCTCTCCTGGCTTGCCTGCTGCATGAGCTCAGCTGACTTGGGGGTCTAATCAGACTTTCCTTCCGCTCGTTGTCTTCACCGAGTCTGATGCCTCCGAGCTAGGAAGGCCATAGGACAAGCGGAAAGGGAGCGGCCATGAGTGTGAATGTGTAGGGATGTGTTCATGTGGCTCTAAGTGGATATGTGGCAACATCTGGGTGCACATGTATAGGTGGGCATACGCCAGAGGCCATTTTAAACCTCCTCTGGTAGCTTTATGGTCTGAGATCTCATGAACCTCCCAGGATGGAAGCGGCTGATCTAAAAGTTTTTGAAAGACAGGATCCCCTGCTCACAAAGAGTTGAAAGCTTTAATTTCTGGCCCCAGCTGGCAGTCAGATATCGGGCATTAAAATCAAATTATTCTGATTACCATCATACTTTTTCATTCCCCACGTGGATTCCAGCTTGATTTTTAGTGTGTGCTCCCTCAAGAATTACTGGTGCTAGAAGCTGGTGTCGTATACCATCCACAAGCTCAGTCTCTTAGCTTTCAGACAGTGTAATTAAAGCATTAATCTCTTACTCTAACAATCTGGGAGAGAGAAGGTGCTAAAATAACATGATAAGGAAGGCTGCAAAGGTGTACAGTTGGCAGGACTGCCACAAATACTCGTAGGGTCACTAAACTTTCCCTGGGGAGATTGGGCTCTAACCACCAGTGAATTTCACACAGGCCATCAAAGAGCCTTGGAAGCAAATTTTTATTGTCTCACTGTTTCCTTGTATTCCCCCGTCTGTCTGTATCCACCTATTTATTGTCCCTTGTTTTATTCTTAGATTACAAGCCCCTCGGGATAGGAACCATCTTTTTGTTCTCAGTAACAATCTCAGGATTTGGCCCGGACTTGAGATTACTTCTCCATTCCTGGGTCCCGTCTGCTGTCACTTACACCTGTGCAATGTGTGTGTGAAATGTGAATGTCTTGGGGGGCATGATTCACCACTGAACTGCTCCAGTTTTGCATTTGTGTGAACCGACTGAAAATGGAGTTACACCGTGAGGAATTGGGCCCTTGACCTGGTAGTATTTTAAACCTATTATGCACAGGTGTAAATAATGGTGCCAGACAATCGACAACGAGACCCGATGGTTCATTTTACTCCTCAGTTCAGTGTAAATCACCTACCTACCTCTGAAACAGGACTGACATGCTCTCATTAGCTGGAGAATAGATTCGTTCTGCAGGTGTCATTGCCTTCCTAGGCTCTGGAGCCTCTGATCCCAAGCGAGGCTGTGAACAGTTCCTCATAATAAAGGAACAAGTTGCCAATGATTTTCATAGCTTGATTAACGCTCTCCAGGGTTATTGCCATTGGATGCCGCAGAGGAGCAGAAGAAGATGGATGTTTTCCATTATTTGATGTAATGACTGTGAGGCTGGCTAATGAAACCTTTACAACCAAAGTTTACAGAAAGCCCGCAAACACTGATCAATAGCTGAGTTACAGTTCCCATGCATAGATTAGTATGTGACATGCTGTGGGATGCAGACAGCCAGGTGTGGAGAAAGGAAGCCAGAAAGAGGGACTCAGAAATGGGGACAGAAGGAAACGGAGTCTAGGAAAAATGGAGGAATGTGGAAGAGAATGAAAGAAAGGAGAGAGACTTCCAGGGGATGAGGTGGGGAGCAAGGATCCGGTGACATCAGCGGGAGCCTTGCATTCCCTTTCCATCCATTTGCATCCTTCAATACAAGCTGGATGACTTTGCCACTCTGTGCCAGTGCTTCACTTATTCTCTACAGGACAATTTTACTAGCACCTCCAGAACAGCGGTTCTACAGACGAGTTTCCGTTAGTTGCTCTGCCTCCTACTGGGGGCATGAGGAGGACAGAGGTTTTTCAAATGCAAGTCAGGCCCTGGATTGAACCAATCGAGTGAGCCCCAAGTCAAAGGGATGGGATGGCTACAGGGCTGGGGATTTCAACTCCAAGTCACCAGCCGTTCCAGTGTGGCCCCGGGTGAGCTAGCTGATTGCTGACCCGTGTGAAATGTCAGACTCATCTCTTTTCCTGACTAATGGTGCGAACGTATCGTACATACCCAGGGTACAACCAGCATTAGCTGGCTCGCTTGCCGGTGGAAGCCAAGGGCAGAAGAACACAGGGCAACAACTACCGTTATTCACCTAGAGGTGGTTCCTTCTGGCATCACGGGCACAGGGCTGGGAGATGGTTGGAAGAGGGGGGCTTGCGTAGGTGTATCCGTTTGGGAGAGAAGGACTGCGTGCTCCAGCATTGTCAGCCCAGCAACTTTGGGGCCTCATCTGCACTTAAAAAGTATGCTCTGAACTTGAGGTAAAATCCCCGTGGAAGACAAAACCATTTGCCATTTTCACACAAGTTAGTGGGTTGAGCGATGCCCAGTCTTGGTTTTGAATCCTACCAACCTCTTGGTCTCCACCATTCCTTGTGGCAAGGAGTGTTCCACTGGCTAATTGTGGGACATATATGCCTTCAATAAGTTCCCATCCCTATAAACTGTCACTCTGGCTGCCGCGGGTACGATATCCAATTGCAGATGGGAGGGGAAGTGGGATCCCTGGGCTGGTGATTGCAAGGGGGGGGGGGGATCCACGAGACAATCTCTCTATTAAGATGTGGTTCTCACTGGGGAAAATGTTGCAGAAGCCCCTGGCAGGCCACTGAGGTTTGGCTGCTTTACCTCTGATCCAAACTGCTTCACTTTTCACGCTTGCCTCTCTCCCCGCTTGCATTCGGCATCTTTCATTTGTCACAGATTCCGTTGCCGCATAAGCGTAGTGGAGAGATTGTTCTGCTGGTGTCTCCAGCAGGCACATAATGGGATCCACCTGCTACCAGACAAAGCAAGGAAAATAAAAAGCCGTCCATTGTGCCTCTGAAATAGCTGCAATTAACAACAACAACAAAAAAAAAAAACACTAGCAAAGAGCCGGATTCATTTCACTAAGGCCACAGGAGACAGCTTGAAATATGCCAACATGCGCAGAGTGAGGCCACCTAAGACACAAACCTAATTAGGAACCAGCAGTCATCCTGCAAGATGACATGCAAAATGGATAAGACACCGATTTTCTCGGCTCTTCTCATTTTTCTATAGGTTTTTGTACCAGGCTCGTCACTGTGGTATCTGAACACATTCCAATAGTGCATTAAGCAACGTGATGGAAGGGCTGGCAACCAGCTCGGCGATGCTGTGAATTCAGCAGCCTGGAATTTTCAGGCAAAGAAAGCAGCTGATGCCGTTGCCCTCTTGCAGAGTTAGCAGCCAGATTGGGATTCCCCACCCCAGGGTTACGGGTAGGACAAGTGGATCCATGCCAATACCGGAGCCCATTCTATGTTGGCAACGTGTAACCTTTACGTTGAAATGTTCCCAATTAATATTAAGTTGTTAAAGCTAAAGGTGCAATAAAACCCACCTTAGTTTTCAGGTTTCAGCTGCTAGGCTGGTTACAGAAAAATTATTTAGCAGTGGACCGGTAGGTGACACTTCGAACAACACAGCCAAACGTTAATCAAATTGAAAATGATCAGTTGAGCAAACAGGGATGCAATTTCTTGCTTACATGACACTACAGTTATACTTACACTCAAAGAGCATATCAATGGGTGATCAGTCCACTGACATCAGCGTGAAGTACAGCCTTGTAATCCTGGAACCCAGCGGTACCCTTTGGATGTTAATTGAAGATCTTCTGAAGTTTACTAAACAGCTACTTTTATAATTTATGATAATACAAATTAACATTAAACTGCCCCTTACCATAATTATATTTCCACCACCTCTTTACATTACACATTATTTAAATTAACATCTGCACCAAAGTCCTTTCCATACTATCCATGTAGATAGCATGTTAATAAACCTCTCGAAAATTCTTAAAAACCTTGCTCAAAGCAGTTATAACCAAAACATAACAGCAGCAAAACCTTGGGTCATATCCTTGTTGACTTCAGTTTTCCTATGGTACTGTCTCCCGTTGGCCGTAACTTTTTCCCACTAGCAACTTCTGTTTTCCACACTCCTCAACACACATGCTAACTTAAGCCAGAACATAATTTCTACTTATTTCTTGATCCAACTCATTGTATAGTCTACAAAAGCCATTCTATTTTCATCTGCTACTAAAACACCACCCTCTTGGAGCATATACATTGCTGAGTTCAAGCTAGTCACACAGGACCAGTGGGCTGAGCATCATGGGTATTTATCTGAAGTTTTACCTGATATTCATGGGCGGGGGAGGGATGCAGAATTTACAAGGGCACTTCAGCAGAACCCCAAGATCTGAGCACCCCAGAGTTTTGGAAGGGTTGAAAGGCTGTTCCAGGTGTGATACAGCTTTTCTGGTGTCTTAGATTGTTACTCTGCACTCTGATGCCAATCAATGGCCTTGAACTTGAAATACCATCCATGGAGGCAGGTCCCTGAAGCCACACAGTGCCCTATTGATGGCCTGCGTGGTTGCAGGTGTGCAGAATTGAGGCCTTTTGTGGCACAAGGGTACTTGAGGTTTATGCATGATCTAGAAGATCATGCACTGCACTAATTCTCTGAAGACCTATAGAACATTCCTCACTCTGCCACTGGCCTGCTGGGTGACCTTGGGCAAATCCCAGCCTTGCTCTGTGCCTCAGTTTCCCAATCTGTAAAATGGGAATATGGTTACCTTACCTGCTCTGTAAAGCATATAGAGATCTACTGATGAAATGATGCATGATTTACAAAACAGAAGCAACAACATATTTAGAAAAATGTTTCATTCAAGTGTGGGTGGAGATTTAGGTTTATCTTGATGTCCCGATTTTATAGGGACAGTCCTGATTTTTGGATCTTTTTCTTATATGGGCTCCTATTACCACTCCTCTCCACCTCATCCCAATTTTACACATTTTCTGCCTGGTCACCCTAGATTTATCTTTATTTCAGATGAGCTTGATCGTGTGGGGAGACCAGCACGATAGAGGCTGCTGCAGCTGGGGCTGGAGTAGAAGGAAAGGTACAGAGACCCTTTCAGCTGATTTCCTGCTCTGATGCAGAGTTGCTGTGGCAGAAACGCTTGGGAATCAAGCCAGCAGGCAAATTAAAATCCCTGCTGACTTGAGTTCTAAAAACAGAGACAACCTCAAAGCTTGAATCCAGAAGTTCGGGGCTGTTTGGACTTACGAGTTCTATTTAGTTGCAGCTGTGCTATATCTAAAGTAGGAAAGTAGCAGAAGTCTTACGCAAATACCTATTCTTGTGCAGTTCGCATCCCTAAGAGCGTCCCCTTTGAGTGTTTCTCCAAACTGAATAGCTTATCCCACAAAAGAAGCCATGTGGCAAACACTGGAGTTTCTCCTGGATTTTTGGTCCCATCTATTTCATGGCTATACCAGGATCATCAATTTAAAACATGAAATGGAATACACTGAGAATCCACACAGAGGCCCTCCAAGAATGGGTTAAATGGATGTCTTACGCAGAAACACCACTTAAACACCAAACAGAACTGCTAGCCCTTAATCTGCTGGCATTCTTCAAGACTTGCCAACCAAATTAAAAAAGCCAAGATTCTATGGTAATGGGCAACAGTGTGAAACTCTGAGATAGAAATGCAATGCATACCGAATCTTTAAAGAGAATGTATTTTACTTTTTTATTTGAATCCGCCCCAGAGCAGCGAGAAATAAACTACACAATTCTACATGCTCTGCCATCCTCTTTCTGTATTTCAAATGAATAATAGATAAAGGAATCACTTTATTTAAAGAGAATGAGTTGAATGAAGTTTGCTTTTAAAAAAAAATGGTGGGGGGGAACCACAGACACACAGCAGCTCATCCCTGATTGCTATTATGAAAGAAAATTCCTTTTCATTTATTATTGAAGTAAATTAGGTTGATTGTTGGAAACTTCTGTACAGAGTGAAAACATTTCAATTGTGACTTTCACTGAGATGAATGGATTTAATTTACCCCTTTGGAATATTCGGCAGCCATTCAGAAGGCCCGTGCGGGTAAGCTTCTACATTCCTGGCTCGGTGATTGTCTCTCAAGCAAAGTGGCTGCCAAGTTTAGGCTGAGAGCTTTTTGATGGCTCTTGTTCCGTCTCTTTCCAGGGGCATCTTGTCTATTACCCACCTGGACATTCTAGGGAGTGGGGAACTGATGCAAGTTGTTGTTTTTCCCCTTCCCATCCTGGCAGTGTGATGGAGGCAAAACAACAAAGTTCTTGCCAGGCATTTTGGCGCCAGGAAGCTGCCTGAGTTCCATTCAGAGAGCTAAGGCACCAGACAATGCGGGTGCAGCTTCCAGATTGTGTTGGGCAGTGATTTTCGCCGTCAGACCTGCCTGCCTGCGAGACAGCAAACATCAGCAGGCGCATGCTGAATCAACAGTCAAAAAAAATCCAACTTGCCTCTTTTCCACTGGCCTCCTTTCCAGAAATTCTGCAGTGCCCCAGGGCCGTAATACATAATCACATCAAGAGAGGCAGGACTCTGGAGCAAGAGTGGATGCTAGTTAGTTGGATTTTGTGACCATGTACATACAGCCAGCACCTTTAGAGCGAGGCAACCGTATGCCAGGAGGTTCAGGTACAGCACAGGACAGTCGAAATTATGACTGACAAAGCTGATTTGGGCCTTGGTTCTGACATCGCTTACACAGATATAATTCCATCCACTGGGCTCTGCAAAGCGTCTGAGAGTGTGGAAGTGTGTACCCCACACGGACTCTCAATGGGACCATGCGGGCCTAGGAGGCCAATTAACACACCACGCTGCACTTGGAGAGTGGGCAAGGCTTAGTGGAGGATGAAGTCTGGCTGGGAGAGGATGTGCACAGAGGAAGTTGGGGACAGTAGGCAGACAATGAGGAACTCTGCAGTCACTTTCTGGGATTAGCATAGTGAGACATGGGGCAGAGGAAATGTTGTCCATCAACAAGTTTAGACTTGAAAGTAGATGAAGGTTTCTAACCATTAGAGGAGCGAAGGTCTGGAACAGCCTCACAAGGGGAGCAGTGAGGGGGAAAAAACAAACTGGCTTCACGATTGATCTTGATAAGTTTATGGAGGGGGTCAGACAATGGGACTACCTAATAAAGTCACCTCTTAATCTTCTTTTTGATAAGCTAAACAGATGGAGTTCCTTAAGTAACTCACTGTAATGCATTTTTTCCAGCCCTTAAACCATTTTTGTAGCTCTTTTCTATGCCCTCTCCAGTTTTTCCCAATATCCTTTTTTAAAAATGTGGATATTGGGGGGGAAAAATTGGAGAGGCCTCTGATTTGCAGACTGCATCTCTGAGTTTGGATTTCAAATCCCCAGAAGAGTTCAGATGAGGGGAAGGCTGTACCATGGGCCACCGCTATAAACATCCTACTCCTAAACACAGAGGGAGTCTAGCTAACTTGGTGCTAAAGTGAAAAATGAAGCATTGTGTTTTTAAAAATGTAATAGAATTTAAATTGCATTTTCTTTAATGAACGAGTCACCCAATTACCACACGCTGTGCAGTCTGAACACCTGCGCCCAAGATTTCAAATCCCTAGAGAGAGTTTTATTTTTAACAATATTTATTATTAGGAGTATTATCACATTAGATGAAATCAGCTAAAGATGGAAGCTGCATTTATTGACAGCATCAAAGCAACTGTGGTTTATCTTGTCCTCCAGATGCTCCAATTTCACGGGGGTGCTGGTGCTGCTATTGGCACATGCACCAATAGATTAATAATAATAACGGAGTATCATAGATTTCCAGAGTAGTTTTCCATCTGGAGGATCCCAAAGCACTTTGCAAGCTGGAGCCAGAGTGGGTTTTCATTTGCAAGCAAATGCTGGCCCTGTCTGTCCTGAATCAGTGCGTCTTCTGGCCAGGCTGATCCCGTCCCTTCTGGGTTGGTTCAGTGGCACCAGGGAGCTCCATATGGAGAAGAACGTTGATACTTCCCCTAACTCTAGCAGATGTACTACCAGGGTCTCACTGCCATACTAAGAGCACATCAAGTCTTGTATGCAGGCAAGAATCATTTCACAAACCAGAATCACTTTGGAGTGGCACCCATTTATCCATGTACAACAAAGCAGCAACAACTGTTTAGGACAGGAAGTGAAGAAGACAGTCTGTGACAGACATGACACCTGAGAAGAACAAGGAGTTCAAACAACTATACTGAAATGTGCCAGAGGCGCATGGACTTTTAGGACAACAAGTGTTAAGTGGATTTCCCGGGGAATCCCTTTTATGCAAAAAAAAAAAAAACCAAACCCCCCATCCTTTTGAGGCTATGACCTAAGGTGGGGACCGACGTTCCTAGAGATTGGAGGTTAAAGGCCCAAGGTGTATAAAGAAACAGCTGAACTGTTCAGCTGATGTCTGGTTCCTGGTATAAAAACTGGCATCCATTTGTAACTAGGGTGACCCGATGTCCTGATTTTATAGGGACAGTCGTGATTTTCGTGTCTTGTTCTTATATGGGCTCCTATTACCTCCCAGCCCCGTTCCAGTTTTTCACACTTGCTGTCTGGTCACCCTACTTGTAACCAAGGGGACAAATCCAGCTGTGGGGTTTGAAAGACTGATACCTCCCAGAGCTCTGTGTTGGAGTCGAGGTGACCTCTGGTAAGCTTGTAGCATGTGTATAAATTCTTTGGTTATTCATTTTGCATATGCAATGCTTTGGGCTGAAGAAGAAATACAGTTTTCTTTGTGAACGCCAGCTGGTAACTAGAGTACCTTGTTAGAACCCCCCAGAGAAAGAGTTAACCACAGGGGCTGGACCCTGGTCAGATCTGCTAGGGAAATCACAGTGTGTTACAGAGGGTCTGCAAACCTAAACCCCTGGATGGAAGGGAGAGAATTGCAGGTTTCTGTCCCAAGAGAGGTAGGTGAAGTCTGGGAAGCCTAAAATCTTAAGCAGACGCTCTCAAGGAAGACGTGGGGGCAGTGTCAAAGATGCCGCCAACCCTGGAACTATGACACGATCTTTAATTGAAACTGCAGGCGGTGGTGGAGTGTGTGTGTTTGAGGGGAGGATTAGATTAACCTGATATTGACCGAGCGCCTAGAGAAGACACCCCTTGCTCAGTTGAAAAGTGTTAAAGGATCATGAATGATCCCAAGTGGCACAAGCTTGATTAGGACTGTAAAGTTGAAATCTATTTTATTGAACATCAGTGTCACAGTGTGGGATGGCACTTTAAGGGAGTTAGATTTAGCCTTCCCTGGGACTAATCAGCTGCTTCCCAGATGATAGGTCTGAAGCCAAGGAAAAGATGAATGAGGATCAGGTGACCTGAAGGTTGAGTTAGATAAAACAGCCAGCAATCAACTTGGTTAGAGAGCAACACAGACAGGAAATAGGTAGGTGTTTGTAGGAGGCCCTGCCTTAAGAGAAAGGACCTGCTCTATGTGTTTGTTTTATGTTGGGCTGTTTTAATAAATAAACCCCTTTCTGAAGCAAAGGACTGAAATTATGGGGCTGTTTGGAGCTCTGTTTGATGTACTGGCTGACTCGCACACAGTCAGGCAAACAAAGGGACACTATGACCTCCTCCAAAGTAAAGGTGGAGAGTTGAATGACTCGTCCATTGTGAGTGGAGTCACTGGGCCATAGACACTGGGTTCTTTTGAGAGATGGACACTTGCATATTGGGGTAGAGGAGAAATCTGACAGCATTTATTGGAAATACCTTATTTGTAAGTATTTTGTGTAACTTTCACATCAGCCACTCTCCCTCCCCACTGCTCATCAAGGGCCTGGCACAGGAATAGCAGGGGGTGCCATAGGGTGGGATTTAAAGCTATTGGAAGATCTGGATGGGTGCCCAGGTCTGGATAGCAGGGGATGATGCTGCAGTGCATCAGCAGAGTTAGGTGGCATTACTTGTATTATACCTCTATTCTGAACTAGTGACCAGAACATTGGGCAGAGAGCCAGGAGCTGTGCGCTCTGCCACTGTCCTACTGTGTCACCTTCGGCAAATCACTATGTCAATTTGTGCCTCAGTTTCCCCTCCCGCCCTTTGTAAACTCTTCAAACTCTCTCATGGTGTGTTTGAACAATGCCTAGTGCCAAGCCAATTTTTGGCTGGTGCTGCTGTAACACAAACATCCTCACCTCCTTTTATGAGCCCTAAATCCACCTAACTTTGATAACATTATTAAAAAAAACAAACAAACATGTAGAGTTTGCTCTTTGAAAGTAACTGAGATGACAATTCTGCTGGTTATTCCAAAGAAACCCTCCTCTTGCATCGCACATGTTAGGGAGGAAAACCCCATAAGTTGAGATGGACAGACCGCGATAGAACATAACCCAACAAGCAGGCTGAGTCAGTGCACACCTCATGGCAAGTGAAGACAAGGTATAATTATCCCAGTTCCCATTGCTGTTTGTGTGCTGGCAGTTCTTCTGCAGACCAGAGGGCTGAACTGCTGTGTTGGCACACTTCCCCCGCTCTGTGGTTAAATAGCACCTTGGAAAACACAGCAGCAGCTATAACTTTCCTTTATTTCTACTGGGTTTTGTTCGGTTGCTTGGTATTTTTCATTTATTTTTGATTAGGGAATATATATTGTGGGTAGTTTCTGATTTTTTTCCCTATGGTCTCTTCGTGCAGATGGCAATTGCACATCTGGGGCTGTGCAAAGAGATGCAGCCCCATGTGTCCAAAGTGTGCAAGCCGTGGGGTGTGTGTATGTGTGTGCGCATATAGAACAGGGTTGTGTGCATACAAAGGTGTGTGTGGACAGTGAATTGGGACACCCATCAGAATAGTATCTGTTCTAAAGAGAACCTCTGCCACTTGCTGGAGAGGAAGAAATAGCATTAGGCAAGAATAATACAAATGCGTCTGATCTTGCAAACCTTCACTGGACCTATCTACAGAGAATCCATGCTGGCTTTACTCTGTGCCCCGTGCATGCAGGGACAGGACTTTGAGAGTCTAGTCAATAACGTGTGGATACCTGTGTAGCACAGAAATGGATGATAAAACTCACGTATTATGGCGTGTCAGTGCCTTGATTTAAGGAGCTCCCGGTAACCTAGGACGAAACATTGTAATAGCTCTTTCTGAGTTCCTATGGCCATAGCTCATTATAGGGCCATAGACCCCAAACTCCTCTCATCCTCCAGCTCAAGACTGAAGAGCATTAGCATGGGTAGGATATGGGGGAAGCTTTCATTGCAACTACCTGTGCTGACCAGCTCTGTGGGTAGAGAACTTGTCCTCCAGAGGCTGGAAGTCTCCATCTTTTCTCCATGCTGGCCTCACGCAGAAATGGTTACCAGAAAAACTAGCCATCAATAAACTCTCTCAATCTTAGTTCAAGCAGGGACCTTCTTTTTTTGTATATCACCTAGCACAATGGGATCCTGCTTCATGACTATACTTATCCAAATAACAAACTGTATTCATAATTAATGAATGTCCTCTTTACATCTTTTAGGCTGGACTCACTGGACCAGTGGATATGCCAATTCTTTTGCCTGGATTGCCGGAGTTTTCCTTCTCTTCTACGCAAGATCCCATCTCCCAGGTACAATCGGCTGTCTCATAACACAGATGACTGTACATGTTGATTTAAGGGCATGGAAATCAGTTCTTTATGCAGCATGTTTAAAAACTCTTCCTATGTTAAAAATTCATGTGGTGCAGAGGATTTCTGTATAGCAAGGTTCGTGAGGGTGACTTCAGCTGACCCAACAATATCACCGTTTAGTTAGCCCTATTCCATCCAGATTTCAAAGCTCTTATAGAGAGACCTTCAAACAGGAAGAAGGGTTTATGTTTCAAACTTAGTATATCTGGAACTGTCCTGGTTTTTGCTTACTTTTTGCTGCCTGAATTACTGGAAGTAATATGTGAAATCCTTTGTAATTCCTAGAATAGATTTACCACTCATTAAAACCCTCTTTGCCTTTTATTGCCTATTTTTCATCCAGCCGTTAGGGCTAAGTGGGGAGCATAGAACAACTGCCATTTCCCCCCTTCTCCAGTTTGAGCACTGTTTCAGATTTGAGTGGAATCTGACTCTGCAGCACTGGTTCAAATCCAGAACTCACACTCTGAAAAGGCTTTAAAGGGATCATCAATGTTTTTTGTACGAGGGCCAGAAGCATCTGTCACCCTCAAGGAATTCTGACTATGAGGGGGAAAAAATAGTATTTCCTCACAAGTGAAAAGGCCTGTGATCTCAGAGACAGATTTTACTGTTAGGTTCATAAGCATTTCCATACAGAAACCTTCTCTCTCAGGGCAGAAATTTCCCCTACCTCTTATGTGTTCTCTGTGCAAGCGTTTCATTTTTGCCTCGCATTGGCACTTAAAATACAAGGAGAGCCAGGCTGGGATACCCTTACTCCATAAGGATCCCCATTGACTTTAGTAGGACTTTCAACATAGAGGATACCTCAATCTGACCCTAAGCTTGCAAGTGCATATCAGTGGCTTGAGCGCACATTGCAAAGGTTGCACTTCTCAGCGAATGCCCTCAAACCACCTCATTTCTTTTCTCTCCGTGTTTGAAAACATGTGCCGTAGAACACTGGGTTCATAATTTGCATCATACGTGCGTGCCTTGCAGTCAGTGGGAGACTTTCCACCAACTTCAATGAGCTTTAGCCCAGCCCTTGGGCTCTTCATGTTAGTAGGATGATTTCATGAACTGGGTATGTGAGGTTTGAACAGAGACACACTATTTGCCTTGTGCCTGCCTCCATTTCATCCTAGTGGAGCAGGCAGAGGACTGTGTGTCAGGAAACCTGAGTTCTAATCCTGGCTTAGTCACTCACTTGGACAGTGCACTTCTCTGTGCCTGGTTCCCCTCTCATCCTTTGCCTGTTGAGACTTTAAGCAGAGACTGCCTCTTACTTTGTGTTTGTGCAATGCCTGGCACAGTAAGCCCTGGCCCTAGGTCAGGCCCCTCAAGCATTACTGTAATGCAGATAATATCATCCCTTAGATTCTAAACTCTTTGAGGTGGAAACTGTGTTTTTGTTCTGTTTGTACAGTGCCTAGCATGGTGGGGCCCTGGTCTGTGACTGGGGCTCCCGAGGTGCTACCGCAATCCAAATAAGGACGAAAGAGAACAGAAAAAAGGGAAGAGGAGAATGGAAGAGAAAAGGCACTGGGGAGGGGGGAAATAGCGGTGAATAAAAAGTGAGAGGGAACTGATAACATTTAAATGAATCCTAGGTTTTGTTTTTTTTATTTTGATTCACTCGAAGCAGTGTGTTTGCCATCCAGTTCCACCCCAAACACCCGACACTGAAAATAAAGTGCTGTTCAATAGGCAGGAGAAGTTGGCGTTTCATTCGCTGACTGTTCTGATAGAGCTGCTAATTATTCCAGTGTTGTTCCCCCACCTCTCCCCCTCCGGAATTATTTGAAACAGACTATTTGCAACTCCCCCATTAATGTGTGTGTGTGTGTGTGTGTGTGTGTGTGTGTGTGTGTGTGTGTACATGTACACACACACACTATATTTTCGGTATCCGACTAAAAGTTCAATAGGATCCCATTTAAATTGCTCTTGCCTTTCCCTGGCAACTCCCCTCTCCATTTTGCTGATGATACAGCTGCACGGCAGGGAAGAAAAGCTACAGCATCTTGTGCTAACATAAACAACAGCGACCAACTGAAATAGGGAGAGAAAAATTACTTGCTTGTACTCCTGCACTCTTGACGAGCTGTGGTTTCCCCTCCGTCTACTGCATTCAGTTTTCTCCTGACTTCAGTGGGCAAGTTACAGAACTAATCTCTAACACACGTTGAGCTGGCTGTGTAACACCACAAGCCATTAAAGACTTGAGGGTGGGGAGACAGGAGACAGGGAGAAAGAACACACAGAGAATGCAATTAGCTTGGGACAGTAGGATACTGGAGGGAAGCAAGGAGCCATATGCATAGTTCCAAAAACATTGGAATTTTTCTCCCTAAATGAATTCCAGGGCTTCCGTCATTCTCCTGATTCCCTTTTGGCAGCTAAAGTCTGGGAGATGTGGATTTAAATAAATCTATAGACTCATTGCAAGCTCTTGAACTGCATCTCCAGCACAGAAAGTGCTTTGTAATATTTTTTTTCCCCTCTGCCTTCCTGCAAAGCTCAAAGAATCCAGTATCTGGAAATGACTAAAAATTCTCCAATAATTAGAAGATGGGCCATAATCAGACTTGGTGTAAAAGCTGGTGCATTCCCTGTGGATTTCCAGGGCAATACTGGGTCCTGAGTTTTGGTGGTGATGCTTTTTAGGGTTTTTTTTTTTAATCTCCACTTTACTAGCATCAGAGTAAATACATTCTCAATGCCCTCCTAAAGCTTTCACTCCCAGTACTGAGTAATCTTTATTCGCTAAGGTTCTCTTGACCCTGTAACAGCCAAGCTGATCACAGGGAAGCTGGCCGGTTTTGAGCTCCTAATCTCATCCCTCAAGAGAGGTCAGGATCTGAATCGTAGGCTCTGACTGACCATGAAAGAACACCCAACCAGCTCTTTTTACATCCTGTGGTGATGGGATGAGGATGACTACAAAAACGTAGTAATTGTATAGGCATCTAAGACTTCAGAGCAGTCTCTCTGCTGCCCACTATGGGCACTTGGAACGCCCTTGCGATAGTAGAGCTAGACTTGGATTGTCCTACTCTAAAAGCACAGAGCCCTGCCCCTGGAGCTAAAAGAGACTCTCTTTGAGAAGTATAAAGCCTATGACCCAGTGGTCAGCGTCTTCTGATTCTATTCAGTAGAGGACAGTGATACTATATGTGAGAGGGAGAATGTGTATATATAGTCACACATGTAGCCACACATAGCCAGTTAGTTTTGTAATTAATATTTATATTACAATTAGACTTGTACATTTAGGTTCCACAGAAACCCGAATACAGCCCCAAACTGCATTATTCAGATAACCACAAATATCTCCATGTCATTTTTTCCACAGGCTTTTTTAATGCCACAATGTCATATATGGGGCCAACGATGACACTAGAGTTAGTCTTGCCATGGGGACTGCACCATCTAGATACAGAAATAGTGCCATCTCTTCTCTTCTCTCCATATTTTATACTAGCTGCCATAAAAGAAGAGGATTTTATGTTGCAGTTTTATCCTCTTCTGTTGTGTTTCTGTCATCTCTCCCAATCGCAGGGAGCAATAGCTCAATGAGAGACCTCCAAGAACTTCTTATAGCTAGTGCATTGGAATATTAGCATGGGACACTCTTCCCTCTGAGCGTTGAACTTATTTTCTCAGCATAAGGTCAGGGCCGCTGTGCTGTAGTTTGGATGAGACGTAGATTAAGTCGTCACTCATGCAGGACTTATCCAATAATAGAATTTCTGACCTGCGGAGATTTTAATATTTCCAGATTTGTTTTCATCCCCATTTGGGACGAAAAGTTTGAAATAGAAAAATTGTATTGAGGAACAAAAAGTTCCATAAAAATTTGATTTGGAAACATCGACTTTAAAACATGCCTGCACCAAAATGTTTCATTATGGGTCAATGATCATGCTTGAGTTGCCTCATTCTTTACGGGAGACGGCAGCAGCTCAGTGACATGGGGAGACTGTGATGCATCATGGGAGATGCAGCCTGGCTGAGGAGAAGAGCTGTAGAGCAGAGAGACCTCCAAGAGCAATAGCTGGACGAGAGACCTCCAAGAACTTCTAATAGCTAGTGTATTGGACTATAAGTCTGACTGCGACCCCAGTGTATCACCATCCTTTGACTTTCAAGCCGTTGGACCGGCAAGTCAATTCTTCAGATTAATGTTGAGGGCCAGTCAACAGCCAAACACAGCATCATTAGTGCCACTGCTGCTGATAATCTGTTGACATCTCCTGCTCCAGAGGTGGCTGCATTTTGCTGGTGGTGAAGTGATCCTTGTGTTCGGGATGTATTTCATTTGGGATGAAAGGCGCTATGCAAATAGTCTACTAATATAGACTCCCAGCTGGGAAGTCATCAACATCAATAGAGCTACACTAATTAACCCCACTGAGGATGTGATTCCATTGAGTTCAATAGCACTGATTTTACACCCTCTGGGGATGTGGTTGGTTGTTGGTAGAGGGCTGCTGCCTTCTGAAAGCAGGTTTCTAAGGATTAAAAAATCATAAATAGTATTGCAAATAGCTCTGGAGGCAACTCATCATGTTTATAGCACTTCTTAGGGCAGTTTCTCAGCTGGTATCGCTCGAGTACTAGCAGTCCGTGCCAGCTGAAGTGCTGGACCGTAGTTTATAGAGCTTTAAAAAGGAAGGCAAGTAGCCTCATACCAGCTTCCATATGGGGAAACCGAGGCAAGAGGTGTCTTTGGCGATCCACTCTAGGAAGCTGTTAATAAACATAGGGGGGTAGTGACCTTTCTTTCTTTCTCCTTACTTTGACCACCACTCTCTCGAAGGGCTAGGAGACGAGAGGTGCAGTGTTCCCTAGAAAAGAGTAGAAATACACAGGGAGAAAATGTGCCTAGCACATCTCACCACCAATTGGTGGAGTATACGCAGGGCAGTAAATATCACTGCATCTCCTCAGCATCTTCATCTGCATATTCCTTGGCCCTGGGCCAGATCCTTCCTCACGCGTCCACTCCCTGTGGGCTTGCTGCTTCCATGTAATCCCTGAATAATTATACATCTAATCAACTGGAAAGCATGAAACAGAACCAGCAAACAACAATAGAGAACTCTCTTGGGATTAGCCATCAAAACTGGCCATCCTCTCAGCGTCATGTCCTGCAGGGCAAAGTGGGCTTCCAGACAGAAGTGTCGACGGTGACCCCTGTCCGTACCTCTATAATGATGCTGACAGATGGACTCTGGATCCCAGAAGTCTTGCACTTTAGCACTGGAGCCAAGCCTCTCTAAAGACAACCGATAAAACGAAGGATCTTGCGAAGCCAACAGAGCTGCAGGCACTGAGAAGCTGCTCAGGTCCTGATAGAACAAGCCCTATAGACCTGGCACCGGCAATGTGACAGAGCAAGGAGTAATGGTCTCAAGTTGTAGTAAGAAAGGTCTAGGTTGGATATTAGAAAACACTGTTTCACTAGGAGGGTGATGAAGCACTGGAATGGGTTACCTAGGGAGGTGGTAGAATCTCCATCCTTAGAGGTTTCTAAGGCCCGGCTTGACAAAACTCTGGCTGGGATGATTTAGTTGGGGACTGGCCCTGCATTGAGCAGAGGATTGGACTAGATGGCCTCCTGAGGTCCCTTCCAACCCTGATATTCTATGATTCTATGATGTCCATAACAAAACTCCCATTCATGTCAATGGGGCCAGCAAATCATCCCTGAACCAAAACTGCCCCAAAGTTTGGGAGAGTTCAGCTCCCCAAGTGCTCTATAAATACTCCCTTATTAAACCAGATATCCTACCCTGGGAGGCAGGTTGGGAAGTATTCTCATTCCCGTTTCACCTACAGGAAAGATGGCGGCAAGAGGTGAGGGAAATTCCTTTACCCCAGGCCTGGCCAGAAAACAATTCTGTTTTGAAATAAATTTTGAGGTCTCAAAACTGGTTTTGCAGTCTGATGTAAAATGAAACTGTGATCTTTAAAAAAATGTGGATAGGGACACAGAGACCAACCATCTTCTCCCCCTCATCCCAGCCCCAGAATAGCTAATAATGGTCAGGGCACTCATCTGGGATGTGGGAGGCCAAGTCCAAGTCCCTGCATTATCTAATTTGGAGGAAGGATTACATCAGTCTCTGACATCAGTGCCCTAACCGCCAGCCTATTGGCTATTCTGGGGTGTGTGTGTGTCTTGATTTCTCTTGTGCGCCTTCCTGTTCCTCGCCCCCGCCCCCCACACACACCCCCACACCCCGCTCTGGGCCGGGGATCTCTGATTTTGACAAGTAATTTAATGCTGGACCTGAAAAATCTCCTCCATTGTATGCGTGTTTGTTTTGTGTTTTGTCCAGATTGAGACATTTCCATGAAACGTTTTGGTTTCAATGAAAAAAGCATTTTTTGATGGAAAAATTGTCCCCTCAAAAAGAAATATATCGGCCTGAACATCACTCCTACATCTCTTAAGGTCATCAGAATAAAACGTAAATGGGACTAGGTGTCACAGAGACCTTGTGGTGCTCTGTACCGGGGGGAAGCTCTGCCAGGGAGGTTAGACAGCCAACCCACCGTGATACAAGGAAGTGAGTCTCCAACCACGTTTAGAACCCTGCTCCCAGTATTGTGCTCCAGATTGGCACTCCAGTTATATCACTTGCTTCTTATAAGTGAGCAATGGAGAAAAGGCCTTGCCAGTCCGTACTCTGTGTGCCCTCTCGTTCAGCCTCCAGTGCTTCAAAGATCATCGTGTCCCCGAACACTTGATTCAGCATCAGTTAAATTTTAATGGAATACAATGATATGTGCTCAGTGCTGCAGCTGCTAGTTGCTGGGGTTTTTTGTTTTTATCTCTGAAGCATTCCTTACAGCACATTCCACTGGGGCTCCTCCTTAGGAGAGCCTGTAATTCTGGCCTGCATGCATAATGCATTGCAAGGTTGTGTGTTAAGGACACACACAGAGAGAGGGAGAGAGAGACTCATTCCAAGAAGGCATAAATCTATAGCTAGAGCTAGGGTGTTGACCCAGTCTCCTTTAGTACATGGCCTGATTGTGTTTAATGGGCTTGGCTCCAATCACTTTGTAAACAGAAGTGATTTTGCTGACTTTGACCTGGAGAAGCAATAACCAGGAAGGGAGACGGGATTCAGCAAACACTCAAAAATCAGACTTGTTGGAAAGGGCTGGGGAAGTGCCCTGGGCTTTGTGGCAAATGACCTTCCTGGGGATTAAGGGCAAATGAAATGGAAGCTCCAGCTCCTTCTCCTTTTCCCTATGTTCCTCCCCACCCCCTCACTAGTCTTCCATTCTCCTCTACCACTGCATGCTCTTCCTTCATACCAGCCATTGCACTTGTATATAACATTAGATGTCCTGTAGGGGACACACCAACTTTTGGTATAAATAACACATATGGAGAGGTGGGACTTGGACCTTGGTGGTTCTGCTCCAAACACGGTCCTTTGTCGTAGTACAAAGCTAATGTTGTGCCACTGTTTAAAAAGGGTAAACGGGGTGACCTGGGTAATTATAGGCCTGTTAGTCTGACATTGATCCCAGCAAGATAATGGAGCTGGTGATTTGGGACTCAATTTATGAGGAATTAAAAGAGGGTGATATAATTAATGCCAATCAACATGGTTTTATGGAAAATAGATCCTGTCAAACTACCTTGATATCTGGTTTTTTTAATGAGATTACAATTTAGTTGAGAAAAGTAATAGTGTGGATGTAATACACTCAGACTTCTGTAAGTTGTCTGACTTAGTATTGTGTGACAAAATCTAGAATGATATATAATTAACATGGCACACATTAAACGGCTTAAAAGCTGGCTAACTGCAATTGTAAATGGGGGGATCATCATCAAGCAGGTGTGTTTTTAGAGGAGTCCCGCAGGGATTGGTTTTTGGCCCATTGCTATTTGACATTTTTATCAAAGACCTGGAAGAAAATATAAAATCATCACTGATAAAGTTTGCAGATGAGGCAAAAAGTAGAGGAGTGGTAAATAATGAAGAGGGAGGGTCACTGATACAGAATGATCTGAATTGCTTGATAAATTAGGTACAAGCAAACAATATGTTTTAATATTTCTAAACGTATACCTCTAGGAGCAAAGAATGTAGGTCATACTTATAGGATTGGGGGGTAATATCCTGAGAAGCAGTGACTGGAAAAAAGTTGGGGGTACAGGTGGATGATCAGCTGAACTTGAGATCCCAGAGTGATGTTTTTGGCCAAAAGAGCTGATATGATCTTAGGATGTGTAAATGGGAAACAAAAGCAGGAGTTGAGAGGTTATTTTGCCTCTATCTGGCACTAGTGTGACCACTGCTGGAATCCTGTGTCCAGGTCTGGTGCCCCCAATTCAAACAAGGATGTTGCTAAATTGGGGAGGGTTCAGAGAAGAGCTCCGGAAATGATTGAAGGATTAGAAAACCTGCCTTAATAAATAAATAAATGATAAACTCAAGGAGTTCAGTCTATTTAACAAAGTGAAGGTGAAGGGGCAACTTGATGGGGAACAAATATTTAATAATGGGCTTTTGAATCTAGCAGGGAAAGGTATAAAGCGAGTTGAAGCTAGACAAACTCAGACTAGAAAAGAGGCATACATTTTTAATGGGGAGAGTAATTAACCATTGGAATAATTTATCAAGGGTTGTGCTGGATTCTCCATCACTGACAGTTTGTCAATCAAAGCTCTACTCTGGGGATTATTTCAGGACATTCTCTGGCCTGTGCTACATAGGAGATCACTAGATGATTGCAGTGGTCCCCTCTGGGCTTGGAATCTATAAATCTGTGAAACCTATGAACTTTTCTGAGTGTGGTGCCAGGATTGGGAGGAACTGGTCACACACCAGTTTGGAGCAGCCCATATTCTAGAGTTTGCCCAGCCTGGGCATCATACCCAGGATTCAATGCCTCCCGTTCAATGTCTCTGTGGCATGAGGCGCTATCACAGTCCCTTCAACACTGCCTGAGCGTGCCATTCCATCATGAAGCACCTCGAGAGCAGCTGCTGCGTTTATTTGCTACCCACAGGACAGCGCTGGCTCTGTGGTTGCGAGGATGCTTTGGCAGTGATGTATTTACTACAATTACCAGCTCTCTTCCCAAAGGAGGAAAAAAATAGATGAATAATATGTTTTGAAGGAGTCATGGCATGAAGGCAAGAGAGGAGCTTGAGCCTGAACTTATGAATAACTTATAAGGCTTCCTTCCTCCATGCAGTCACTCCATTTGGGCTTATCTTTCTTATGTGTAGGAGGTGTCATTAAAAGAACAAAAGCCGGTGTCAGTGACCTGTGTTTGGCCATGTTTACCTGTGTGCTTCTGTCGGTGTGTTCTGATATGCACATGCTTTTGTGCATGCAACTGGGTGTCTGTTTGTACCTATAGTTGCACATTTATACACAGGAATTCTATGCATTCTTTCATAGGTGTGCAGAGTCTGATGTGTGTTTGTGTATGCACACACGTTTGTGTGGCAGCGTGCATGACATTGGGCTGTCTGACTTGGGTACTTATCTGGCCTGTGTTACTGTAATATCTGAATGTCTCACAATCTTTATCCTCATAGCGCCCCTGTAAGATATGGCTGTGTGATTATCCCCAATTCCCTGCTCCCCTAGTTCTCAGTGCAGAAAAGGGTGGGGAATCTCAGTGGAAACTACTGGGAGCTCAACCCTTTTGTTAATATGGCCATATAGAACAGTGGATATCGCTCTGGTGCAAATGGTTCTCTCCATCCCATGCGCTGGGTGTGCTTAGCCTGTTGGTCTCATTCCTGATTTCATCCCCATCTTTGCTGCTGAACTGGCTGACTGCTGTTTTCTTTCTGTCTTGCAGAGAGGTGGTGGGAACTTGGAAATTTCCAACACTCTGGGAAATGTGTTTCCATTCCAATTTAAAAAAAAAAAATCGTTTTTCGGGTCCTTTGAGATGTTCTGTTTGGCTCAGATCTCAGTGTTTCATTGCAATTTGGCATTTTATTGCACATTACAACATAAAACAAATGGGGTAATGAGAAGCTGTTTGGAAAAGAAGGAAGTTTTTGACCTCATCGAAATGCTTTGTTTCAATTATTTTTCTAAACAAAATGCCATTGAAGTTGACATGTTCCAGCAGGGAGCTTCAATTTCAACAAATGGCATTTGCCAACAGAAAAAAGGCTCCACTGAAATTTTTTTTGCCCAGCTCTAATTTTGTCTCATTCCGCCATGTAGTGCAATGGGGGTCTTCACAGCGCAGGGAAAGGAGGACGGAGGTCTGCGCTCAGTAGAGAGTCTCCAATGGGTGTCTACTAGGCAACGGGCCCAGTTACGGGTCGTGATTGTGGAGGGGCAGGATAGAGGGGATGCGGGGGAATGGGGAAAGTGGGCATAGGGGGAGTTGGAGGGAATGGGGGGGGAGTGAGGAAAGAAACACACACAAGATTCTGCTTTGTACCCTGGTGTCAATGAGGTGTTGATGTCAAGGGAGTTACACCGGTATAAGACAGCTGGGAGACCAGACTGGGGCCCAGTATCTGCATCAGGAGTGACTGCAAGAGAGAAGCTGTAGAGAGTTACTTAGTCTCTGTCTGATTACAGATGCAGCCATTGTGCTGGGATAAGGAGGACCATGTCTCTGCCATCAACAGTGTTTTAGTCCCCTATTGATGGCTCCCTTTATCTGCCAGCAGGACTCATGCATTTGTATTCTAGTGTCCCTCTGAGCTTGTCTTATATGGTTTCTGAAGTGTTCAGTGATCACTCAGTGCTTAGGCCCCTTGCAAGAACCCTGCTCTGATCAGCGTCTTGTTCCAAATGGCTTTTCGTAACAACAAGAGCTTCACAATTCCCCACAGTGCCTCCCTGTCTTGGAAGCTCAGCCCTTAAAGCCACACACCCTAATATCATATTTGTAGCGCTGAGTCTGGGTTAAGCTGGGAAGTCAAAGAGACTTCAGCTACAAGAAGCCCTTTTTGCTTATTCGGGAGCTGGAGTCTGGCTGCAAAAACCTTCTGGCATTTCAACCGTCTACTTCCAATCCCAGTGCGTAGGCTCTCTCTCCTTTGGTTTAGGTGAGCTGTCAAAATGGGCCTGATTTCCCATATACAGGAACTTTACTGGCTCATTCATATTGGCACAAAGTGATGTCAAATGCTATCAGATGACAGTGGTAATATTTTGCACCCATTGGGGCAGTAAATGACTACACAAGAGGCAGGCCACGGGACAATCAGGCGGAGTGTGATGTATATCAGGTATTGTACCCAGCAGACCAAGAATCAATTTGTATTTAAATAAAGTTGGAGGTGGTGGTATTTTGAAAAAGCTTCTCAGTATAGCGTGGTTCTGCTCAGAGATTCTCTAGGGCTATGTAATACATTGTCCAGAAAGAATGAATGCTTCAGAACCTATGAGATTAGTGTGTTTTGTCTTGCAATTTTGCAAAACTCATGGGAAAAAAACGTGAATTTTCTTTTCATTTCTTTGCTTGGTGGTACAACTGGTTTGAGTAAAAATTCAAAAGTAAGAACATGAGATTTTGAAATGTTCCTTTTCTTTTTAATGCAAAACTCACCACTTCACACAACTCCTCTTCTCACTTCTTCCCCTGACTCCTTAAAAAGAATCATAGAAAATTTAAGAAAAGAAACAAAACCACACCCAGCATAAAACTTTAGGGGCTGTGAAGTATCCTGGAACAAGGGCAAAACTCCAAGTATTTTGTCAGCAAATTTAGGCCAGGGGGCGGGAGGATAAGAAAATGTGCTGGTTTCACTCGGCTCTAATCAGAAAAGTTATGTGGAAAGGGTCTCATGTTAACGGCTTAGAATCCAGTTCCTTATCTGGAATAAATTGGCATAAATCCCTATGCCTTCAATACTGTTACACTCAGTGAGAATCTGGGGCCCTCTCTCTTGCTTGAATGCAATCAAGTCACCTCTGCTTTGCTTACTGACCGAAACAAGAGTTTTGTATGGTCAGCCCTGCCAATGTGACATTAGAAGAGGGAGCTGGATTCTGCTGTGCCTCACACTTCCTTTGCAGCACTGCTGGCCCAGATCTGGTTCTTAGCATCTCTATAGGAGGTGGTCACAGAAGAAAGAGAGAGACACAGCTGGATTGTCTGAGATTTTGCAGACAAATCTCCTCTTGAATTGCAAACGAACAGCACAGACCTGGAAGTCTCTGATAGAGAATAAATATGAAACCTCATCTTCCTCCTCCCTATCACCACTTTTGCGAGAATAATACTGTTTAAAGGGCTGTGAGTCAGCTGAGTGATATGAGATGTTCTTGCTGCTAAGGAAAATAGTGAGCATTCATTAAAAAATACTATGTTTATTTATTATTTGTACTGTTTAAGAGCTTCTGTTAAGGGTCAAGACCCCCTTGTACAAACACAGTACAAGGAGTGGGCCCCTGCAATTTGAAAAGCATTGAAGGACCCTTTCCATAGGAAATCTCTAAGCCTTCTTGAAAGATAATTGTTAAAGTACCACTAATCTCCATTACACCCATGTAAAGCCTGAAAAAATATGGACCAGTGGAATGGGACACAGGATTGGGAAGCAAGTAGCCTCAGTCCTTATCCCGGTTTGGCAACTGACCTGCTCTCTCACTTTGGCCAAGGGTTTTCCCTTGTTTTCCACTTTTTCTTGGTCTTGTCTATTTCTGTTGTAAGCTCTTCAGAGAGAGACTGTCCATTACTTTGTGTATATAAAGCACCTTGGTGCCCTAATGACAGTTGGGAGGCTTTAGGGGTTACTCTAATACTAATAAAAAGAATAAATCCAGAGTCACTCCGTTCACATCACTTGAGTCTATCTGGCCTTCCTCGCTGTCGTACTCCTAGCCGAGTACTTCAGCATTTCTCCCATTGTAACGGAGATCAGCATCTGGCCCTCCAAGGCTGACTAAATCCTAAAGGCAGACTGGATTTCGGAAGCTTGCCTCAGCTACTGCCTGGGGCTTGGGATTTGCTGAGCATGTGGTATAGGGTGTGATATCACCTGTGGCATGGGCGATGCAACAGCTTCTGTGAAGTCCTTGGTGTTAATTTGGTGTAGTTGTCTGTATTCTGGCTCCTCTAGGAGTTCTGCGTTCCACCCCTGCCAGATACACACACCATAAAAGGCCCTTCTCCTGTCCCACACAGCGATAAAAACTTCTGGCACTGCTTCTCAGAGCCAGAGTCAATTGATTTGGCTTTCAAGGCTTGGGCTGCAGGACTCCATATTGCTGTGTAGACATTTGGGTTCGGATTCCACCTGAGGCCAAATGTCTACACTGCAGTTTGGAGTGCAAGTCAGCAGAACTGGCCCAGCCGTGGGAGTGTCTGGGGCTTTTTTCTCGTAGGCAATGATGTACCCTATAAGGTCCCTTGGAATCCGTGTGCCAGCATCTCCCATGATGCCCTTGAGCTTTGGCTGGACCAGGGCGTGGTGCTGCCATTATCTCTGGGCTGGAGCAGAGGAAAGCGGTGAGGGTCTGGGTCACTCCTGCCTCCAGGAACGTGTTGATTCAGACCCTAGCAGAGAGAGGAAAATGATCTGTTTCTCAAGCACCAAGAACATACTCCGGCATGTGCAGAACATGAATGACGAGACTGTCTCTGCTCCAACCCAGTTTGACAGCTGGTTTACCTGGGGAAGTAGACCCGCATAGCTGTAGTACGATATATTATTCTGCTCCAGCTATGCTGGAACAACTTCCCTGGTGGACAGTGGAATAAAATGCCAGCCTTGAGGCATAAATTCCAGAATAGTGCCTATCTGAGGAGTTATTCCGCTAAAGCAGTATCAGTTTCCGCATGTGATCACACCACGGATACAGCCCACTGGGAGGCCCACGGGAAGGAATTTGCTTGGAATGGTTATTACATCTCTGTGCTTCTACAGACTCCATCACCATAGTACCCCAGCATCTCACACATTAGCGAATTTATCCTGGGAGTTAGGGAATGAGCCCCATTTTACAGAAGGGGAAAATTGAGGCAGAGAGGGATATGTTCAGTATTTGAGTGTATATTTTTATGTGCGAATATGCCTGTGTAGGTTGTTGACATTTATCGTATTGATATTGTCAGTTGTATGAGGGAGTATCCACCATCCTAATTTTATTAATAACAATAATTGGTTATTCTAAAGGTAGAATAAAATGTAGATGGTTTTGATATGGAAGAGTGAAGGCAGGAAGTAGAGGTGACTCAAAAGGGGTATTTTGGAAAGTATGTAAGTTAAGGAACCAACGCTAGTGAAGAAGGAAGGCATGATGGCATCCTGGCAGGTGTTCTTCCATGTCCGTGGGCACATGTCTCTGTAATCAGCTGGGTGAACGCTGCGTGTGTGTGTGCAGGGTGTGTGTGTGTGTGTGCGCGCAGGGTGTGTGTGTGTGTGTGCGCAGGGTGTGTGTGTGTGTAGGGTGTGTGTGTGTGTGTGTGTGCAGGGTATATGGGGGTGCATGTGTGCAGGGTGTGTGTGTGCAGGGTGTGTGTGTGTGTGTGCAGGGTGTGTGTGTGCAGGGTGTATGGGGTGTGTGTGTGCATGTGTGTGTGCAGGGTATATGGGTGTGTGT